>JASCZW010005583.1:0-164889 GCA_034211315.2 Aedes japonicus
ATGCTTCTCGTATGTCTGCATTCAATGTGCTCTGAACTTGGGACGATAGTCTATCTATGTTCTTGAAACAAATCCA
This sequence comes from Aedes japonicus, assembly GCA_034211315.2. Classification (NCBI taxonomy): domain Eukaryota; kingdom Metazoa; phylum Arthropoda; class Insecta; order Diptera; family Culicidae; genus Aedes; species Aedes japonicus. The sequence continues at coordinate 77 of JASCZW010005583.1, forward strand.
CGCTTGCAGTTTCCTCATACCATCAATGATTCTAGTTACATCTGTTATTTTCCAGCCAGAGTCACAAGTGAGCGTAAGTAGTAATATGGCAATCTCCATTGCCAGTTGTTTGAGAAGCTGAGAACCACTGTCCCTATCATTTTCAATCAGGAATGGAACATATTTTAACTTCACAATATTTGTCACAGTCATTAGCATCCGATTTGTGTGGGAAGTCAGTAAGATTGGTTCGTTGCATGATTTACATTCATAACCATACGAAAACATACTGTTTAATTGAACAACTGAGCAACTCTTTGTTTCGTCATTCCAGTAAGACCGAATTTGCGACGTCCATTCAAAGTCAGATATACTGCACACTTTCGCTTTGATCAAGTTTTCTATAACATCTCGTGCATTAATCTCAGCTATCAGCAAACTCTCGTACTTTTTTTCATTTAACAAATCTTCTATTGAGTTTGTAGAACTTTGCTTCGAAGACATCCACTCATTTAATAGCTATTTGAAAAAAGAAAGTGTCAAAACCATTTGGGTACAACATTAAACTATTGACTTACTTTATTATGCATGGTTCGCAGCATTTTGAGTGGTTTAAATTTCCCCACTAAGTTTGTTTGAACTAAAGCATTTCTTATATGCAAGGTATTTTCGATATGTGTACTTTTGAGTAAAACTTGATATGTCCAACGATGAAACCATCCACATTCAATACGTTTGAAGTAGTGTTTTTTCAGCTGCAGTAGACATTTGTGTAAGGAAACCTTCATCGCTGTGAATATTGCTCGCTCAATTTCCGTTAAGATGCCGACAAGTTCTTGCCCTGGCGTGTCTACAATTATCGGCTTGTTAAAAGTTATTTGCTCGCCTTCCGTAGTCTGAATGCCATTGATTTCCCAAATTTTGCACTTTCGAGTTTGGTCAATTTGTTTGTTTATGTGGGCATACTTGATGTTCTCAAATGTGTAAAATAATGATTGCTGAATGCATTCAACATTATTCGGAAAAGCAATCAGCTTAATCAGCACATCGTCAGGAATCAAATAAAGGCGATAACAACGGTTTCTTTGGTTGTCAAGCATTTGTTCCAAATCAAGTGCTAACTCATCAAATTTCTTCCGCAATAACTCAACGTTTCTAAGATATGTCTGAGCTTGCGGACAAATATCGATTAGCAAGCTAGCTCTGGTTAAATCCTCAAGAAGAGTTGACCATTTTTCATAACATGTCTTGAATGTTTGATTGAAATCGTTGAGATGTTGTGAAGTTTCTATAGATTTGAAAATTTCGTGAAGTGGTTTACATTGCGTTTCGATCAATATGAGTGCTTCCAACAGGTCATGTAAAAAATTGAAGTTCGTCTCACAGCAGTTGATTCTTTCTTGAAATGGTTTTCTATGCGGTGACTGTAGCAAACGATCGATAACTGTGATATTTGTTTTCAAACTCAAGAAACATTTCTCCGTATTCTTAAACTTGAACGTATCTTGCGAAGATCGTAATATGCTGAATGTAATCGACAGTGCCACTTTCTCTACAGCAGCTACTTCTTCTTCGATTTCAAATTCTTTCTGTGCTGCATAACACAACTTGTTTAATGCTTCTTCGTGAAGATAAATTTCTCGACCAATCATATCTTCAAGGGAAATCATTTCAATGTTTTCAATTTCGCTAGAAAGGTAAGTTAAACGATTAACATATTTTGTAATATTTTTAGTATGGAACTTTATGTTTAAAGAGATATATTCCCAGTCTTACTGAGATTTTCTTAATCTTATCTTATCTTATCTTATCTAATACAAACGCAGCCAGTACAAGAAAGCATCCTGGAAATAATTGAGTTAGATGACGCCCAATTATTTTTTTTGTCTGTATTGAGGCTTGCAGCATATCAAAGACATGATACAAGCATCAAAGCGGCCAGGCCTACTGCGTTGCATTAACCGCAAAAGATGATTCTAAAAAATGAGTTGAATACAAATGAATAGATTCGAACCACAACGCATTTTTTGAATCTACAGGGGAGGAGGGATGCGTGGACATACCGTACCATACGCTCCGAGGTTAAAATAATAAAATAATATTCAAATAAATCCGAGTAATGATAAAAATGGTAATGATAGTAATGAAAATGTAAAATCAACATGGAATGTTATATAGAATAGTATATAAAATATAGTGAAGGGATTTTCTTATGGAAAATGATAATAACAATTACACATGTCTCCAGATTGTTGTACCGCTGCAATTGTAGAAGTTTTTGCGTATCTATTATGAACTTAAAAGTTTAGACAATGTATGATAGCCACGAGAAAAAAAAAATTATAAAATTACTTTTCAAAACTTGGAAACTTCATGGATGACCTGAAATTATATATAAAAAATAGTATATTTAAAATGTCGATGTACTGTTCCATTTCCTTGCATCCACTAGTTGATCACCAATGTAATCTAATCTAATAATGGAAACGCAGCCAGTTCGAGAAAGCATCTTGGAAAAAACTGGGTTATATGACGTCGACTTATTTTTGCTTTCAATATTGATGGTTGTAGCATGTCAATGACTCAAAACAAGCGAAACTAAGAAACTATAAAACGAGCTGGATTCAAACAAATAAACCTGAACCGCAACGCATTCCTAGAATCTACAGGACAGGAAGAATGAGCGGACACATGGTATCATTCGCGCCGAGCCATGTCAAGTAAAATATAATACTTTTATGCATCCTGGAGCATAACAGAAACCTGCAAATACCTGAATTTTAAACAACATGTAGCATATAATGGAAGGATCGCATTTGTTATGTACAGTAAAAATGAAATGACTAGGAATATATTGTTTTGTCAATCTTATTTAAACTTAGACTTCGGTCATTCCACGCTTTACCGATTGACTAAGGGAGGACCATATGTTATGTAACTTCAAATACGAAAAAAAATATGTTAATAGATCAATATGCAATGCTGAAAATAAAAGAAATATAAATTATTGCTGAAATGAGACTCTTATTCTTCTCATGGTGCTCCTTCCTCCTGTCACATGGTTTTTTAAGCAGTCATTATATCTCCAGAGTACGCTGATGTTATAAGCTTAATGAAAATGGAAAATATGTAATATAATTTCAAGGTACACAATCCATTGGCGGGTGATCCATTATTCAATAGCGTTAATTGGATTAATACTTTTGCGTTATTTGTCAAGAAAATTATAATAGATATCATAAAAATATAATATTATATATTGAGAAGATCATTGGTAGAACCTTCAATGCCGTTGTCAATTAAGACCGTACCGAGCACGGGTCGAGGTGTTTTTGTATGTGGGGTGAATAAGTCACCTAGCCTAGCTGACTATTTAGTTCCAACTCAAACAAGGTACACCCTATTTTTGTATAAAATTTACATGCCAGGTATCTTCGGCATTTTGATAGTTGACAACTTACACTTTATGAATATATATAAGATTTGGTTTAAGGACATAATATCAAGATGTTAGGGATCTGGAAATGTAAGTTTGAGATTCTTCATAGTAATTCCCATACAAACTTTGAATAGCGTGTGCAAAGCCAAATTAAAACCAAATGTGTTAAAAATTTTTGGGGACTATCAGGACCCAAACTGGCGTCGATTAAGCTTAGGGGAGCAAATATTTCGAATTTTGCATCACCCTACTGGGCACGGTGCGAAGAAAACCTGGAAAAATGAGACTCCTGCCAGGTGTATCTTTGACATACGTTTAAGAAATCCGGATACCGCAAAGAGTATTCCGACTAAAAGTTACTCCTCATCACCAATGTCACCAAAGAAATAAAAGCAAAAAGGAAACATATTTATGAGAAAAGAGAAACGTAAATATTCACCAAACTTTTCGAATAAAGCAAAACAATTGAGTGGAAAGCTTTTTGCAAAAATGATTCTATTTTGAAATATTCCGCGGAGCGAGAATAAAAAACAATGCGTCTCTATGGCAACTATGGAATATTTTACATGGAGCAATGGGCAAGAACATTGAAATATAATATTAACTATTTAATGGAAGTTTACTTATCTTGATGGCGCTTCTTCGTCCCGATTTAGAAATTGTACAGGAATCTGACCATACAAAGTCCACCAGCACCACACTTTTGAGTTCAATTCCAGAAACGAAACTTCTCCCGTTTTGCTGACAACGTGCTCCTAGCCATATCGATACCACATTTCATACGGAAACACTTTTACAAACTCGGACTTTCTATGAAATTATTAAACCCGTGTTTTTTTTCAAATCCTAGATGAGCTAGCCTATCCGAACAGCAATCGCAAATTCACACCGATTTATAACGAACAATAAAAACGTGACAGCTCACGCAAAACACAGCCGTCCGCGGGCAGCGCTTGCTGCGACTCTCCCAGTCTTACTGAGATTTTCTTAAGATGATTTTCGTAGAGTTCATTTTTCTGTTAGTTTATATTGAGAACAGTGCGTTGTTTTAGTAGTCCAGGAGCTAATATAGACGCAAAAAATATAGTATTACCAAGTTAACGACGGATTGTTCTCTTCCCAGCTGGGTCAAGTTGGAGGTCATTCGGGTTGCGCATGAGCCTTGTTATACACCTTCATCCTCTTTTTTCTTGGTATTTAAGCCTAAAGGGTGTCCACAGTTAAATTGCATCACTTTCAATAAGCTGTAACATTTCGTTCTTTGGGTTGATTTCAACGAAATTTTGGGTGAAATGATCTCAGCGTGTATTGGTTACACTGCTTGAGTATCATTGTGAAATGTGTCGCAGTTTCGAAAATGGAGTCGAAAGACAACAAGTGCGCGAGAAAATGTTGCACACGCACCTCGACAACGCACCGAGCCGTCGATGTTAAAAATTCACCAGTCTACAGTATCTCGACGTCTCGTGTCATTAAACTTTTCGGGGAACGTTAAACTGTCGATCGGAAGAAGGTGAGTGGTAGAAAAAGTGTTCCGTACTGTGTGAAGGATTACAAGCGAGTGGTTGCTGCTTTTAAACGCAAACCCAACTGTTCCGTTCGGGCTGTCGCGAAAAAGCTGCACTTGACCAAGAGTTTCATGCAGAAAGCCAAGAAACGAGCCGGGTTCCGTTCATTCAATGTTCAGGAAGCTCCATACCGCAATGAAAAACAGAAGAGGACAGCTCAAACACATGCGCGTAAGCTGTACACACAAATGTTGACGAAACCACACTGCTGCATCATGGACGATGAAACATACGTAAAAGCGGACTTTAAACAAATTCCCGGCAACCAGTATGTGACTGCGGAAGACAAGTTCGATGTTCCAAAGTCTCTCAGGAAACAGCAAGTGTCAAAGTTCCCCAAGAAATTCATGATTTGGCAGGGGATTTGTTCGTGTGGTAAACGGAGCCAGCCTGTTTCGTGACAACTTCAACTGACCGGACCTAGCCTCTTGTCACTTCTCCAAGGATGTTCTGGAGTGGTACAAGACGAATCGTGTCAATTTCGTGCCGAAGGATCTTAATCATCCAAACTCTCCAGAGTTGCGGCCAATTGAAAAATATTGGACTATAATGAAGGACAAACTTCGTTAGCATCCTAAAGTTGTCACTACAGAACAGGAAATGTTGAAATCATGGTTGAAAGCGGAAAAAAAATGTCGGTTAGTCGTTGTACAAAATCTTATGCGTGGTATTAAGAAGAAAGTTCGGGCTGTTGGATTTGGTAAAGAAATACAGTGCAATAAAAATACATAAACCAATATTATACATTGTATTTTATTCCCTGATTATTTCATGACAGTCGGTTGAGAGACTTGTTTTTCAGGACGAGTTTGAAGCGATGCAATTTAATTGTGGATACCCTTTATTGCATGACACAATTAGCTGATTGCCTGCTTTCAACTGCCAGTTGCATTTTTGTATCTGTAGGATTGTTTAGCAAGTACAATAATACCCCATGGAGTTGAGAGACATTCCTTAAGGAACATACTTAGAGCTGATCGGGAATTCAACCCAGTCCCAGAATTGTGTTGCATTGTAGATGGACCTTTACCCAAGCAACACAAAAGTTTTATAACGGTTGAAAATACTTGAATATGACTAGATTTGGTTATACAGAAGTTTACTCAATCTAAAATCATGAAGATGTGTTACTCGGGTACTAGCTTAGCAATGAAACGCCTAGTGATACTATGGCAAGTTCGGGAAACGCTGAAAAACTTCTGGTTTCGATAGAAACTAGTCGGCAAGCCTTTCTGCTATGTTGTTTATGTGGGTAAAAGTGATATTGAGATATCACTGGTTTTGAAGTTCACTTGATGGAAGAATACCATTGATGGATTTATTTTAAATCTTTGCAAGCGGATTTGATCGTTTATTTGATGATAAAATTACTGATTATCAAATTTGGATCTAGATCAATTATTTTTTTGCATAAAGCCTCTCTTGGTAATACAAAAAGGCGCACATGTAGAATTCGTTTTAACTTTTTTATCAATCGGACTGAAATTGAAATGTTTTACTTACAGTTGTCCAAGAAGACGCTGTTGCAAATGATTTGTAGAGAGTCTTGTTTTAGAATTTTGAGTCCTTTCTTCTGTTTTTTCAATTTTCTTTTTGGTATTTAGTTAATCAGTGTTAAGTTTACAAGTTTAATATGGCGCTTCGTATTTTTTCAGTCTTTTGTAGTTTAGTCCGTGAAGCATGTCATTTATGTGCTATGAGAGTATTCCGAAGCAGATTTCTTTAAACCTGAATTAAAAAGTTATGGTATTGTTATTTGTGCGTTAGAATGACATAACTTAACTCATTTTTGAAGCATTTCACCAGCCGCGCAAGGATCATGTCGTCCATAGAGACGTGGTTGACACTGCCTCAAAAGGTGTTACATCTTCAAGTTTGCTTTCCCTTTCTCTCAGTCATGTTCATGTCCACTGTTTTGTATGGTGTCGTTTCATCTTTTTGTCATTTTGTTTGTCAGTGTGTTTTCTTCAATCATGTGTAGTTCCTTACTTATGTGCTCAAAAGTCTTTTTAAGCAGTTCTCGAATCAAAGTGACGTCTGTTGTCACGAGTCTCAGTAGTCCCAGTACAATTTTTATGGTGTACTGATGGCACTCACAGGAGAGAAGTTTCCTTAAAAAGAGTTTGGGAGGTCATTGCATTAAGTTTTACGCAAGCAATATCCAAGGTGATCAGATTAAAGCTTAAAATAAACATTTAATTTTCTGCGATATCTAATGCACATAAAGGGAATGCTAGATTTGCCAGATAATAATGGGATATTTCATGTAAGTTTAAGCCAGATAACGCCTGAATCTAGTCTGTTGTGTGACAGATTGCAACCATTGTTGTATGGTACATGCAAGATTCCAAACAATTTCGTTGTTGAGATCTTTGGCTTGGAATTAAACGAGGGGAAATTTTATGCGATTGTAAAAACTAATTAGGTATTTTTTTCTGTGTAGGTTGAAATTGATATTATTGTAATGCTTCGCATAAACAACCAAAATTTACCAAATTGAATTTTTTTTTATCCAACAACCTATTATTTTATCTAGAATTAGCTAGGTATAATAATTTCCGAATACTATTCTAGTTGACTAACCATTTGAATGATCACAAAATACCGAAAACTAGTCTAGAAGAACTGAGGTGGATACGCTTTGTTTTACATACTGTATATATTTAAATTTTGTATTTCATATCAACCTAAAAATTTTTAGGTTTAGTTTTCAATAACAGTAATAACAAGTAATTGATTGAATCAAAATAAAACAACAATTTCTTCCGTACACAACACTAAAATAGGTAACAGTTATATCAACTGTACATCAGTTTAAAAAAAAAAGATTTTGAGAATTATTGTACACATTTCTAAGAAAATTCGGATCTGCCAATCGTCTAACAAATTATTCTAACAGATGTAAGCATCTACAGAAAAAACCTACAGTATGCGCAAGAACATTTTCCTCATATTACTTCACGCCCAGTAGTTGGATATCATGGCTCCTGTAAAACCAAGACCATCAATGGGCCCAAATCCAAATTGTAAACAATTAGAAGAGCGATAAACAAATTCAACGTTACATCAATAAATCTTTTTTCAAAAATAAATCAGTTTGTCTTGCTTTAATCAAGTTGGCCATTGAAATTTGATGAAATGCATATAATCTTGTTAGAATAAATTATATTTACATATTTGTATGCCACAAAACTAAAAAATCAATTCTATATTGAAACATTATGGACCCTTTGTGTTATGCCTCTCAACTGTCAGTTTTTTTCAATGAGGCCAACGTTCTGAGGCTTTTCTTTACCAAGAAATTATAAGAGTGCTTTAGGATAAGGCTTGTTATAAAATTATTTTGTGTTGAGGCCACTGTTTATTTTTTTCAACAACAGAAGATAACAAACCGTTTCTGAATTAAGGTGAGAAATTTTGAAACCGTTGGAAGAATTTTATTGCAATCGATCAACATTAATGAAATTTCGTTGAACGAACAACTTAATCATCATCAGATTCGCAATTTGGCACAACAAAGTCTGGAAAAACGGATCAGAAAATTCAAAAAATTTCTATTTAAATTCGACAAAACGGGATTACGTGAAATCAGCATCAAACGAGATAAAAAAAATTACATTAAAAATGGCTCTTTGAAAAGCGTCCAGTTCATGTAAATCAAAAGGCCTTTCGAAATGAAGCCCTCATAATAATTTATGTATGTGCTTGTAATAGGTCCTTTAAAAATTTGAAATATTTGTTCAACAAAGTTAGGTATATTTTCAAATTTATCTATTATGCAAAAATGCCCATGATCTATTGAATAATACTAATAAATGATTTGTTTACATGTTGGTGTTAGGCCCTTTTCAATTGTTGGTCTTGAATAGCTTGGCCAATAGCTACTTTATTTCAACTCAAGACATCAATTGGACTCCCAACAGTACAACAGTAGTAAGAAAACCTGGAAGCGGTCGAAAGCGATCTGTTAGAACGCCAGCGTTGATACCGTCCATTGAAAGGAAAGTAACTCGTACTTCTGTTTGGAGCATACGAAAAATGGCAAAACAGACTAATGTATCAGAAACAACGGTAAGAAGAGTGGCGAAAGATGACTTAAAAGGGGAATCTATAGCTCGAGTTAAAAGACACCAGGTTACTGACAAAGCAGCTAGAGTGGAACGAAGCAAGAAACTACTTAGTGAATTGAAGAAAAGGTCAATCGTCATTCGGACGAGAAGCTGTTTACTGTCGACAGTGTATCCAACATTTGCACCAACCGGTACATAAGTTCGAAGAAAGCATCTGATGTGCCTGAGACCACCAATTTCACGTTTTGGACCAAGTATCAAGCAGAGGTGATAGTGTTCGGATTGGTTGCTTCCGATGGCACAAAATGATCCCTAAGAAGGCCTCAAAGTGAACACGTATGTGTACTAAGGAATCCTCAAGGATCAAGTTTTGCCTTTGATTACATCTACCCACGTCAAGGAAGTGAATATTGTGTTCCATCAAAACGGAGCCCCTGCCCACAAGACATAGAAAACACAAATGTGGTTGAAGAACATTATGCCCCAATTCTTGTCCAATGCCTAGCTCGCCTGACTTATATCTTCTGGAGTTCAGAGTATGGGCAAATATTGAAGCACATATATGAACATCGTCATTTGATCTTGAGCTCGCTAGTGAACGCCATAACAAAGCATTGGAGGGAAATGTCATAATCGCTTCGAAGTTCTGCAGCTGTATAAACTGTAGCTGCCTTTAGAACAAAAAATATATCTAACACCAAAACATATACGATCATCCCAGTTCTTAAATAGTTAAACAGGATGATATCTTACCAATTAGTTATTTTCTCCACTGCTCTCCAGTGACGGTCCTTCAAATGTGACGATCTCATGTATACCATTATTGAAAATGTTATGTAAAAGTTTTGAACTTCAGACTTCACTGTATTGTAAATAGGGTATTCCATATCTTGAGTTAGCATATGATTTAAATTTTGAAATTGACTGTAAAATTTTTTAGTTATTAAAGTTTAATTGAATTTCTACCAACTTTACAAACCAATTAATGAGGTCAGTTTGGCTTTCGATAGTCTCAATCATCATTGTACTGTAGTGCTCACTGAAAACAAGTTGCTTGAATTCATGCCATTGTTTCACAAACTGCCATATGAGTTTCATGCTTTCTAGCTTTCTACGGATTTCAACAATTACCTTCATTCATAAAGATAGATGATTAAAACATAGGAAAAGCATATGAAAGTGATATTTTCACTTACGTCCAGTGTATGATATTCAACACCAAGTAGGGCATACTTTTCTTTAATCACTTTCTCTTGAGCCTCCAGTTGTTCCAACTTCTGCATAAGAAGTTCGAGCACAATGAATGCCTCTTCCGGCATGCTGGCAAGAAACAAAGATAATGATGAATACGTTTTGTTTAGCTAAGGCTGCTGAAAATCATGATAGGTTACATCTGGTCACTGGTAGGCATTTCTTCATCCAGCATTCTCAGCATTTCTAGAGCATTGACTTTCAGGTCCGCTGCATCGTTGGCCATGGATAACTTAAACTGGATTTGATAATTTTCGATTTGTTCTTTCACTTTGTTCAAGTATTGCGTGTATCGCTGCCAGTTTTGATGAATATTTCGTCGCAGGTTGTAAGCCTCCGGAAGCAAATCTTGCACACAAGATTCTGAAATTTTAATATTAAATATTAATTGTAGACTCCATGGTATGTTTTCCACAGATGTTGCATTACCTAATACATTGAAGTATTTTATAATAGTATGGATCTCATCTATTGAATCTGGTATGTTGTTGAAGCAGTTAAGATACGTTTCCTCGAGAACTTTCAGATCCTTTACCTCTACTGGCACGACACTCAGAGCGTCCATGTTGTTGTTCAATTTATTATGAAATTCTTAATTGATAAAGTCATTTAGATTGCGCATACTTCGAATATATATGATATATCTTACCAATTATACGTCCATATGATACACATTTCAAATATTCTATGTACTTCACTTGCCAATCGTTGATATGATTGGTAATGGCATATTTGAGCTTAAAAGCATCCACTTCTACGCATTTGCAAACCGTTGAATCCTGCTGTGTCGTGAGTTGATTGAGTAATTCTTCAAACTTTTCTATATTCTTCTGGAATGCTGCCGAAGTCATATCGGAAAGCTTAAACTTTTCAATAAAAGCTTGTCGGTTGATGCTCCAGAATGGACGAAATACATTCCATTTCTCTCTGAAAATTTGAAGTTCCTCCAGAGTGTTGGAAATTTCGCTATGGATGTTGATTTCAATTTGTTGAAATTTACTATCTTGCAGAAATTCGTCGTACATGTTGAACTCGCAGTCGACTTGAAAGCGCAGACACATGCTCGGAATAAACTTAATGATCGATGTTACTTCGGTAGGTAAACGTTTCAACGCCTTTTCAATTGATTCCAAAGGTGGTTGGTATGCAATGCCTTGTTTTTTCAACATCAATTCTATGGTTAATATTGGAGTCGACTCCTTCTGCATAGTGTCGCGAATGTTGTCCAGTGTGTTCAATGAACAATTGAATACGGCTGCTTTCAAAAGACGGTCGATTTTTTGGACATACTGTGCCCAGCTGTCTCCCATTTTCCGGATGTTCGATCCTAGATTCTCGTAGATACAAAAGATGTGCTTGCTGGTTTCGGAATAGACTCGAACCAACTCTGATATTGAGTCTTTTTTCTGTGATTTAATGTCTTTCGTGAAATCAATGAGATGCTGAGCATGTTCCAGATTCAGTTTGAACAGCAGCAAATTGTAAATATTTTCTATCCAGCTAGCAATTTTGATGTTCTCTTTCTTGTACACTTGAATAACATCCAACAACTCCTTGACATTGATCACGAAGCTATCTATAAACTCACCGAGATCTTCTTCCCATGTTAGTTTGGCGCGTAGTGGTTCAAGTTTTCTCTCTGTTTGCTGTATCATAGGTTTGAAGAACAGACGCTCTTTGTCTGAGATGGACGATACCACGTTGTTAAAGTATAGAATAATTCTGATTACATTATCGAATGTTAATTTTAAGTTTTCATTCTTTTCCATATCGATAGTGCTCGGAACTGTAGCTCCTAACATTTTAAAATAGAAACATTCTTCAAATATCAAAAGCATACGTCGCTCAATGTGGCATTCTAGCAAACCAGGTCGAACTTGACTGCGGCAAATCAGATTTCTGTGATACCACGCACTCAGATCAGGGCTGATAGATTTGATCCAGCTTTCATTGTATGCTTTGAGTGCTACCTTTACTTGCTTCTCACAGGATTCAAACAGTGCGAGAATGTCGTCACTTTCATTGTATTGCGGGAAAAATCGACAGCGTTCCAATAAATCTTTGAGCCGACAAATTCGATCAAACTTAATTTTGAGCAGCGCATATTGTCCCGACCTCTGGGAAAACAATGTTGGGAAATGATTTATCCCGGAGGAAATAGTTTTCGAGAGCGTGGTAAGTTCCTCTTTGAAAGTATTCCAAATTTCCGAGATTTTTCTCATATAGCTTTCCTTAATGTTGTCTCTTTTGTAAAAATTAAGCAAAGTTATGAGTACATTGATTTTTTCCTCTAAGTTTTCGGCAACTAAGAACACGTTCGATAGCAGGTTCTCAACAATGTCGTCAAGATTTTTCAACATTTCACGAAAATTTGCAATATAATTGTACCATTCTTTGTTGTTGATATCCAGCACCGATCCCGACACTGACTGAATTCTTTCGATACCTGCTGAGAAGATTGCTTGTACCTGATTGCACTTACTCTCATACATTTCTGCATTATTGCATGAGAACTGATAGTTTTTGTAGGAACTACTACCGCTGTACCTGAAAAGAAAGGGTTAGCTTTAATTTCATTGTGTTTGCCCTTATGCGACTGTTTCTCACTTTCCAAATATTTTCATAGCGTTGCAGATATCTAATGTGTCGTATAGTCTTTGCATGAATGAATCGATTCTGTTAAATATACTAGCATAGTCTAACTTCCATTTGAAATCCCGCTTGAACATATCGAGCATCTATTAAACCGAAGAGAAAGGAAACATATGGTTTTTTCGTTATAAGTAACCAACTTACCTCATCGTAGATTATCTTGTACGATTCACAACAGTTAATCTTGATGTTGCAAATTTCTATGCCGTAGCTGGGAGAGCCGGAAAGAATCTTATCAATATCGATGCTTTGCATACAGCAGGAAACAATTTCATTGCTCAAGTATAGGAACAGCTTCGTAATAGACTCATCCTGACGAAGGTGAGATGACTCCGATCCTATGAAACGAATAATGTTCATAACATATATGAGCTGTGAACAGAGGTCATCTTCATTGTCAAGGGAACGAATGGCAAAACATGGATCAACCAGCAGCTTCAAGAAAGGAATGTTAGATTCAGCCATTTCAATTTCTTTCATGAGATCATCCAAAACTTCTCGCAAAGGTTTCGTGTAAAGCGACTGCGACAGGTCCAGAATTTTCACGATGTGTTGTATATTGGAACTTCTGAACTGACTCTGGATCGCGGATAGTATTTCGTCTGAAAAAAATAGTAGATGCTTGGAAACTTTTAGCACACATGATTAATATTGATTGACCTACGACGATATAACCAAAAGCTGTACTCGTCTGACGGGCAAATAAGGTCATTGGGAACGAAATGTTGAGTGTCGCTAATAGTGGATCGGATTTGGCTAGTCCAATCGATAACCACCGCTTCCAGGCGCTTGATAAGTGTTCGATTGAGAACAACTTCTTGAACTTCCATATTAGATCCCTCGCGAGGTACATAGAGAAGAGTAAATCCGGACAACTTGTAATGAATTTCGGTCAAATAAGTCATAAATGTATTGTATTCCGCTACTACATGAGCTTTCACATTTTCTGACCATTCCGTATTGGATAGAATAAGCGGTCCATACACCTGCTCTAGCAGTACCAATAATGATCCTTCAATATCGTTGTGTAATGTTCCAAACATCAAATCGTCGTGGAAACGTTCGATTACATTGAATAGCTGATCGGGCTCCCGCATAAAGTACATAATGTCATTGAAAGGACACGTCGGAAAGGTAAGCGAAGCATTGAGCAAGTCTCCGTCGTAGAAAATGAACAGCAAAGGGTTATTAACATCGGTTAGCCATAGCTTAATCACTTCCGCCACTTCATCATTGAAATCGGTTTCCTCGTAGTCAAAAAGATAAATCATATTTCGGAAAAATCCTAAGATCGTGTCAAGATCTTCATCACTGTAAGCCGGTTTGTCTGCTTCTTCTTCGGCTATTTCAACTTCCTCCACTATCTTTTTTCCTAGTTTTTTTTTTTTGAATCAAGACATTAAGGTACGATGGATTTGACAGAATATGACACACTTACCTTCGTCACTAGAGTCCGAAAAGCTGGACAATTCGCTGATATTATCCGGTACCGGATCTCGCCCTGGATTACTCGCCATCGTTGAATCGATCAGTCTGAATACTTGGTGCGATTATAGGAAGTGAATTGATTGCAAAAATAACAGTAACCCATTGAAACGCGTTGTCAGGAAGGGTGTCTAGGTTGCTATGTTTCGCATTATGTTTTGTGACACTTTGTGTACGTTTGCCGTTCGTGATGGATCGAATCACGTTTGTTATTCTGTGCAGTGTCTCGTTCCATATCATTCAGATCTCGGTCGAATTCTCAATGGTCATGTTAGAAGAATCTATCAGAGCTAATTTACGAATCATTAACGATGTCATTGAGGTCAACGAAATCAATATTATTCTCTATTTGTTTCAGCTGTTCGGGCTGCACAATGTGTTTGTTCATGTTTTCGGGATGTATTTAATTCACAAAGCTGTTAGGCTTCCCTACGAGCCATATTTGGCATTCTTGTTTAAATGTTGGTTGTATTTTGCTTTGGAAACATGCCTAATTCATGTGGTGAAAGCGATATTTAGCTTACGGTTAGTTTCGGATATTGAAGACTGCACTGCTCACTCACTGTTGAGCGGTATCGGACGGTACAATTGGGACATGCATTGGAACGTAGTATGGAATAAGATTCAGCATTCCCATTCTTGCTGTGGTGTGACTGGATACAAAGATTGGGTGAACATTGTTTGGAGAAACTCCGCCCAGGAACGTTATTCTGCAATGTGCGTAACTGATGAAGTTTTAAGATTTAAAATTCCAAAAAATATCCTTTACAGTTTGAAACGGACAAATAGAACCCTAGTGCCATCCAGTTGCTGTGCGCGGGCATTGCTATGTGACATTGTTATGCCGGAGATTTTTACTAACGCAAATTTACTGGAACTATCGGATCACAGAGAAAACGTCGTCAATGAAAATGGATGTTTGCAACCGTTAATCTGGCCCACTACTACTATGTTCCAACTGATTGCAATATTGTGTTCAATGCAGGTGCTCATTCAGGTCAGTTCCATGTAATTTGTTACTAAGCATTGTTTTTGAAAATGTTCTTTTCCAGTTTGTAATTTTTCTCCTAATCAGAATGACATTCATATGGAACCGTCAGTACATGTAGACACGAATAAACAGAACTCAATAGAGTGCCGCAGTCAGATACAGGCAGAGAATAAGTCGAGAGATTACAAATAAATTATGTCGACAGTTCCAGTTCATACTTGCTAAGCTTTTGTTTGCATCTTTATCATATCACACTCAGTTTGCTCGTAGCTTGCATCGAGAATGGTTGAAACCATGTCATACGAGTACATCGAAATACACGATCCAGAGTACTTTGAAAATCACATACAAAATGAAGAGCTCGACTATATACTCGTGAGGCAAAACTCATTGGAAAACGTACCGATCGAAGATTGGAAACCACCTGCATATTGTTTCACCCAAAGGTTAGTCGATAATCGATTTGAAAAAAAAAAACTGCAATATTTAACCAACAATTGAACTCAACAGATTTAAAAACTACGAAAGTGAACTCACCAACTTTGAAGTAAAACCGGATGACGTTTGGGTGGCGTCTTATCCAAAAAGTGGAACAACGTGGTGCCAAGAAATGGTGTGGCTTATATGCAACGATCTTAACTATGATGTTGCCAAAACAGAACACTTGAGGAAGCGATTCCCATTTCTAGAGTATGATATATTCTTTAGATAGTTAGAACATTGATGAAAGAATACGATTTCATTTTCCAGCATCAGCTTGATACACGATTTACCCGACGGGAAAAGTTCTTTTCAAAACGTGGCATGCAAGACATCTCCGAGATTTATCAAAACTCATCTACCCGTATCCATGTTACCGAAGCAATATTGGGACGTTCGTCCGAAAACGATTTACGTTCACCGAAATGTTAAGTCTGTAGCTGTTTCGTATTATCATCACTCTAAAAATTACTTTTACCGAGGAACGAAGGAGCAGTTTGTCAGATCATTTATGAAGGATTTGCAATTTTATTCGCCAATACATAGCCACGTGATTGGCTACCACTCGCTGAAAGATTGCGACAATATTTTGCATCTAAGATATGAAGATATGAAGGCTGATCTTAGAAAGGTAGTGGACAAAGTTTGTTCATTTTTTGGATACTTTTATAGCAACACACAACTGGAGGAACTGTGTCAACACTTGTCGTTCGGTGCTATGAAGAACAATGTATCGTGTAATTATGAAGACGAAACTGATACAAATTGGAAAGATAAAGAACCAGATGAGAGGTTCATACGCAGGGGACAGGTGGACAGCTGGAAAAGCGAACTAAGTTCCGAATTGATCCGGGATCTTGATGAGTGGATTGAAATATCGGCAAAAGATAAGAATCTGCGTTTATTTTCTGAGTGAAAATTTGTATTTCTCACGTATATTTTATAAGCTGTTTACGTAAAATTTGCTTGTATGAGCCCTAATATAAGGTGTTGTGTATGTTTAAAAAAATGTAACAACTGAAGGCAACTGGGCTTAGATACTATTTTACATTGTTATTAACAATAATAATACTAGAAGAGTGACGAGTTTTGATAGTTACAAACTTCACTATGTACTGAAGCTATAGTTATTGCACATATGTGTAGGTATGAGTTTGTTGTACTCATCGATCTGCATCAGCTCAGATTGGTGGTGGTCCATTAGGATAGCGAAGCATTGGTTCAAGGCTTCTGGCAAAGTTGTTTGTCAGTGAGCATGAGTAGTCTTCACCATGGGGCATGAGAGTAACAACACCTAGTAGAAGCAGCAGCATTGCCTGAATAGGAAGGGACGCTCGTACCACTCGGCCCAAAAATCGGTAACTTCTGGTCAATACTGTCGTATTTATATGGTCTTCTTCGTCTTCGCCTTGAGTACTGTAAATTAAATTTAGGAATTAGTTAGATTTCACATGTCAAATCAGCTGAAAATTGTTCAGGTTTATGAAGAATTGAATCCAATTCGTGCTTAGCTAAAAAATATTATCTAGATAATTACTTTGCTTCATGTGTTGCTACGTGTGATAACGATCCGCTACCCTCTCGATTCTACGTAAAAAAAAGAAAAGAAGAAAAATATATTTTAAAATCATAACTAAAAATAAGGTGCTTATTACTACTAGTTTAAATACCAGCTGTTACGTGTACAAAGAAGAAATATAGCATGGAATATACTGAATTTGTGGCAATTACCCAAACAATAACATTATCTTGGTATATCTCTAAAAGGTTTTAGACAGTAAAGACGGACGTCTTAAACTAAAGCTACGATATTTATCAGATAAATTTCTTACAAATCGAGATTGAAAATCATATTTTATCATAATAGTGACAAAAACTGGTTAACTTCTTAAATTTGATGTGTTTTAAGCCATTGAAAACATGTCTGAAAATCGCAGTTCCTTCACATGATCAGTATGGTCGGACACCTGATATGGGTAAGTTGGACACTCACAGAAATTGTTTGTCTGTGATATATTTATCTTATTACCAGCATTATTTGGGTGTTCCTCGATACTTTAATTATGATAAAAATGTTTGATGGCCTTTGTATTACAAAAAAAAAACGGAAAATTCAGTTCATTTTCATACAAATAATATTCAATTCAGAATTAAATCATCCAATGCTCAAGAACAGAGCAAGTAGCATCAATTGTCGCTATAAGACCAGTTATAGCAAATAAAAACCGTCCAGACCAAGGATTGAGTCGCATGCTTTTTCAGAAAAGGGAAGAGCTGCTTTTTGAGGCATTCTTGCTGGTAAATCTCAGCGTTTACGGTACCTGTGTTTATGAAAATCTGAGATTTTTGGCCCACAGGAACATATTGCTTGCCAGACTAGATGTTTTTCAGGGAATTAAGTTTTATACTACCGTTTCAGATGTTCAGTGGCATCTTTCCGGCTAGTTGCAGTGTAAAATTCCGTTCCCGAGAGATATTTCAATTCTTTGAAGCAGTATGTTTCGTCAACCATGACAACACAATGGAATTTGTGTTGCTTTGCGTGAGAATCTGGGTATGTTTGAGCTCTGGATGATCTCATTCCAGGCTTGGACTTCACTTTTTGCACAAAACTGGTTGATATTTGCACTTTTTTCTAAACGGTCCGTGTTAATACTTTCGGGTTTGCCTGACTCTTTTCTCCTTCCTTGTGTTGCTTTTTCCATGTTCACCACCACTTCCAGCTTTCCTTTTGACAGTAAGACTTTCTTTATAACGTTTAATCACATCTGCAACAGTTGATTTTGGCACGTTTAACGATTTTGAGATAAATCGAATGGTAATATTGGGATTTTCCAAATATTTGTGCAAGATAGATTTCCTGCGTGCTAGTTTAGACGGCGCCATCTTGAATACAGAATGCCATTTTGTAAACAATGTGTGTGATTCACGTTTGTCTATGTATTGGTTATGTACATAACAAGTTTCATTCCATTTCGTAGCGATTTGACTAAGAAACAGGATAAATACTTTGTCCGGATTTTCGTGTAAACGGCCTTTAGACAGCTGGTATGGAACCAGGAAAACCATTTCAAGCTCATTCTCAATTTGGTGTCACATCGAAAGTCGAAAATTCCTACGTGCGTTCTTTTTTAACGGATATGATGTCTTTTGCCTTTTCGGATTTGCGGATATGATCCATTTGCCTTTTCCAAAGTAACAGCATACTGATCTGATGTTATGCCAGCTGCCTTCTCTGCTTGACGCTTTCTCTTGGTGACCTTTTTGGATAACGGTAGTGTGGCTGATGGCAATATGTTAGAGAAAGACGTGTTGATCGTTGAAGAGTACTAGGTGGCCAATTATTTCTGCGTGAAGCACCTAAAACTTTTTACCTTGGCAACCGCCAAGACGCTTTGGAACTGCTTTTTGATTACCTGGGTATACATGCAAGCTTAACGTTCAAAATGAGACAAAGAATAAGGATACATTATAATAAAACAGGTATAATCGAGGGGGGTGACACTCCCACGATTAGCGTTGGATAGCACTCTCCTGACATGAAAATTTCCGCGATGAAGACGATTTTCTTTGTGCTGAAAGCATTTTTTGCGATTGGCACGATCAATCGCGATGAGAGCGCGATGACGATGCGATCAGCATAAAAGTTACCGCTGACAGCATGCAACTGCTCGAAAAATTTGACAACGAGAACTGCCAGATAAAATGTCATTTCTCGCTCAAAAATTCGATCAGTAAAAATTTCTTCTGACATCGTAAGAAAAACCGAGAAAATCTCAATTTCTATTCGTGCCCCGGATTTTTTCTCCCACATTCTCACCAACTACGACAACGACATTAATGACAACCATCCTAACAACAACTCCGGCTTTAGTTCAACCCACCAATGAGCTAGGCTGTTACAATGCAGCACTGAATCTATGGCACAATTTAACCAATGAATGCGAATGCAGTCAAGATCCGCGGGTGTCCTGTATTGTGTTCCGTATTCTATAATTTGGCGGTACCTGCACCTGCGAAACGCAATGATCCAGAAACTGGTACTGAACATATCTATCAAGTACATCAAGCAGTTGATATTGCTCTCGTTAACGGATGGCTCAATTCAGAGAAAAGCTTTTCGTTTGTCTAAATATTTACAAGAAATCTCGAAACACCTAGCTTTGCGGACTCTGACACTGGATATTATGTAAGTTAGATTGGACCAATTACAATTACTAGTTAATTCAAACGATTCTTATCCACTTCAGGGGCAATCGAGCAACGCTTGCAAATCCCTTCTTGAATCTCTGAAAGAAGAAATCCAATTCGTCCGTAAAAGCATCTAAGTACCTTTCTCACCCTAAGTGAGCGGAAACGAGTGAGCGCCAGCTGTTAAAGCCGACCTGTCCTTTTGATCTGTCTGGGAAAACATTTAAACTGCTGAAACCCGTCACCACGTATGTGAGAGTGTTTCGTCTAACTTTACACGCCACGCATTTTATTTGGGGCTCGAAAGCCAAGTGCGGGAGGGCAAAGGTTTAACTCTATGCCTTACAAATTTGATGAAAATGTATTCACTCTGATCCATGTCACAGATTAGAATAGATTTCTTTATTATAGAAACTTTCAGCCAGTGGCTGGTTCGTCTCTTATTCCTTGTTACAGTGAACAGGAATATTAATACTATTTTGATAGAAACTATTTCCCTGTTTCGATAAACAAATTTCAAACTGGAGCAGTTGCATCACTCGAGTGACTCGATGAACTACGGAAATAAGGAAATAAGATGTGAACACGTTACTATAATGTAAGAGGTTACGAACGATCTCAATCTAAAGAGTCACCCACAATTGATACATTGCGGATGCGTTTGCGTGAATTTGACAGTTCTCCCATAGGTTTTCTGTCAAATTTACGTCAACGCATCCGCAACGTATCAATTGTGGAGTGATTCTTAACAACTAGTTCCAAAAAAAATCTTGATACACTCAAAATATTAACAACAAAATCGCCTGGGTTAAATGCTGTTCGTTCAGAAAAGCCGTACGTTTTCAACATGAAACAAAATAAAGTTCAAGGCTGACTTTAAAAACGGTTAGCTTTCAAGCGGTTTAGAAAAGTGATATGTATCCCTCCAGTACAGTTGGAGAGTTCTTCCGAACTGAGAAAACTGTTTTCATTCTGTCTGCTGTCCGATCCGCGGCCAACAGCATTTGCTGTGATTAGCAGCCGTTTCTTATTTTGATCGGATACCGTGTCAGAAGTTGCGCTTCGTACGACTCAGCCGTCATCTGATTGCATTCCTCAGCAATTCCACTGCTCTCGATGATGGCTTACAGACCGTCAAGACTGAAATAGCTTTTATTTGGAGTTTAATTGGAGAAGTCTTTCTGTGTTTGGTTTTTTCATTACTTTATTCTCCGATGCACTATCATTCAATCTCTATACCTTGACCGTGTCGACCATTCTCAAATGCACTTGTACATCGCTGTTGCTCTCGTGATCCTTCAGTTGCTCCGCTATCTGCAAGAGCAACATACAGAATAAACAATCCTATGAGCTCATCTATGCAAAACGCGTCAGAGATGGAACATAAACACTTACCAATAATTGTCATTAATTTTCCGCTACCGATTTTGTTTCGGAAAACACTGATGAATGCTACTCGATTCACTTGCGCGAAATAATCAAAACAAATATCGATAGTGTTGCCAGAAATGGAAATGGTAGCTCGAATAGAAATGGCATGGCTGCCAGTCATCAATATCAATGCTCACGATTCGAGTAAGAATCGGTCACGATGAGACGCGATTACGCGATGAACTTCGCGATTAATAATATTGTTGCGATTAATGACGATAATGGAAGCGATGGTTTTTTTTTATGTGAATTTGATAAGGATTCGCAGCGATCCAATTTGCAATCGCAAAATGGCGAACCCCTCGGGTATAATACTTCTCGCATTTTCGCCGCATCATAGACATGATGGGAAAGATGTCGTACTTTCTACAAAAACTGGATGATTCGGAAAGTTTCGTCCAGAGAGTAAAGAAACAATTCTGATTTCAAACGTACTACCCAAGCAACATATAGCAGTCATAATTAGTATCTTCCATTTAATTCCAACTACCTTTGCTTATCTTCGACAGATACGCGTATTTCGTCTACAATGTGCAGACTTCTTCAGTGTCTCGTACTAATAACTCGATTTCTAGTTACAGGTATTCCACTAAACAGCTCAAAACCCTCTAGGAGTCATAATTGGTTCCAGCAACTTAATTGTGACTGAATTGAGTCACATTGAAGCTTATTTTACTCGTTTGATACAAGTATGCTGCTAGGGAAGGTGCAGAACTCTCCAAATCATCCCGAACGCCAGCAGAATGTTTTCAAAACGTGTATCCGAAAACTCTACATGAGCCTATTAACGAAATACATCAAAACAGATTTTAAGCAGTTTGTATCCCGGCCTATTTTTAGGGTAAGAACAAGCTTGCTCTTGATGACCGTGTAATCCGGAATAAAGTATTGAAATTCACTTCGAAGTACCTGTTTTGGCAGGCTATATACACATGAGTCAAACAGAGTGAACCAATAGTGAGACTTACAAAATTGAGTAAACGGTTTTTGCTGTTTTCAAGACAACATGAGTTTCATGCCACTACTCCAAAACCATGCCAGAGTGACATGTGATTAGTTCTGTGGATTTTGTACCGAAAGACATAGCCAAACTGTCTTTAACTCCGTCCGATCGAAACCTTTGGCGCCATGATGAAGCGTGAATTGCGAAAGACCAAAAGAGTGTTGAAGGCCAAAATGGAAATGATGAGGAAGTGGACAAAAAACAAAGAAAAACCTGCCGAAAATAACTGTACAGGTTCTGATGGATGGGCGTCAATAGCAAATGTCGAGCATTCAACACAAACTCATCCTTAAATTTAACTGACGGTGTAAGATGAAATAAATACATAGACTGAACTAAAGGGTGTTAGTCCAAGGGGACTTAAACTTGACACATTTCGTTTCATCGTGCAAATCGCGACGATAAGCAAAACACGAGTCGAGTTATTAGTACGAGACACTGAAGAAGTCTGCACATTGTAGACGAAATACGCGTATCTGTCGAAGATAAGCAAAGGTAGTTGGAATTAAATGGAGATTACTAATTTTTCTTCTAATTTATAGTTACAAGTATTCCACTAAACAGCTCAAACCCTCTAGGATTCAAGCAAAACACGTCGGCCAAAGCACAATCGCGAAAGTTGTACACGACGATGCTGATAAAGTTTGAAAGTGTAGTACGGGACGATGGAACTTACGTCAAGGCAGACTTTAAACAGCTTCCTGGATAGTAATTTTATACGGCAACCGGACGGGGAAAGGTGGTAGATATTTTCAAGCACAATAAACTATCAATGTTCGCGAAGAAATATCTGGTGTGGCCACCTGTACCTGTGGCTTGAAGAACAACGTTTACATTGTGACCGGAAACGTCAACCAGGAAATTTATCTGAGCGAGTGCCTACAAAACCGTCTACTGCCTTTCCTGGAGCGTCACCATTGTTCCGTTCTATTTTGGCATTTTGCCATTACAGAAGAAAGGCCATGGAGTGGTATGCTGCCAACAACGTTCAAGTGGTGCCCAAGGACAAGAACCCTTCCAACACGCCAGAGCTCCGCCCAATTGAACAATATTGGGCCATCGTCAGGCGGATTAAGAAGACTCAAAAAGCTGTTGTGAACGAGAAACAATTCAAGGAAACTGGTGTTCTGCGGCGAATTAAGTGGACAAGGAGACTATACAACATTTTATGGCAGGTGTTAAACGAAAGACCCGGCAATTCGCATTCGGTAAAGAGGAAGCTTAGCTGAATATTTCTCCTGTATTCTGAATTAACTGAACTTGAAAAGAAAAACAATTTGACTTATCAATAAAAACTTTGATCGACTCACACACATTACAGTTTGACCAAATTTTGATCGGAACACCCTTTACTGTAAAATTGTTTTCATTTTGACAACCATGAATCATCAATCTAAAGATTCGTAATAATTATCAACTCAAATTTACATCACTATGAACATTTTTCTTCCGAAAACTTATAACAACAACCCCAACTGCTCATCCAATCGTATTAGTTCTCCTTCCTCTACTGTGAAAACAACAAATTTATATAATAACAATGAACAACATCCAAAGACGAAGATTTGTTTTAAGTTGAACACTAATCGGTTGTTTTTGCCCCATTGAATTCGACACGGGACACAGAGTAAAAAAGAATTCGACACGGTTAAAACTCTTGCGCGCATAAACGCACGCCTGAATTCGGAGGATTTGAGTTTTTTCAAAAACTGATTCATACCAATTTTTGACATCATTTTCTACGTTGCTTCAAATGGTCAAATGCAAAATCACACAAAGAGGGTGCTGAAGATAAGAATAATTGTAACACGGAAACAATAACATACCTTTTCTGATGATGACGATGCATTCGTGTCGAGTGGCCGGTCGATACCTATAGCTGCTGCAATTTTGATCGTGTACATCTCTACCAACCTTCGTATTGAGTGGAATCTCAGCCTCAGATCGGTCAGCCTAAAAAATGGGAATCAATCGTTCTATAGTACTTGAACGAATCTTTATTCAATTTCGAAATCTTACTTGGCATACATTTCATCGAACTTCTCAGATTTATTTTCATCTAAATATTTCGTCAACTGTGATGTTGTTTCCTGCAAACTCACCACACGTGGTTCGCATCGTACCAAATCATTCCTGAGTTCCTTGAAAATCTTGTACTTTCTTTCAATAACTTTCTTATCGGTAGTCAAGTCGATCGGCTCTGAGTTTTTGATTTTGTTTTCCGTTTGCTCTAACCATATGCATAGCTCAGTGACTGTTCGGTGAAATTCTTTGTTTTCCATTAGTGACCTATGGAGCAGGGCCTGCCAATGTGATGCTTGATTGCACACCTTATCCCATCGTTGGTTATTGCTTTGCAGGCGTTCTCGCAACTTGACGGCCTTTTCCGTGTCTAATGTGTGGGTGGCAAGGTGCTCGCCGACTATGTTCAACGACTTTATTATACTTTTGTGACTATCCAAATCCAGCAAAAACTCGCGGTGATCTTGGATGGAATCTTCCAGAGTATCAATATCGTTTGGTGGCTGTGCATGCTGTGACTTTTGCGTTGTTTCCGCCATAGATAACCACTGTTCAAGCCGCCAAAGGTCGTTATCAATTTGTTGCCAATTACGATTTGTGCATAGTGGGCAGGTTAAGTAATCTTCGTTGCTGCAATATTTGTATTAAAAAAATTAGCTGACATGTGGAAACCGAAACCAAGGCGTTCAATTATAAATTTCGATCAAACAGATTCGTCCACTGAAAATTACGTTGATCGAAATTATAATTTCAGCCCACGTTTTATTCTGGAAAATTTTAAAAGCAAAAGGTGAAACACTTACTGCATACATATGAAGTTATAAGATATAGGAAACGACCTGATCAGGAAAAGATGGAAAGCGAATGAAAGAGAATTAGCGTAAGCATGATGATAGTTAATAAGCAGAAGAAAAATGTTCGCTGAGTAGATTAAAGGTAGTAGTTAGACACTCATATTTTACAATGTTGGAGAAAGCATCAAATCTTACCTCAATTCTTCCAATTTTTGCTGTTTAGTGTGCCATTCCGATTGATATAAAGTATATTTATCACATTCGTCTTTTACTAAATTACTCATTGCTTCTTCATCATCACAGTGGCATTCCGACATTAAGATTAAGTTCAGATGTTTGATCAATTCGATGGACGATTCACAGGCAGACGATGCCCTTGATACGGTTTGTGTGGATTTCATGAAATTACTAGCATTTATTTCTGCAATCGAGGTATTCAGTGCATCTAGATTGGATTTAGTTTCCATAAGAGCTGTTTTCAGCTGGTACTGGTAGGCGTCTTTAGCGGTAATGGATAAAGCAGGCAACGTGTCAACTTGTACAGCGAAATCTCGCTCATCCTTTCCTGAGTCGGTTTTGTAATATTGCTGAGCTTTATGCAATCCCGATTTTTCATTCGTTTGATTTACCAAAGCATCCAGCGAATCCTTGATGCTGTTGGCAAGTTGATGATATTCTAAAATCTGCTGTTGTACTTTCAGTGACATCGCACTGTGGCTGGGTAATGATCGGACCAGTGAACTACCCACTTCATCTTGCGTGTCAAAAAGATTGATGACAAATCGTAGCTCGTTGTGTAATTCTCGTAGGTGCTTCAATTTGGTTTCCGGTGTCTCCTCGCTTGTTGTTTCTTGTAGGTGTTTGATGTTGGTCACTTGAACATCAATCTGCGTTAAGGCTACAATGATATTTTCATATTCACTATTGAATGTCAGGTAAATATTTCTCAGTTCTTCGGTCCGGGTTCTGATAACATTGAACCTCCATATAAGTCTTTCCCAAATGATTAACATTTGCTTTGCTGTCACTGTGATATTGTGCATGTTTGCTCGCTCAATACGATCATGTTTGTTAATTGAAATATACAACCGTTTGAGGATGTGTTGAATTGGTTCTTGTGCAATTATATCCGTGTGTTTAGTCGCAAGTTCCTGCAATGTATTATCCAAGGATACCTCATCAATCACGTCTATTTTACCATCGTAGTCCTCCAAGTATTTGTTGGTCTGAAGGAGCCAATCGTGATGTGATTCTATTATTTGTTGTATCTCCACCAACATGCTCCAGATTGCCAACATATCCTGCTTTCTTCTGCTAGTATTCACGCAAATATTCTTCCATCTTATTTCCAAATGCTTCACTTCATGGTTGATAAGTTTACGGTCAATATGTACATTCCACGACTCAACGTCTGTGAACAGCATTTCACACAGATTGAGAATCTCTGCTATGTTTCCACTGTTTCCTTCAATCGAACGCTGTAATTTTTCATAATCATCCAACAGCCTATCCAAACAGTTCTTCTCAGCGTTCTCAAAAATGAAAGGTTGCTTCAGTTTACCCTCAATTTTTGTCATCCAGGCTTTTGCGTCGTTTATTCGTAGCTGCAACGATATAGTTGTCGCATTTACTTCCGATATTTTTTGAGTGCGGTTTTGGCATTGGCACAAGAGTTTTGCCCAAGTCTCATTCAGGTGCTTCAACTTGGATATCACTTCAAAACGTTCTTCACCAGCAGGTAAATTTCCCGCCAAATCATTTCCGATCACGTTAAACCAAGCTATTTCCGATTCTTTGCAATTTATTTCTTGCAAAAGCATATCCTCCACAGACTTGATGAATGTTGTGTCCTCTTCGCACATTTCATATTTGTTAGAATCGTTGATTCGTTTTTCAAACTCAACGATCCATTCCATCAACAAATTGTATTGGGTTTGGAACAATTTTCTGTTCTGTATTCTATCTTGCATTTGTTTGATTAGAACTGATATTGTATGTTCAAGTTTCTCGAACAGCTGCCAAAGAGTGTTTACACGTTTGTTGTTGAGTTTCGCGTCGAATGTGCTGATGCAGTACTGCAGTTCTTCCTTAGCAACATTTATTTTAAGCAGCTCATCCTTGATGCACTCCAATCGTAGCTGCTCATTCTTCAGCATATTTAAATGATGTTGAGAAGTTTCTGGATTGTCACAGTTGAAGCTTTCCAGGCATTGTCCCAACTCGTTTAGGTTAATTTGAATTTGATTACATTGAGAGTCAAAGTTGTTATACAAGTCCAGAACACCGGTTAGGAATTTTCTCCACGTAGCAACGTTGTCTTGCAGTTTCGAGATTTGCTGCGTTATTCTACCGTGATCATTCTTTATAGCTATACTTGTGTGGTCGTCTACTGGGTACGATATAAGTAGTGTCATCTCTTGATTCATATTGCCGAGATCCGTTTCAAGTTCCGGGAATCGTGCCTGCAATCTGTCTACTTTGGAGATCAATTTTGATAGTTCATTTAGATTGATGTAGACTAACTGAAGAGTGTGTTTTTCAGCCTCAATGGTCGTGATGGCTTCTTTCAATGATTTTTTCGATACATTGTATTTCTGCCAATGTTGTAATTTTTCATCAATTTCGTAAATTCTATCGTCGATTTTTTCAATGCAGTTTTCATGTTGAAGATTTAGATCGATGAAAGTTTTTTCTAAACTTGTTTCAATTTGTGACTTTTTCATAATTGTGATTTTCCATTGTCGAATCAGATACCGTACGAGCGTATGTTGATCTCGGCATTGCAGCAGCTTTGCCTCTTCACAGGGCACCTCTTGGGCTAGGAATAGCTCAACTTGTTGTAGGTAATTTTCCCAATACTGGAGCAAAACGGCGTCGTCACTTTGTAGTACTATTCGTTGAAGGACATCTTGGTGTTGTTGGAACGTATCTTGCAGTAAAGAATATGACAAAGAATGCAAATTCTTGAAATCCATTTTGGTATCAGAGACGGAACCAGAGTTTGCCTTATCTAGGGCAATTTTCTTCAAGCGAGACTCTGTAGCGCTAAGACTTATTAAATACTTCTGAAGGTTAACAATTTGATCGCCAAGCTCAGAGTCAGGAAGCTGATTTTGAATACTCTGGAAAATAGAAAAAGAAAAAAAATATTATGATTATGAGGTGAAGTATTTGTTTTTGAAATTATTGGTAACCATTTTATTGTTTTTTTATGTGGTGGGATAGTGTGCCATGACCACGAGCGAACAGTTTTTTGTTGCTTGTCAAATTTTTTTGCTCGTTCCAACTAATTTGAAATTATTTTCACTCAATACACTCAATAATCAATACAGCTTTAAAGGCTAAGTGATCTGTGTTGTAATTGGAAACATTCAACTGTGGGAAAACATCGAAAATAAAGTGAGTGTACGAGAACAAAATGCGAGAAGAAGCAGAAGTGTTATTTTGAAGGATGCTTGACTGCTGGACTGTTGCGATATTGTGTGAAAAAATATGTTGAGGCAATATTTCTCGCTTTAGAGTCGCCCACTTTATACTGATGAGAACTACGGCTGTATTATTGTCGATCGAAACGAATTTAGCGGTGCTTGAGTTGAAGAAAAAAGTGAACAAAAAACAAAAATGCAAAGAACCAAACACCCAGAGAGCGAATTTTGCATTTCGTTGCACACCGATGCGTGTTTCTTCGTGGTATGACTTCTTGCATGAGAACGCTCATCTTAAATGAGAGCAAAATCGAGTAAAATTCAGCTAAGTATAACATTCTAAAATGTTCATGGACGATGTAGATAACGTAGACCATACTGTATTGAAGGACCCAATGTATTAAGACCCTCTTTTTTTTTGTCTTAATTATCGAGATTTTCAGCCTCGGGCTGGTTCATCTCCCGTCGTAGTCAGTCAAACACCACTTTTGGGTATTTTCGTAACTTCTCCGGGGGTGAGATTCGAACTCGTGACTTAGGCGTGAGAGGTATGGATGTTAACCAATACGCCGGGGTCACCCCCAATAAGACCCTTTAAATTATTTATTTTTAAAACGCTACGTCATTGTCACATACTCAGGAACCCTCGCATTACCGCCGAACGGCAATTTGAATCTAAATTTGTAGTATGTAGTATGTAATATGAGAGAAAGAGACAGGGGGAGATGTGTGTGTGTGACGACGAGTCCTTCTCTTTTCATAAAGCGTGTGAACCATAAGCTATTAAAGGCTAGGACAAGAGCTAGTGATCGTGTCCAACCTCCAGACAAGTTCTCACGCAAGAAAAGGCTCTACACCCTTACCATTGAACTCTGGATCCAAGAAGGAAATGTCTGTGTTCCAGCCCAGAAGATCGGATAACAAAGAAGTGCATTAACTTATTTAGCTTCGTGACTCCCAACGACCTATGTACATATGAATATACATACGCTTTCTCGCACAATCCCATCCAACTTCCAACTCTACATGTCTATGAAGGTAGCATGAGTTCTCAGCATCTTCTTAGGTAGACATCTAATCAACACTTCCCTCCCATCCCATGTTCATCATAAGGACCTGGCCAGGTGTTGTGCAAAAAGATCGATGAATAAAGAGCCTGTCACACCCTAGACAGCTCTCATGGCACTTCCATTGTCTCTACAACAGCCAACTCAGGATTATGTATGGTCGGAAAATGCTATGCTATGCTATGCTAACCATTTCGTGATTTTATTAATGTTCACTTAAACTCTTTGTTATGACGATCCGATCAAGGTGGACGAAAATCACCTTTATTTGGCTCTATTGTGGTGATTTTCATCCTTCTAAGCTGGTTCATCACCTATCTTAAAATAAACCTTAACCTTAAAACAGTTGAATTCGTTTTTATATGATTTTATATCGTTGTTGTGCTAAATATGGAGAGTTAAAAGTTTCGTGGCATTGACGAATGAGTTTTGATTAAAATATAATCAAAAATATCGAAATGATAATAAGTCAATACTCATAATAGTCCATTGAGAAAACAGTTTTAACTTTTGATTACGCTTTGAAGGGTTTGAATGATGAATAAAATATGACTTAATGATTTGCTGATCAGTTTCATTGTGCATTTTTTGTGCCGGCCAACGACAGCTTAACTTTTACATTAAATGTAAATTAACGTAAAATTTTCCAAACTAACGATATCCGATCCTATAAACGATTCCATATTGCTTATTTCTATTCGCCATTACCTGTTATAATTTTGCCAATAACGTGGACGTGCATAAACAGTGTTTAATAAAGAAACAAAAATATAGTGATGGGGAGATCGCAGCAAGCTCTGACCCGGAACGGTTGGGCTTTGGTGAGCTGTCACGTTTTTTCAGTATTTTTTGTGTGATGAAATTTATCCTTATTAGAATCTCAATAACAACCGTCGCGTGTGATAGTGGATGCTGTGTTTAAGACCAGAGTCATACCTAAGCATCATTTGTGTGTTGTATAACTTAAATCCGGTGTAAATGGATTTTGAAAACGAACGAATTGGTACAAGTTTGCTGATAATTGCTGATTATCCGGGTGAGCGCTTTCCATTTTACTGATTTATTTGCCGTTTTTCCTAAGAGAAACGATAATTAGTAACTAGAAATTAGGCGAAAAATTAGTATTTTCTATTTAATTCCAACTACCTTTGCTTATCTTGACAGATACGCGTTTTTCGTCTACAATGTGCAGACTTCGTCAGTGTCTCGTACTAATAATACGCGACGAAATACGCGTATCTGTCAAGATAAGCAAAGGTAGTTGGAATTAAATGAAAAATACTAATTTTTCTTCTAATTTCTAGTTAAAGGTATTCCACTAAACAGCTCAAACCCTCTAGGATTGATAATTTGTAGTCGAAAAATGCAATTGACTATATTGACAACCTTGATCACAAGAGGTGTGTTAAAGATTTCGTGGATCGAAAAAGGAAGGCTGTTTTTTTTCAGTCATGAAGCAATTATACGCTTGGACGCCACCTTATTCCGTATATCTTTTGATTCGAGCTTTGTCGATTATTCAGATTACCATAATAGGTTAGGGTAGCAAGTTTGACGTGCATTTTCTTCCGTTGTGTTTTCCGATATTATAACACAATTATTATCGGAGTAATTCATGTTTGACCCTAAACTGTATCGCCACCGTAGCCATTTTTGGCTCAACCGGCTTGTACCAGTCTACCAAACTCAACTCCAGGATTCGGGAAAATCTCTCCGGGCACCCGGTATCCTACAAACACCGATATTCAGCAAACTTCTCCTGGTAAACCAGTTCCACCACGGACCAGTTCCATTGACGACATGGCATTGCTGTAGATACAGTTCCGCAGTTAGAAGAGTTAAGTTCAAGATACGATGCTACTTTCGTACACCTGCAATGCCATATGGGGCAAACTTGGCCGTTTTGGTTAGGTATCATTTAGGTACCGCGGAAAAAGTAGAACGCTAACCAGTTGGACCCCGCAAGGGATTTTCAGACAATTGAGAGTTGGTAAGTGCTCTCATAAACGCGAAGCGAAACAGGTAATTGTTATCCTTTTTTCTCCTGAATTAAATGAACTATATTATTTGATCACATCACCTATCAAGGTGAATCCTGATCCATCGAGCCCTAGTCTACTAACATAGAAAAACCTCCTTCCTGTGACCTTTGTGGGGATGCAGAGGTAAACACGATCCCTAATCAGCAAAGGTCACACTAACTTTCCTTCCCTATTCCCAACTGATTGCAAGGACGTGGCCGGCGCCGTTATTGATTATTAAAGAAATTGAGTCACTGAGAGAGAAGTGAGAATGGTAGATTAGTCCCAGCCCCATCATTCCAAAAAATTATGTATACAACTCGTTCCAAATCAAAAGTTTTTAAATGTACTCGATCCTTCAGTAAGTTAAACTCGTGCTAAAAAAATAAATTCTTTTTGCTACAGTTTGCATAAATTACTATTTCTCAAGCGGTAATCTGGTTGTCAAGATCCACTTTTTAATAAACAAATTGATAAATTTGAATATCTTGAACGCATAATTGCTCCGATATTAAAATATTCGTTTTTAGATATATGTTCTGACAACCGTGAATTCATAAAAAACTACATCTGCTCAGTGTGAAATAATTGGCCATACTCACGATCTGCTCATTCTTTAATGCGGGTGGAGAAATAATAGGGAATAAATAATATTTTTCTTACCTGTTGAACCTGTTCGACTATTTGATTTGAGGTTCTATACGTTGTTTGGTTCAGTGCCTTCTCCGATTCACGCAAGGTTGCATCATTCAATTGCGATACAATGCCTTCTTCGATGTCTTCCAACTTTTTCGCAAACTCATCAATCTCTGAGAGCATAGTGTACCCAACGTTGAAACCGACCTGTCCATTAATGTCTTCGATGAATTGTTTCAGCTTATCCAAGTCTTTCTTTTTCCCGGCTACCATATCCTGATAGCTCGTCAGCTGTTGCAAATTGTCAACATTTTTAAGCGCGTTGAAATCCGAAAATTCATTGGAAACGCAATCTCTTACACTCTCACTCATCCTGTTGTATAGTTCCCAAAGCTTAACTGCCTTTTCATACCGATGGCATAGGTCTTGTAAGCTTTCACGAGTGCTCTGCCACACCACAGAGATTTTCTGAACTGTTTCCTGGATTTCCAACGAAACGCTAGCTTCTGATGATTCAATCAAGGGTTGAGCAATCTCTTGTAGGTCATCAATTGTATGTTTTCGGTTCTCAATCTCAAGAAGTAGGGCCTACAGAAAGAAAATGATGAAAAAGTGAACAGATTTTTTTCCTATTTCTTAATAACTTACATCAAGTCGTTCGGTAGCTTTCAACAAGCGGTGATAGTCAGCAGTTTCTTGCAGTTGCAACAATTCCATCATGAATTCGGTCTCTTGGATATGATTCTGTATCACTTCCATCTGGCAATGGAATTTATTCCACAGGGACAGACGATTCCTCAACAGAGTCATATTACTCTCGCATTTCTTCTCTAGGTCACTATGAATGTTTTGCAGTATGGACAGATCTCTCTCTGTTTGCTGCGGAGACACAGTAACCTTCAAATTCATCGGCAAAGTGTGAAGCATTTGTCTTAGTTTCATCATCTCATTCCAAGACACACTTAGATCAGATTGGCATTGTTTGCAATCTTCTAGTGCTTTTCCAACATCCGGTCTTCTGCCATTGATTTTTGTTGCACATTCATCTAACAGCTTAGATATATCCATGAAACGTTTTTCTTGCTCCTTGATGCCATTCTCTATGTTTTCCAGGCGTTTATAGAAATTTTCGGCTGCTTCGTTTTCCTCGTCGATTTGATTTGCCAGGTTTCTAGAGATTTCAAACATTTCAGTTATCTTTTCCACATCAAATTCTGAGGCAAGTGCAATTTGACCAAGCTCGTTATCAATAAGATGAATACGTGTCTGCAGCATTTGCATTTTCTCCAAATAGAAGTATAGATCTTCCGGTGATTTAAGGACTCCCTTTATGCTGTTGAAAGTTGCCTTGATGTCTTGTAGTTCTTGCTCAATGAACGCTAGTTTATCATTAGGAGACGATGAGTTAGTTTTTATAGACTCATACACCTGCTGCTGAATGTTAGATATCTTTGTAGAGACGGCAAGCCAATTTTCTAATATTTGTCCATGAAATTGGCGATGCAGTTCTTCATCAGATATGTTTATGGTGGCCAAGGCATGATCTAATGAATCACAAGCATTTCCGTAAACTTTATTGTTCATTACTTCATATTGAGCTTTGATTTCCCAAAATTTGCGCATATCTTCAATGGGAGTTTCAGCAAGATTTTCCGGAATGGTGATTGAACTCAAATTTTTATGGGCACCACAAATCCAATCATGCAGCTTATCTGCACAGATGTTATATCTGTTCCAGTGATTCTTGAATCTTCGCAGTTTGTTGAGATAAAGAGACACCTCTTCTCTTAATTGCATAACCACCGCTAGAGCTTCACTGCTGTCCTTTTCCAATACTGGCGCTGATATGAGTTCTTGCATTTTCTTAGCAATGTCGTTGTGTTGCATCATTTTCGTGTGATGGCAGAGAATGTCTTGATTCAACGATTCATATAATTTGATATATTGTTCAAAATCTTCGGATGATACATTTCGTAGGTCCGGAATACGTTGTTGAGCCACTTGTAGCCATTGAGCCTCATCGCGCATGTCTTTCTCAAGAACGGTCCATTTGGATGCTGCTTGCGCCAATCTGGCGGCTCTGTCTACTGCTCGCTCCAAAATGATGCTTGTTTTGTTGTACAATGCTGAATGCAGTTTAGCATGCTTCATGCGAGTTATTGGATCCAAGTTGGACTCCAGTGATTCGAGAATCATTTTGCAATGGCTGAGGTTGACGAAGAACTTACGATAACGTTGCATTTCTTCTTGGAGATCTTGCAAGCTGTTGGTTGAAATTCCATTATCTATGAAATCTGCCGCAGCAGATGCGATGTCTTCAAACTCCAAAAGTGTTTGTTCGTACTCTTCAGCTAAACCATTAAGCTGATGCAGTTTGTTTCGTTCTACGATTACAGCCTGATGAATTTTTCGCGCATTTTGATCAGCTCTTAGCAAATCGTCTTCCAATTCTAAATCTTTGAGACCGCTAGCTTGTTCGGTTACCGATGATACATTTCTCAGGCATTCTACAATACGATCTTCAACGTTATCTAGTCCAGCCAGTTTGTCGTGAACCGAGAGCGAATGATCGGGGACAATGGAATTAAGTTTTTCGTCAATTTCTTGTAGCTGATTATTGATTTGTAAAAGCTTTCCTGAAAATTGGTGTCTCATGTTATCGTTGATGCGTTTTTCTTCTTCCTTTGATACGATACATTTCTCCAAATCCAAAATGCAATTTCTTGTTTGTTCTAGGCACGCAATAATATCTTGCTTTGGAGTAATATTATTCTCCTTGACGTGATTGACAAAGTATGGGATTTTGTCTGACATGTACTGTAGCCTTATTTTATATGCATTGCAAAAATCAACACGATCTGATTCGTTAAGCTGTGGAAGGTGGATTAATCCCAGAGCAATGTCTTCCATTTGTTTGCTTGTTGTTTCGAGCACATCGAAAAGAGTTTGCTGTTGCAAGTCTGGATTGTGGCTATTTTCTTCCAATAGAGAAAATGAACTTTCAAGGTCACCTAGATACTCTTCGGTGATTGGCGATTTGTAGGAAAATCCAGGACTTTGACTGGAATCACTGGTTGTTGTTGTTTGGTATATTTTCGGTAGCATAACTGACATCTCATTCCACGGTACTACCTTATTCTCAGCAAAGCTTTTGTGTGATCTGATTATTGAGAAGTAATCGGTCAAGCCGATGGTCCACAATTTATCAACGGGGATTTCCGTTTTTATGGCACTGTATTTTGTCGTTTGTTGAGGATGCTCCAGTTCTAGTTGAATTTGAACATTAAGGGAATGATTTGCATCAATGGTACTTTCTTCCATAACCGTCTTTGTTATTGTTATTGGCTCAATCGTTCCAGTTCTATCTGGAATATGCAGCTCTGTTTGTACTTCCAACTCAATGGGAATAGTTTTGGGTTTCTTTTCTTTCTTTGACTTCTTCTTCTTTTCGCGTTTTTCTGGTACGGGTGATTGTTCAATAGCGACGGTTTGCGTAGCTTCTGGTACTGTTTCCACGTCATCCATCGTGACAGTTGTTTGAGCTTGCACCTCTGTTGTCTCAATTTGACTTGTTTGTGTATTAACGCTGTGAACTTCAGGGGCTGATTTTTGAACCAGTATTGGCTGAGGTTCTTCTGTGACGGAATATTCATGAGTTACAGTAGATACGTGAATAGGACTAGTTTGTGTTTCGGCTTCAATTGGAGCATATTGAACAACCGGGGATGATCCTCTGTCTTCAATAATTCCTTCGGTTGCAGTTTGTGCATCTGTTACGTCGCTTGTTAGGGTTTGAACAGCTTCACTGTTGGTATCGGGTCTGTTTATTGAGACAGCTATATTTGACTGAGCAAACTGAACTGGACTTGTTTGAGTTTGTTCTTGTACTAGTTTTAAATCAATGCCCTCTCCCATTGCCTTGTCAATTATTTTGACAACTATTGGTTCAACTAGCTGCTTTACATCATCTACTGTTTGCATCTCTGACTCAGCTGTGATTACAACTGGCGTTTGATTGGCTGAATCGGAGACATTCACCTTTGGCTGCCACTCTTCCGTTGCTGGTGTTTCATACGAATCTGTTTGAATATCCTTTTCATCCTGCTGTTTGGGCATGGTATCCATCGTTTGTGTTTCCATTTCTATGACGTCGACTGTAGTCTGAACTTCTTTGATCTCGTAATCTACAGACTGAGCAGCTATGGGTGAAGTTTGCTGAGAGGTTTTAACTATCTCCAGTTCGGGAGATGTTTGCATTGATTTTTGTTCAAAGTCTAGAGGTACCAGCAAATTTTCTGAAGTGATCCGTGCTATTTCTTGATCAGCTTCATCTTCGAGGAAGTCTTTGGGAACAGGCGTTGTTTGTTGATGAGCATCTTCCACATACACAACTTCTAGAACTTCAGTTGGAACGATAATCTGCTGTTGTATAGATGTTAATTGCTCATCTGGACTTAATACACCTTCTTCAATCACGTGTGTCGGATTGATTTCAACCTTCTGATCTTCTGTTATGTTTTCACATGTTTCTAATGTTGGAATATCCATATGGACTTCTTCAACTGCAATAACTTCGGTTGTCGTTGCAACCCGCTGATCTGAATCCTGATGTTTTGGCTTCTTCTTCTTTCGCTTCTTCTTTTTGGAAATATCATCGTTTTCGGACTCTCCTTCAATGGTTGTTTTATCGGCTTCGTATCCTTTATCAAAATCTACATCACTTAAACCCGGAACCTTTTCGGCTGGCAAAAATGCTTCAGATACTGTAGGGATGTCTAGTTCAACCTGTTGAGCTTCTTCTTTTGGTGTTGCTTCAAGCTCAACAAAACTTACTTTAATGTTTTTCGTTGCATCAGCGGGGTCGATATTCATGCTTAGTTTGACGGCCCCTTGGTCTTCTTTCGTAGACAATATTTGTACCTCAAGTTTCTTCTCCGAGGATGCGTCGCCGGGCCGGATCAATGAAGGCTCAGGTTCTGTTTCTTGTCTGCAGTCTTCTGCTGCGCTATCTGGGACGGTGCCTTGTTTTTCAGCAGTCCGATCTATCTGGGGTTGATCATTATCACTTTCTGGAAGTTCTGGAGGAGTTGGTGCAGGCAATTCGGCAATTTCAGTAGGCTCGTCTGAAGGCATTATTGTTTCGCTAGTCTCAACAGGAATTATCTCTTCTGTTTTGCTCGTATCCACATTTGTTTCAATAGGCAAAATAGCATTATTTATAGGAATATCGGTATGGGTAATATGTGTAGTTGTTGCTTCTGACAATTCAACAATTTCAGTAGCCTCGTGTGAAGGCATTATGATATCGCTAGTCTCAACAGGAATCATCTCGTCTTTTTCGCTCGAATCCACATTGGATTCAATAGGCAACATAGCTGCAGTTATAGGGATATCGATGTGGATAATATGTGTAGGTGTGGTTTCTGACAATTGGGCTACTTCAGTAGGAACGTCTGAAGGCATTATGGTATCGCTAGTCTTAACAGAAAGCGTCTCGCCTTGTTTGCTCGAATCCACGTTGGTTTCAATAGGCAACATAGCTGCAGTCTTTGGAATGTCAATGTGTGTAATATGTGTAGAATCATCCTGTTCGACAACTGTTGTTGTATGTTCTTTTTCAGATAAATCATATTCGTCTGAATAAACATCTTCAAGTGTTGGTTTTATGGCATAATCCGCTCCAGTGGTCATATTTGTCGGCCATACATCTTCTGGGTTTTCATGTTTTTCTTGAGGAAGAGTTTCTACCATAGATGGTAGCGGATCGGCTCTGGAGAGAGGTACTTCAAATTTGTGTTCTTCAACTTCTAATGGTGGCCACACATCTGTTATCCCTATTACAGTATCATCGGTTAATGCTGCTGTAGAGGAACAGTGAGGTTCTATAGTAATAGTTTTAGACGCATTGATAAGCAGCGTGCTTGGGATAGTACTAGTTGGTGAATCAATTTCAGAAGCATTCAAATCTACATTTTGTGCAACCGATTCTAATACCTGAGTATCTTGAGTATGTATTTCCAGAGGTTCTACATCCTGTTGTTCCATAGCACTTACTAGTTCAGTTTCGATTTCATCCAAAATACTTTCAACTACCTTTTGAGATTCGATTGTCTTGTCTACGAGGGTTGAGTTATCTTTTGTTTCAGTATCTGGCAAAATTTGGGCTTGTACATCTGGCGCTAGTGTTGCAGTAATCGAAGCCTCAGTCAAATCGGACGGCTCGATGGATTGGACAGGCTGAACTACTTTTTTGAGAGTAATTTTTTTAGAACCATCTTTACCTACAACAATTTCCATCGAGCTGTCGTCTGGTTCAACGAAAGTTGTTTCAAATGTAGTAGTCGGTATATTCCTCAATAGTAGTTCCGATGACTTGTTCGATTCACCCGTTTTTGGTTGCGTGTATTTAGCTTCTACTATTATATCATCTTCCTCGGCAATAAAAGTAGGAGCATTGCGAACATTTGATATATGAACGGTTTCGTGGCCTTCTGATATTGACTGGATTATGATCAGGTTGTCTGTTGATCTTTCGACTAGAGTTTGTGACGAAGCTTCTTGAAGTTGCATAGCAACGCTTTCAACAGAATCCATAGAAACCAGTGGACTAGTTTGCATTTCACTATCAACCTTGATCAACGCTTCAGGTTCTGTGAGTTGTTTGATGCGTTGTATGTTATCTTCAAGAATTAAAGCTTTCTCACGAATGGTTCGAATGAGTATGGTGAGCTGTTCTCTCAGGGTATTAGATTTTTCACTGATATCTGCGTACATAAGATAATTCTCAGTTGAATCGTAAATGGTCTTGCATTGATGTTCCTTTTCGCGCAGTTCAGCCAATAACTTCTGATTTTGTAGTAGAACGTCATCGAGGTTATCCTTTGAAGCACTCTCGTCAATGTCTGCAAGTTGAATCGATGCCGTAGACACCCAGCGGTCAATGTCTTCTAGCAAGTTAAAGTAGGCACGAATTTCCGATTTTCGTTGTTCTCTCAATTTGAGTGATTGCTGAAAGCATTAAAATAATTATTTATAGTATTAAAATAAGTTTAAACAGTTATTGTCAACGGTTACCTGTATCTTTTCTAATCCATTGTGTGCTCGCTGTCGCAGAAAATCAATCCGATCATCAATATTACGAATAGATTCTCTAACCTTTTCGTCAGCATTCGGAGGGAGACTCATTGATATAGCATAGTTTTGTTGTTTGTAATCAGCCAACTTCTCGATAAGTACCTAAAACATACAAATTTATTATCTTGCCCGATTCTCCATAGTCCAATTCAAAAACCAACCTGTAGTCCTTTGATCAAATCGTTTATATTGTCATACGGGAGATTGTTCATCTTAAGTTCCTCGCCGAGCAGCGACTCCAAAATACTTTCCACACTTTCTGTGAGTGTCTGTTCGATTCAATTGATGTTGGAAAATTGAAAGAATAATCAGTGAACAAAGTTGCTACTAAGTGTATGGTTTTTAACAATACATGCATGACAAAACATCGCTAATAAATTTGGATCAATTAGGCCGAGAACGCAAAAATGAGAATATTTAACACTTTTGACGTGTTCATACAAACATCACAATTATACATTATGAGTCTTTATTTTCCGACTCAAGAACGTTTGATAAACTATAAAACTCATAATAGTGTACCAATTTGTATGAATCATGATTTTTTTGATTTAATGTGATGAAGTCGTTGAGCTTCAAAAAGTGATACAAAATTAAATTGGTATTAAAGTATGAGTGTTAAAAGTGTCAAATATTCAATAACATTGAACAATGGGTTATTGGAAGGTGTGTTTAATATACATTTTTTTATTAGTTACATCACAACGCAAATATTGAAAAGTTTTCATTTGCCTTTATTAGAAGATATAATAAAGTCATTGGCACTTGTCCCCTCTGATTTTTTTTCCCTGTCTTTGGCGGCATTCGGAACAGACCTATGTACTGACTTCAACAAAGAATGCCTTTTCCTCCAGGAACGCCAAATTGGAATTACACATTTCGTATTTTTGTCACGTTACTTATGTGAAAAATGTATCTTTCATAATCTTTCCGTTTGAAGTGTAACTTGGTGTAAAGATGATGAAAAAATGACCTTCAATTTCATTAGAAAGTAAAGAGCCAGTTCATTTGCCGAATGGTTATCATTTGGCCATGTTCCTGTTTTGGTATTGATTTTACGCTAGTTTACCTATTTTTACAGGTAAGAGATCTTAAGGTGTTTTCAGACTGTTGATCTGAATTCTAATAATAATTACAAAAACCATTTCATTTGCAAAATTCACGAAGGTCATAAGGCCTTCTTTAGGCTAATTTTTTATTAGGCTCCCGCAGTTATCAATTGAGAGTTTTCAAATTGAGGAATTTTTGTCGTAAGTTCATTTACAGCTTTGCGGCAGGAAAAAATTCCATGGGTTAATTTTGGTAGTCAATGACTAGTTTCCGTCGACAGTGTATTTGTGTATGTTTACTTTCAAGTGCTGCATCATTACATCGGAATTGTTTTTTATTGCAAATTTGTGAAAATGTACGCCAAAGAAGTGATTACGAGTTTGCTGCCCGACCAGAAGACGCCAAAGGAGATTGCCAAAGAGGTAAGATGTTATTTGACAATAGTTTAGTGCATCGAAAAGTCTCCACGGGATAGTCGTTAGCAGTGGAAGCCGGGAAGCGAAGGGCCGCGGTTTTGCACGTACGCCAAACGTGATCAAATTGGTCCGTGCAAAGATTGCTCGCAACCCGGCACTTTCCATCAGGGAACTATCCAAGGATTTGCACTTCGGCACTAGTGCTAGAGTGTAACGCCACTTGATTACGGAGCGAGGAAAGCAACTACAAGTGACTCGTTCGGAAGAGATTGCTTTCTATTTTGAAGAAGGAAAAAAAAAATGATAGTCCTGTTCTCCAACGACAAGCTGTTCAGCATCGATGCTGTGTCCAACAGCAATCATGTGCACAGTAGGCCTAGTCGTATTTTTGTTTGTTTTGTATTCATGCTATACAGCAAAAAAACACAAGTGGCAACTGACGAGTGACGTTCACATTCCTTTGATGGAAATCGCTTTGAAGAAGATCACGTCAAGGGCTTATGCTAAAGTGGTCTTGGCGGCAGCCATTACCTCAACATTCAGAATTGATATAACTCAGAATCTATAATAGATATTGAACATTTAATAATATTCGATGTTCATTCACTAACATTCGAGATTTATCAATTTGAAATAGCAAGGTAAGTTTGCGAGAGCAAGATAACAGATAGGGAAAAATACATGGAGCAGCGATTCACCTTAATTAAATTTTCCAGGATTATTTCTGGCTGTGTACGTTTAGACTTCACTGGACAAAGCTAGGCTTGGGCATCCGCCGCAACAAACGGCACCCTGGCAATGATTAGAGTGTACACATTGAAGTTACGTATCAAAACTCGCCAACATTTATAAACGTTTTATATATTCGCAAATGCGTGAAAAATGCTCAAATTTTGTTTGACAAAAGAGACAAATTAATAATTTTCATTGAAGAAAGAATGATATCGAATCCAAGTCCTGCTGCTTCATTTCGTAAGTAATGATTTAGTAATACTTTAGTTCTCGATATTACTAAAACTATAATATTCCTGGGTCCTCCATTAGCAATGTCGGTAGAGGCGCAGCTACAAAGCAACACCATGCCGGAGGTGGCTGGGTTCGATGCCCGGTCTGGTCTAGGAAATTTTCGTTAAGGA
The DNA here is from genome assembly GCA_034211315.2 of Aedes japonicus. Taxonomy (NCBI): domain Eukaryota; kingdom Metazoa; phylum Arthropoda; class Insecta; order Diptera; family Culicidae; genus Aedes; species Aedes japonicus. The sequence continues at coordinate 42,318 of JASCZW010005583.1, forward strand.
AAACTTCTCGACTCCCTGAGTATGCTCAGTGTATGATCAGCGTATGATTGTACACAATCAGTTCTATCAAACGCTCTCAACTAATAACTGTGGAAGTGCATTTAGAACACTAAGTTGAGAACAATCAATAAGCTTATTGTGAAAGTAATAAGCTTGAAAAGCTAAAGAAGAAGAAGATAGTTCTCTGTCTGAATATATTTTACATTTTCACATTTTAAATCCCACATAACAATTTTAGTTTTATTCCAGCCGACTGTGTTGATTAAGCTACATTCAAAACTGTTTTTTCTACCAACAATTCAACTATGCTTCTTCATAGCCGTAATATGTACAAAGTGGCTCACTCTGTAGACGGTTCAGAAAACAAGTTAATAAAACCTTTATAAGACCATTGAGATTTGGCAAATGTTCTAGTCACAGATGTAATGAGAACCTTAATAAAACCTTTTGGCTACCATGCAAAAAAGCATACGGCCAAATGGCTACAGATGTCACACTTCACTGTGATATAGTTCTAAAATGACATTTCAAAACAGCATTTTACGAGTTCATAAAGTCATAATAAAGCCTTTGATATGAGCACTCTCTGATAGGAGTAAAAGGTATTTGAAAAAACAAGGATTCAAGAAACCTGACTAAAATATGAAACCTTTTGGCACCTCTTGGTACCATAATTAAATCAAATTAATTTCTAGTGGCTTTCATAATACTTCAATAAAACTTAGTAAAGCTGGGTGGTTTTGGCAATGTTACTTGGGATGCGTTCTAATTCCGAAAAAGAGAACTCTGACAACCCAGCACAAAAGAAATTCTGCGATTCGAATCCCATCAACAACAATTGCCTTATAATTCATGATTTTTTTTTGTTTGTTTGAAGTGCTTTGATGTTCACGTCACTGGTTGGTAAAAACCACAAAAACCAGTATATGTAGTATTTATATTTGTTTATATTAATGTGTTCGGTGTTAAAAATGAATAGACAAATGAAAGTTTGGACTGATTAATTACAAATAAAATCTACCATGCATTGTTATGTTGCAACTGATTAACTTCAGACATGTAGGTAAACTTACCTAGTCTGAAATTTATCATGCTTGAATATGATTAGTTATATGGTTAGATGATAACATTGAATGAGTTAAGAAACATCAAATCTAACGTCACCTGTTTACTGTTTGTGCAATCATCCACATTTTCTTTAGAACTACTTAGAGTTACGTTGCACGTTGAACCTAGCGTATTTTGGTTGATCGGAAGTGTGGGAGAAATCGAAGGATCGGAGCTTATGGAGGTCTCGTGAAGGTGTTGGGGAACATTAGTTAGTATTTCGTTAGTTGCCTGCGGAATTGTGTTTGCGTTGTCTACTGACACTGGGGGTTGCTGTAGGTTAGTTTTACTATATGCGAGCGAAGAACTGTTATCTTCTGCGGTTTCAGGGTGTTGAACACCTGGATACGACTTAAGGTATATTTCTTCTGCATCTTCTTCTGAATCTTCGTGCATTGAATTATCTTTGCATACAGGTTTTCCCTGCTGTTGGAGCTGTTCAGCATCAGAAATGGGTTTCTCTTCTGGACTTTGGCATAATTGCTGATTGTTCAACAAGTCATCCGGATTCAACAAACTATCGGACAATTCGGTATCTTTCAAAGCAGATTGAGGTGCTTCAGAAGAGTCTAACTCTTTTGTGTTATCAGGTTGTTTCTCAATTGCGGTTACTGTTATGTCTGTGCTTAATTCAGACACTGGCACATTGGCGACCGACGATGTGTATATTATCTCGGTTACAACCGTGTAGTTTTCATTCGAAAATGTTTCAATATTGAAGTTACTTGTAACACATTCATCACTTGATATCTGTAGCGATCTTTGGGTCGTAAATGTGGACTGCTCAGTATGTTCTTGTGTTTCTGGAATATAAGCTGTCATGACCTCCCTTTGAGATGAAGCTTCATTTGACGCCATTACTTGTGGTTTTGCTTCAGTGATTTCGATTTGTAGATTATTACCATCAGCCTGGAGTTTTCCAACATCATTTGAAATCTGTTTTGGTTCTATGCTTTGAATGCTTTCGATTACTTGCTCATCTTCACTTAGTGGTACTGAAATGCTGCTTCTAGTCTCTTCGGACACCTTCGATTTCATTGTAGAGGGTTCATTTTCTTCAGTTGAAAAAGTATTATCGGCATCAACACTCTCCGGTTTCAGAGCTAAATTTCCTGCTACTACCTCGGAATATAATGGTCCTGACTTCCATACATCAATTGAGCTACTTTCCGAAACTACATTTGAAATAACTATTGATGTTTCAATTGGGTCACTAGAATCAAAGCTCGTATCAACACTTTCTTTGGACAGTTGCTTTTGTTTTCTTAGAGCCTTTTTAGCTAAGTATCGTTGCTTGGCTTCATCATTCATCTGAGCTACAGTGCCCTTTTCATCTGGTTCAGATTGGGCTGCAGATGTATCTGTCTCAAGAACGACTGTACCGGTGTTTGTTTGTACAATGGATTCCGGTAATGGAATGCCGATAGTTTCTTGGTCGGTTGAAGTTGTTGGGCTATCAACCAGATTAAGTTCGCCTCCCTTGCTTTCAACTACTTCGATAGAATCTGCAGCATTTGAGAGCAGGATAATACTTTCTGGATTTATTGTAGGTACATTTTGTTTGGATGATACTTCTCTCATATGAATTAGATAATTCTCTTCCTCTGATATATTGGTATCATCTGCATTATTTTTAGCTATCAGCTGTTCAAATGACGTTCTTCCCCACTGTTCATCTGGTGCAGATTGAATAACAATTTCTTCTTCAACTTTCACAGTTTGATCATTTTGCAATGCCTCTTTTGGACTACCCTCTCTTTCAATCTCCATTGAAGGAACAGTATCTGATTTATTTTCGTTTACGATGTTTGTTTGTATAATATTTTCCACAACTACGGGGCTTATTATTTTTGTTTCTGAGAATACAATTTCATTGTATGCTAAATTTTGTTCGTCTGTTTTGGCAACATCGATTGGATCTTCAACGTTCTGTGAGTATCCAATATCCTTAAGATGACTACTAGATTCATCCTGGTTGAAAGACTCTTCTCTCATTTGAATGAGAGTCGCCTCTTCCACTGATATACCGGTCTCATCTTCATCATTTGAAGGTTCCTTATGTCTTAGGAATGACTCTTCTCTCATTTGAAGTAAAATGGTTTCCTCATCTGGGGTAGATTGAACTGAAGTGTGTTCTGTAATGATTGGAATGATGTTGTCCTTCGGAATTGATTGCTCTGGTAGATCACGCTCATTTGTATTGCCATCATTCATTTTTGGAACCGCTTCTGTCTTCTGTTCAACGTTACCCAGCGTATCACCTGTTTCATTTTCTATCTTGGGAATTTCTTCGTCCATGTCCTCTTGTGCAATACATTCGTCTGACACAGGGCTTATTATTTGATTCCGTTCCGCATCGATGACCTTATTATCACTCAACATTTCAGCGTCGTCCATACTAGGTGCTGCTTCATCCTGTTTGAATAATTCTTCTCTCATTCGAATGAGAGTATTCTGTTCCATCATTAGATCGGTTTCATCCGGATTGATTGCAGAACTTTCCTGTTTGAATGGTTCTTCTCTCATCTGGACTAAGACGATCTCTTCATTAGGTATGGATTGAATTGCGATATGTTTGTCAGTGGATGGATGTTGATCAACGTAAAGTATTTCAGTGTTATCTTTAGGAATAAATTCATCCGAACTATGTTCTTCTGTGATGGCATTATTTTCTTTTGGTTCAGCATCAGATTTAACGTTACTCAACGTATCACTACCGTCTGAATATATAGTTGAAAGAGTAACAACTTCTGTTTCTGTCTTGGGAATAACTTCGTCCTCATTTGCTTGTACATTACATTTTTCTGCTACAGTATCAGTAAAACTAGTATCCGGTCTCGATGACTCTTCTCTCATTTGAATAAGAGTAGTTTCATCCACCAATATGTCAATAGAATCTTCATTGATTAAAGACCTTTCTTGTTCGCTCATTTCTTCTATCATCTGAGTGAAAGGTTTATCTTCATCTGGTGAGGTCTGGATGCTAATAGTAATGGGCTGTCCATCATCCGAAATTGTAACAGCTTCTAATTCCTTACACGGTTCTGGTTTGACAGTAGGTAATGTTTTCGAAACCATCGGAATGCCTACGTCTTTGTTAGCTGATGGAATGGGTTCTATTAATGGCGCATCATTTACTGTGAGAATAACTTCAACCTCATTGTTTTGTCCAATATCGATTGATTCTATATCTTCGGGCAACATTTCAGTATCATTCGAGGTTGGTTCTTCAAGCAAACATGTTTCTTCTTTCTCGCTATGTTTTTCAGTGTCTACGACCATTTGTCTATTTCCTGTGTTATCTACAAGCTCAACTGTATCGGAAATATTTTCCTTTTCTTCAGTATCTTCCTGGATGTTTGAATTATCCTGTTTGAATGACTCATCTCTCATCTGAATTAAGATTTTATCTTCTTCTGTTGTAGATTGGACTGAAGGTTCAATTTGTTCCTGTTCCATTGTTTCAGTAACTTCCTGCCTGAGTGATCCCTGTTTCATATGAATGAGGATTTCCTCTTCTTCTAGTACAGATTGAACGATGATGTTTTCCTCAGCTAATGGAATCAACGTTTCTTGTAAAACATACTGTTCTTCGATCTTATCCTTGGTATCCTTAACATCATGACTAGAAATATCGTATGTATCCGATCGTGGAACCTGTTCTTCTTCCAATATATCCGTACCTTCCTGTATGAATGACTCATCTCTCATCTGAGTTAAGATTTCCTCTTCTCTTGTTGAAGACTGGACTGAAGGTTCAATTTGTTCCTGTTCCAATGTTTCCGTATCTTGCTGCTTGAATGACTCATCTTTCATTTGAATCAAGATTTCCTCTTCATCGGGTACTATTTGAACTATCGTGTTCTCCACAAGCTCAACTGTATCTGAAATATTCAAAGACTCATCCTTCAGCTGAATCAATCTTTCCTCTTCTTCTGTTGAAGATTGGACTGAAGGTTCAATAAGCTCCTGTTCCAATGTTTCCACATTTTCCTGCTTGAATGGCTCATCTATCGCCTGAATTAACATTTCCTCTTTTTCTGGTACAGATTGAACTATAATGTTTTCCTCAGCAGTTGGAATCGAAACTTCTTGAGAAACATACTGTTCTTCGATCTTATCTTTGATATCCTTAACATCATGAGTTGAAGTAACGTATGTGTCCGATGGTAGATTCTGTTCTTCTTCCAATGTATCCGCATCTTCCTCTTTGAATGATTCGTCTCTTGTTTGAATAATAATTTCCTCTTCGTCTGGTATCGATTGAACAATGATTTTCTCCTCAGCTTCATTCTTGAAGGACTCATCTTTCATCTGAACTAGAATTTCCTCTTCTACTGTTAGTGATTGGACTAAAGGTGCAATATATTCCTGTTCCAATGTTTCCGTATCTTCCTGCTTGATTGATTCATCCTTCCTCTGAATAAACATTTCCTCTTCTTCTGGTACAGATTGAAGTATAATGTTTTCCTCAGCAGTTGGAATCAAATCTTCTTGAGAAACATACTGTTCTTCGATCTTATCTTTGATATCTTTAACATCATGAGTTGAAGTAACGTATGTATCCGATGGTGGAATCTGTTCTTCTTCCAATGTATCGGCATCTTCCTCTTTGAATGACTCGTCTCTTGTTTGAATAATAATTTCCTCTTCTGATACCAATTGGACAATGATTTTCTCCTCAACTTCATTCTTGAAGGACTCATCACTCATCTGAACTAGAATTTCCTCTTCTACTGTTATTGATTGGACTGAAGGTTCAATAAGTTCCTGTTCCAATGTTTCCACATTTTCCTGCTTGAATGGCTCATCTATCGCCTGAATTAACATTTCCTCTTCTTCTGGTACAGATTGAACTAAAATGTTTTCCTCAGCAGTTGGAATCAAATCTTCTTGAGAAACGAACTGTTCTTCGATCTTATCCTTAACATCATGAGTTGAAGTATCGAATGTATCCGATAGTGAAATCTGTTCTTGTTCCAATGTATCCGTATCTTCCTGCTTGAATGACTCGTTCCTCATTTGAATTAAGATTTCCTCTTCACCTGGTATGGATTGAGCTGTCTCTTCAGTTTTCTGCTTGAAAGACTCATCTCTCATCTGAACTAGAATTTCCTCTTCTACTGTTATTGATTGGACTGAAGGTTCAATAAGTTCCTGTTCCAATGTTTCCACATTTTCATGCTTGAATGGCTCATCTATCGCCTGAATTAACATTTCCTCTTCTTCTGGTACAGATTGAACTATAATGTTTTCCTCAGCTGTTGGAATCAAATCTTCTTGCCGAACAAACTGTTCTTCGATCTTATCCTTAACATCATGAGTTGAAGTATCGTATGTGTCCGATAGTGGAAGCTGTTCTTTTTCCAATGTATCCGTATTCATCTGCTTGAATGACTCGTTCCTCATTTGAATTAAGATTTCCTCTTCACCTGGTATAGGTTGAACAGTCTCTTCAGTTTCCTGCTTGAATGAATCATCCCTCATCTGAACCAGGATTTGCTCTTCTACTATTGGAGATTGGACTGAAGTTTCAATATGTTCCTGTTCCAATGTTTCCGTATTGTTCTGCTTGAATGACTCACTTGATGTATCGCATTTATCTGATTCTGGAATCGTTTCTTTTTTCAAGGTATCCTTATTTTCCTGCTCAAATGAATCCTCTTTCATATGAGTGAATATTTCCTCTACCTCTGGTACTGTTTCAACTGTTGGATCTTGAGAAACACAGTGCTCTTTGATCTTATTCTTGATATCCTTAACATCATGGCTTGATGTATTGTATGTGTCCGATGGTGGAACCGGTTCTTCTTCCAATGTATCGGCATCATCTTCTTTGAATGACTCGTCTCTTGTTTGAATAATAATTTCCTCTTCGTCTGTTACCGATTGAACTATGATTTGCTCCTCAGCTTCATGCTTGATGGACTCATCTCTCATCTGAACTAGGATTTCCTCTTCTATTGTTGGAGATTGGACTGAAGGTTCAATATGTTCTTGCTCCAATGTTTCCGTATTTTCCTGCTTGAATGACTCGTTCCTCATTTGAATTAAGATTTCCTCTTCACCGGGTACTGATTGAACTATAGTGTTCTCCTCAGATTCCTGCTTAAATGAATCATCTCTCATCTGAATCAAGACTTCCTCTTCTACTGTTGAAGATTGAAGTTCAATATGTTCGTGTTCCAATGTTTCCACATTTTCCTGCTTGTATGACTCGTCCTTCTTTTGAATTGTGATTTCCTCTTCATTTGGTACAGGTTGAACTATAATGTTCTCCTCAGCAGTTGAAATCAAACCTTCTTGTGAAACATGCGGTTCTTCGATCTTATTCTGGATATTCGCAGCATCAGGACTTGAAACATCGTTTGTTTTCGATAGTAGAATCTGTTTTTCTTCCAGTGTTTCCCTATCCTCCTGCACGAATGACTCGACTTTCGTCTGACTTGTGATTTTCTCATCATCTGTTTTAGATTCAATTATTTCTTTAGCCAAAGTTTCCGTATCTTCCTGCTTCAACAAATTATCCCTCATCTGAACTAACATCTCCTCTTCTTCTAGCCTAGATTGAACTATACCATCCTCCTCAGCTGTTGGAACCAACGTTTCATGAGAAACATACGGTTCTTCGATCTCAACATCGAAATTCTTAGCATCAAGACTCGAAGTGTCGCAGGCATCCGATCGTGGAATCTGCCCTGCTTCCAATGTATCCGTATCTTCCAGCTTCAATGATTCATCCCTCATCTCAATCAAGATATTCTCTTCGTCCGCTACAGATTGGTTCACGGCAGGCTGACTGCTTGATAATGCTACGCTATCATCGGCCTGAACGAGATTGACTTCTTCAACATCAACATCGTTTTTACTTTTGAATTCATAATATTTTCTCTCAGCGTCTATCAGTTCAGGATAGTAATGGGAAGTGTTGTTAACAATAGCTTGTAAAGGCATTGGCACATTAGTATCTGGTTCTGCTGATGGGCAAGGATCAGACTTTGACACGGACTCCACGATTTCTTCTAACGGATGATGTACGTTATCATCTTCTAAACTACTGGACAAAGATTTTGATTCTTCAACATCTACCAATGTTTTGAAGGAGTTAAATATCATCTCAGCATCGTGATATTTGTAGTAATCGTGGACAAATTGTTTTTCGTATTTATATCTATCCATATGATCAGTGACTGAAGGTTTTACGTTATCAGTAGCGGGTTGTGAAATTTCCTGGACCTGTTGATTGATTTCCGTCATTTGAATGTTTTGATTGGCGATCGGGTAATCAGTGGTTCCAATTGGAGTAGTTATTTCTTCGAATGTTTTGTTATTTGTAAAATTGTTATCGAAACTTTGCCGCTCAGCCTCTTCAATGGTCGATTGACGATCATCGTTTGTTTGCTTAAAATCGGTCAATATAATTGTTTCGTGGAGCAATTGGTCAGAAGTTTGATCATGTATTAGTGTTTTTTGTTTGTTATGCAGCATTTCAGCATCATGGTATTTCCAATAATCGTGTGGGTACCGGTTATCATACTTGTAACTATTCACACGATCCATGTATTCACTATGTGTTGCAGAAGCCAATGATAATGCAGCTGTACTTGCAGAATGTACATGATCCGTTTCGTTAATTTGGGTGATTTTTTCAGATTCATGCTTGTCATGAACGTTTAAGTCAATGTCAATTCCAGTCAATTTTGTGTCAGTAAAAGTAGTTATTTCAAGCTCGGATTTTTCAATTTGTGACATATTATTTGCAAATTGGTCAAAAGATATTGAACTGGCTTCGTCGCTGATTTTGGTTAGCGTTTCCGGTTGGAGTGCGTATTGATAATATAGGTTTTCAACATCGCAATATTTCCAGTAATCATAAATCGTTTTTGTTTCATGTCTCAAGCTGTCAGTGCGATCCGGCTTATGAACAAGTTCATCAACAATCTTTTCTTCCTTTTCAATGGCTAAATTCTGTTCAACGTCTCCACTAATTAACAAAAGCAATGAAGCATCTTCTCTATCATTTAGATGAGTCTTTTCCTCTGTTGCTGGAGTTTCCGATGATTTTACGGCATTTTCTTCAGGAACATCTTTCGTTTGTGTTACAATCGAGTCCTTGCTGGCTTCAATTGATGTTTTATACATGTTATCCAACATTTCGGCGTCATGGTATTTCCAGTACTCCTGAAGTAATTGTTTCTCATACATGTAGCTGCGATCAGCAAAAGCAACTTCGGTATTCTTTTCTTCTGGAGTGAATTCTTCTTTTTTGTAATCCAGGATCTTTTGATCTAGTTGTATTGTTGAGGTCTTTTCATCGATGATGTTTTCGGTTACTGAAGGCACGTGAATTAAATCTTGTTCTTTTTCTTCCTTGCTTATAGGTTCAATCGTTTGGACAATTATTTCTAAGGTTTCCATCGTTGCCAGTTTATGCAAAGACTTCTCTTCGTTGATTGAGGCTTCTCTCATACGAATCAACATGTCCTCTTCATCCGTTACTGATTGAGCCAACACATTTTCTTCAGCAAAAACAGGTTGATTGCTTAGCAACGATTCGATGGTACCTTCCATCTTTGGTTCAGAATTTTCATTCGCTGTAGCATTGTCCATCGATTCAGTTGCACCTAAACCGTCTTCTTGTTTCTTACCATCATCAAACTTGATAGCATCTTTCAAACTATCCTGCATCCCAGAAGCTTCCTCCTGTTTGAATGACTCTTCTCGCATTTGCATCAGTATGTTTTCTTCGTTTGTCAAAATGATAGCCTCATTTAATGTGGATTGATCATTTTTCAATGCTTCGACATCTTCCCCAGGAATAAGCGTAATAGTCTCCTTGATTTTTGGTTCACTTTCTGGCTCTATGTCAACATGTACTAATGAATCGTCTTCTTTCAAAGGTGTCATTTTTAGTGATAAATCGTCATCCAGCTCAACGGATTTTTCTTGTGAGGTGCACACTATTTCATGTTCTGAAACTACCTTGTCAGTGACACTCTTTTCTTTTTCTTTTTCATCAACCAGTTCAACTTTGTCTGAAGGAATTTCTCGATTGAACGAATCTTTGCTCATCTGAATCAAGTATCTCTCCTCATCTGGTTTAGTTTGATTTAAAATATTTTCAGGTTCATTTTCCGGACTAATTTCGTCTTGTGAATCCTGTTTGAATGACTCTTCCCGCATCTGAATGAGAACGAATCCCTCTTCAACTTCTTCATTTGTTGAATCGCTTGGCAATGTTACGAAATCAACTTCATCAGGAATTGATTTATCATGTGGATAGGTTTCTGAGATGTTTTCCTTCAATGTTGGTGTTATCTCTACTTTCTTTCCCTTAGAAGTCAAAGCATCACTTTCATCCGAACATTGTGCTGATTGTGCGAAAATAACCTCATTCATGCTAGGTTGTCCAATACGTTGTTCTAGTATAGTGGTTACTATTGTGATTTCCTTAAATGAAGTCACGTTGTCTGTGGGAGTCTGTCTATTTTCTGTGGTATCAACAAGTTCAAGTTGATCTGCCGTGTTTTCCGATAATTCAACGTCAACCTGATTACTTGAAAGATTTTCCTCATTACGAGTTACTTGCTTTTCACCTAAGCTTCCTGCTACTACTTCGGAATATAATGGCCCCGATTTCCATACGTCAATTGAACTGATTGGTTTTACAATTTCCAAATTTTCTTTAACTTCTTCTGACAATATTTCTGATTCGCTTGAACCTGGTTTAGTTTCACGACATTCTTTCAATAATTGCTTATCTTTTCTTTGGGCCTTTTTGGCTAAGTAACGTTGTTTTGCTTCATCATCAGAAAACTTTTTGCTCGAAGATTTACGTTGAGCATCGTCCAATATTTCACTGCCATCCTCACTATCTATAGATAATTCCTGTTTGAAGGACTGTTCTCTCCTATGAGCCAAAATATCCACTTCCTCAATTCCGATTTGCTCATCTCTGTTGTCATCTTTCTCGTTTGGTACAACGTCTGATTTCTGTTCAACAATTTTAAATTCCGTTACTATTTCTGTCCTAGTAATGACAACATGCTCAAAGCCTTCCTCTGTTGTAATGGTTGTGATTGAATTTTCTGTATAGATTTGTTCGTCATCTGTAGTCTTCTGATCTATCTTTTCAACAACATTATTCAACTTTCCAGTTTCGTGCAGATTATGAGTAGATTCTTCCTCCTCGAAAGACTGCTCCCTCATTTGTACCAGAATATTTTCTTCTTCTGTTATTGTTTCTTGTTTGATGTTTTCCTCCAATTCTGGTGTTAAATTTGTTTTGTTTTCTTCATTTTGTTGCATTATTGAGTCGGAAACGTTATCGGACTTTGTAACAGTTTCAGTTTCTGTCTTAGGAAGCATTTCGTCTGTATCAGTCTGCGCAATGCATTCCTTCAAAGTAGTGCTTGTCACTTCAATGCCGGTGATGTTTTTATCAATCTCCTCAATGGAATCTGCTGCCAATTTTTCTATGACCACGTGGACAGTTGAAGGCTGTTTGTGGGCGTTAGAATCCTCCGTGGTCTGAATTAGATTGTCCTTTTTGTCTTGTGCAGATGGAATTGCTGTAGGTTCCTCAACAAAGACAGTCTGATCCATTGATAAGGTTTCGGTGTTTTCATAGCCATCCTGTTGATCAAAATCTTCAATAGTTTCTGTTTTGTTAACTGACTCTGTTCTCTTTTCCAATACTTCAGTGTCTTCCACAATACCAGAAGGCTTTTCCTCTTTGATTGACTCTTCTCTCATTTGAACTAAAATGTGCTCTTCATCTGGTACGGTTTGGATTGAACCGTGTTCTTCGATGACAAGAGGTTGATCATTTGTCTGTATTTCTTGTGACCCAGTTTCCAATGTATGAACATCATATGATTCGTTTTCTACCATTTCAGCAGGTAGTGTCGCAACAAATTCGTCAATGTTTTGTTTTAATTCACTGTTTTCTGTAAGATGCTGTTTATTTTCATTGTTGTCAGGAACTTCAAATGAATCAACAACGTTTGTGATCACGTCAGTTTCTTCCACCTTATTTGCAGGATCATCCTGGGTAAATGACTCCTCTCTCTTTTTAGTTAGAATGGTCTCTTCATCCAACACATCAGTTTCATCCGGATTATCCAAGAACGTCTCTTGTTCAAATGCTTCTTGCCGAAGCTGAACTAAAATTTGCTCCTCATCCGGTACGGATTGAATCAAAATGTGCTCCGCAGTGGTTATAGATTGATTGTTTGAAGGTATTTTGAAACTTTCATCAGGTATCGATTCATCTTGTGGCTCATGCAGACGATCGATGTTATCCTCTTTTTGTTTACCATCCGATTCTTTTCCAATATAACTCGACATATCACTTGTATCCAAAATAAGATCCGGCTTAGTAATAACTTCAACCATGCTTACTTGCCCAAAACTTTCTTCTAATGACTTGTTTTCCGCTATAATCTGATCATTATCAACTGACTCTTTCACCTTTTCTAATTGTGCAACGTCATCATCAGTACCTGAACACCTATCTTCTTTGATTGACTCTTCTCTCATCTGACTAAGGATGTTCTCTTCGTCACATACAGACTGAACAAACATATTTTCCTTACCGATTATCGCTTGATCACTTAAACATTCTTCAATACCATCTCTTGAAACTAACTCATTTTGTGAAACAACTTCTGTGTCATCTTCCTTTTTCGGAATGGCACCCATTTCCATTTCCAAATTTTCCAACACATCACTTGCAGTCGAAGACTGATCCTGCTCACTAACCACTGTGTTTTCAGACCTAATGATCACTTCGTCCATGTTGACAAAGTTCTCTACAAACTCGACTGTATCCGTCACGGTTTCCAACATTTCAGCATCTCTTTGAAGGTCTGTAGATTCATCGGTTTTAAACGACTCGTCTCTCATTTGGCTAAGCAATTGTTCTTCACTGACTAGAGCTTGCGTCACTTCTACATCATCTTTCAAATTCAATCCATCACGTGAACCCATATTATCCTTTCCAACATTGCCTGAATCATCCTGTACCTCCAAACGTTGACCCAGTGTGTAAGATACTGTTTCTGATGTTGAAACTATAGCCATGCTAGTTTGTTCAACGTGTTTTTCCAATATTGTGCTTACTATTGTACTTTTTTCCAACGTGATATTTAGTTGATTTTCTTTGTTTTCAATAAGTTTGGCATAATCGTCTGTGTTTTCTAATAACTTGTCATCAACTACACTATCCACTGATCGTTCTTGTTCAAATGATTCTTCTCTCATCTGACTGCGATTTTCCTCCACATGTGGAACCGAATCAATTTCCTCATGGAACGTAAGTTGATCTCTTGGTAATTGATCGCTGTCGTGTGTATCCAGCGTTGTTGGCACATTATCCAATTCCTTTTCAGCATTACCCAGCATATCACTAGCCTTCGAAGTTTCCTTCATATCAGATGAAACGTCGTCAATACTTGTCTCCATTTTAATGCCTGTAATTTTAACTTCTTCAACACTGTTTTCATCATCGCCCTTGACAGTTTGAGCTACAAGTGCAACGTCTGATTTATCTGTCTCTTGCAAATTAATTATAGAGTCATCCTGGTTTAACCTCTTTTCCCTGAGTTTCATGAGAATTTCATCTTCTGAAGCATTTTGAATCGGGATGGTTTCTTCCTCGATTTCAGATTGATCGATTGGTGATATTTCATCGTAGTTATCATTGATTTTTTCATCTTTGCTTTCCGTGTTTGTTGTTTCTATCATGGCATCCTCTGATGTAGATGTAATGATTTTCATGTCCCTCAACGATTCAAAACTGTCATCATTATTCTGTATTTTTTCAAGGATTTCCATTGAATCTTCCATTTTCAACGATTGTTCTCTCATTTGAATTAGAATTTCCTCTTCTTCTTGTGCGGATTGTTTTAAGACTGGTTCTTCTCTGCTAGACATTTTTTCAACAATATCTTTTGGAATTGATGGATCTTGTGAAGCTGACTCAATATCAATGTGATCCGCGCTTTTAGGCGCAGCATTGTCTACTGCATTTCTTGCTTCAGAAAGGTGATCATGCAGTGTGGACACGCTTTCAGAAGGAGAACTGATTCTGTCTATGTTTGATTGTTCTACCGCAGGAATTCTGAGTTCACCTTCTGTGATCGTTGCACCTTCAGTTTCCAACGACTTTTCCCTCCTCTCCATCAGAATCTTCTCTTCTTCATCTTCAGCATTTTCCATCATAATTGAAGAGCCACTGTCTATTGTTGTTTCATTAGATGTTTGGAATACAACTTCCGTTCGCTGAGTGGAATTTTCGTGCAGTGTGAAATCTGTTTGCAGTTTTTCCAACTCATTCAATCGTTGTTCGAATACCATTGGCTGTGTGTAATGTTCATCAATGACTTGCTGTTCAGAAGAAGATTCATATATGATGGCAGTTGTTTTATAGGTAACATTTGAGGTAATTGTTGAAAAGTGAGTAGTCGTTTCACATTCAACAGACGTTTCCAATTCATGTTTAGGTTCGGAAGTTGATGATTGTTTAACAAGTACAGCGTTTGATTTGGCTTTAACGGCTGTATCGGTAGCAGAATCCAGTACGGATACCTCTGTGGCAACATGCTCTTCGTCTTTGTGAAGAAGCTCTAAGTTATCGGCTTCTTCGATCTCCATTACTGGTGCTACTTGGAAAATGTGTTCAACATTAAATTGATCTTGAAGTTGGCTACCGATGTCATTTTTAACAATTCTTTCAGCCGTAATAATTGGTAGTTCAAACTTCATATAGGAGATCGGTTGCAAATGGTATTCTTCATGTGTAATCATCGAAATTTTCTGACGTTTATCACGCCAATTTACGCATGAGAATTCGATCTTGGATTTATCGTGTTGCTCGTCTTCATTAACGGCGACCGATCCAGCTGTTGTTTTCTGCATATTATTATTGGATCCCAATTGTGATGATGTTATTGTACCAATAATCTCAGACCTTTGGTGAACTTTCTCTGAGTTTACAGAGTCCATGTCACTCTGTAACTCTTTTTCTGGTGTGGTTGTTTCGTTTGCATAATCAGTGGCAATCGATGAACTGTTCGCCGTTTTCAAAAGTCATATTCTTCGAAAACAAGACTAGTCTTGAATCCATCGGCTGTGGTTTCTGCAGAAGTTTCTGGAACAATTGAACGATCATCTAGGGGTTGTGAAATTGGAGACTCGTTTCCCCCATTTTCAATCAGTTCTTGTTCAAATTCGACACTTTGCAATTGCAACAAAGCGGATACCTTGGAAGAGTTAGATTTTCTGATTTTCTCAACCTTCATCGTTTTTCGTTTTTGTTCGGTTTTCTTTGGACGGGCCGGTTCTGAGCTGGAAATTATTTCAACACTGGCAGGGACTGAAATGTCATCGACTGCCTTTTCATCAGCATTTGTTTCTCTTTCAATAGCAGCAGTTACTGATTCAAGCTGTACTAATTCTGATTCAGCTTTCAAAACAACTGAATCCAGTTCAAATGAAGCTTGAACATTTTGTAGATCACTCGCAATAGGATCAATAAGGTTATCATCACTTTGCTCCGCCACATTGATCTTCTTTGTTTTTCTCTTCTTCGTCTTTTTCCGAACAGTTACGTCACTCGATTCAGTCGTGCTGGATGGTAGAACATCATGACTAAGTATTGTAGAGTTAGTATTGTCAGCTGTTTCAGAACTTTCATCTACACTACTCATACGCCTTTCGGTTATGTCAGACTTGAACGTTTGGTTTTCATTTTCAGCTAGTTTGGGCGGTTTAATGTCATCTGTCAAAGGTGAATCTACCGATTCATTTACGCTTGTTATTGTTTCGCTGCAAACAGTGTCATCATGAGCATGATCCAGAGTTGATTGGAATTTGTTAGCTTTCTTTCGACCAGTCAAAGAATTTGGAGGTTTGAAATAATCCTTAGGCTTCCGCTTTCGTTGTGAAGTAGATAGCACTTTATCTGTCTTATCGGATTGTTCGTCACGCGCGGCGATTGCAATGTTTAGGTTAGTTGGTGCTATTTCGGGGGTTGCTGTTTGTCGAACGTCTTTCGAAGAGTCAAACTGTGTCAACATGTAGGATGCACTCCGCTTTCCAGAGGCTATGTCCTTAAGCACTTCTGCGTACGTTTTGCCAGCAGAGTCCTTCCATATATTGGGACCCATGTCCAGTTTCTGTTCGGTTGTATTGTTTCTAGTTTCCACAACAGATCTAGGCGTTTCAGCAATGTTGTGATTCTCAGGCCTATCCGTATTCATTTTTTCAGTCAAGATAAAATTTTCAGACTTCGCAATGTTGTTACTCTTTCTGCTAAATGATGCATGGGCAGTTGTTGGTTTCGGTTTAGATTTTCTTTTAATGTTCATAGCGGATTTGTCCTTCTTGTCTCGCATTGGTTCACGTGGTACACTCGGTATATCCGGCTCGTTAGGTATTTCCATGGGCTCATGTTTGATTGAAGCTTCAGTTCTATCGGAGAATGACGCGTCAGTCGTTTGGCCGACAGGAAGATTTGTGCGAAAACGGTTTTCAATAGCATTTCGTTCCATTTCAGCTCGCCGTTGTCTCTGTAGACCTGCTACTACTTCAGCGTACGTACGTTCTGAATTGTCCCAAACAGATCTTACATTTGGCCTCATGGTTGAAGACTCGTAGGAAGTTACATTCACACTGTTATTTTCTGTTGGAATTGCGTGTGGCGACTGTAATAATTGACGTGAAATTCCGAACTCTGTCTGGAGTACTAAATTTGGATGCACCATTGGGTCATAGATCCCATCTTGTTGAGCAGTTTCATCAATACCATGCGTCCAGGTTATCGGAAGTTCCTGATGGTGGAATTTGCAATTTTATTGATCGAAATTTTATGGATAGATTTGTGGATGAATGAAGCACCTAATAGTAGTATTTTGAGGAAAAAACTCTATATATTGAATAATCTAATAAAATATTACAAGTATTCTGGCAAAACACATATTTGAAAAGTTGTTTTTGAAAATCACGATATCGATAAGTTTAATTATTGGATATTTTTTGATAACTATCATTCCTGAGGCTCGCCCCGTTGTAGCAGCAGTTTGATTTTGGTATTTATCTGATTGAGATGTGATTGCAAAGCTCGAATACGTTCACGGCATTCCTGAACAGTTGAGTCCCACGTACCGATGTCAATTTGTGATGCAGACAGTCAATGTTATATGCATTATTCGTAGAAGCCGACAAGCAAGAGAAATGCAAGGTGGTTTATAGTGAAAGGCAGGCCATGTTTGCAGTGAATGTTGCGCGTTGATGAGATGTTAGATTTGGATAGACAATTAGTAGGATAAAGGGGCAGAATGTATAGAAATAAAAAAAAGACAAAATTTTATTCAAGACACATATAACTCTCAACCTGATCCGAGGAAAATGAAATGTAATGACAAATAATCCATGACATTGAGATGCGTGCTAACCGTGCAAAATGAACAGATAGGTATGACGATCCGTATTCCAAACAAATAAAAATTGCTTATTTGGTTGTTTTACTACAAATGCAAATTATTGTACTCTTTAAGATGAATGCTTTGAAAATATTTATAAATATATGATTAGAATGGAATGTAGTGACGAAGATGCTTTTATATTTTATATCAAATGGCTCCATAGCAAAGGTAGAACTGTGATGTTAAAACATTTATTCCATTTCATGGTGTTGAAGGTTACCCCAATGAAATAAGACGGTAAATTTCAAAAATCAAACTGTCATCCAACGATAGATTACATAAGCTTAAATTTTCAAAAACAAAATAAAATGAAACTAACAATGAGCCAGCTAGTTGCAAAATATCGAATGTGTCGCGGCAATTGAGAAGGAGTAAATATGGTATGAATTCCATTTCCGGCTCATTAAAGTGTTTGGAAACAGATTTGTACCGGTTCTCGAAAATATGTAACAAAATTGAAGTGTGCTAGATTGCGTCGTATTGAAAGGAAATGATGCACAAAGTTCACTTACCTGTTCATTCTTATCACTATCGCAGGACTGATGTAGTGGTGATAAAATATTCCGAAGCTGCTGCTCGTCTTGCACAATACGTTGCCGTATCGCTTGCATTTCACTTTGACACTCGTCGATTTGTACTAACGCTTGGTCCAAGTTTTGCGTGGTTTGGAACACATCTCTGTTAAGCTTGTCGAGATCTTCGATAACAGTACGTCCACTATGCACTATGTTAGGATTATCGGAGTATACGACTTCCGAATGGAAATGGACCTGTTGATTTGAAAGAGGATGAATACTTCCTGAACGAGCAGAATGGCTATCGCAAAATACCTGTAATTTCTCAAGTGACATGTTGACTTTGATTTTTTGTGCCGAAATGTCAGCAAGCATTTGGTCGAGAATTCTCAGTTGATCACGTAATGGTTTGTTTTTCAGTTCTGGAGAGTTCAGTGTATGGTAGCTGCCCTGTATCCATTCTCTCACACTCTTTATTTTGTGCTCAAACTGCTGCCACTCTTCTGTTGTTTCATGTAGGAACAAATTCTGGAAACCCAATAAAAAAACAAATAATTATCGAAGCTCACAAAAGTCGAATGTTTCGTCTTCTTTACCCTTTCGAATAGGACGGTTTCGATGTCGATTTTGAGTGTTTCGGCTTCGTGTAGTTTATTCTTCAAATATCCAGTAGAACATACTTCGTTTATTTTATCGAATTCGTGATTCATTTCGCTTAAGTTTTGCGATACATCAGTCAGACTAGATACTGCGTTCTTTAGTTTACAAAAAAAAAAGAAAAGAAAGCAAGTTAATGAATGTTATCCATCCCTTAATGAATGTTATCCAGCTTCATCCCCAACTTACAGCGTAATCTTGGCGGGCTAATTGAGCTTCTTGGAGTGAATTGAGTTGCAGTTTTCGATCCAAAAGGGAGCGTAGTTTGATTGACCAGTCGACAACCAGTTGATAAACTCTCATGAAATTGGCCCAATTGCCGAGAATTTGATCAACCGTCTGGTTCTTTTCCTCAACAAGCTGAATTGTTTTGGTCAGTTCGAAGGATATTTGATCCACATCAGCTTGCATTGCCCTCTGATCTTTGCTGTCCGAACAGTTTTTGATTATTTCACTACCATTGTACACCAGTTGCTCGTAAGCTAGCCGTACATCCTTACAATCGTGTATTAGCTGGACTAGTTTTGTCTTCAATTCACTGGGATCAATGTTGTGATTACTGATTGTCAGTTCTGCATTTTCTATCCAGGTTTTGATTTTATCATATACTACAAAGTAGTCTGTTCGGACTTCCTTGGCTCTACGGTATTTACAGTTGTATTCTTCCATGATATCTGAAATGTTAGCCAGTAATGCTTGCAATATTTTTCTTTGCTCCTCCAAATCAACAGGAATGAACTCCTGAGTAGCTAGATACTTGTCGTCTATGTGCTGAGAAATTTGAATTGCTTGATCTGAGTACTCGTTTAACTTTGACTTGCACGAGAGTAGCTTCTTTTCTGTTTGGAATAATCGCTCATCAAATGGATTTATTTCCTTAAGATTCACCAACAACGATTGGGCAGATTCTGTAAGGGTTGAAATCTGCTCTGAGAAATGCTGCAAGTCTTCTATTTTCTGTCTTATTTGTCGTTGCTTGATGTTCAAATTTTCAGCCAACCTACAAAACGAAACGGAAGAAATAAAAATAGCACTTCGATTATACGACTATCTTGAATTATCGAACGAATGCGCCCTAATAACCCACTGTAGAGTGTAAATGACGATGAGAGATGAGCAATATTTCACGGCCAGTGAAATTTTAAATTTAACCGATGACGTCAGATGTTTTCAATGCGGCGACACCCCAACCTCGGCTCCGTCAGTATTTATTTTGGCCATAAACCGTGAATGCTATAAATGCACAAATTGGACTCGTGGTTGATCCGGAACCGTAAGTAGGGTTTATAAAGCGATAATATTTTACGCCGAAATTTTCTTCAGTGAAGAATTCTCTATCTTTGCACTGTAATACTGTATGTCTAGACGGTGACTAAAGCTGAGCATAGGATTTCTCAGCCGCATCGACCAACACGAATGAATTAACGTAAACCGAGAGAGAGAGAGGAGTCGAGCTGAGATGGTGAATAATGAGCGAATGAACTCACGCGGTCAATGCTAATCACGTTCTTTTGCCGGTTGCATTTTTAGCCAATTCAAACAGAAAGAAATACTCACCTAGAGTCGATTTGATTCAAATGGTTTAACTTTTCCTCCAATGTGTGCGGAGACAGTTGCTGCTCTCGCAGAGCATCGATCAAAGTTTTAGCCAATGAATTAGCTTTTCCATTCAACTGACCAAGGACGGATTTGTCGTCTAACAAATTCTGAAAAGGAGAGTCACATTCACACAAATTCAAATGTTTTGGCAGACCAGAAATAGTTTCATGAGCAACAAGCGAAATTCAAAGCAGCAGATTGAGATCTTCTCAGAATGAAGTCATACATATTTATACGCTCTCTGCTTCCCGTTCAATTTTGTTTGTTTTTCATCAGTAGTGGCGACGTGTTTTCTTGTTTTGGTCACTTTTTTTCTGCTGAACTTTGCTCGGATTTAAAGCAAGATTTTAACTCGGAAGTTCAGCAGATACCGTGCTGCAACAATATCCGGACAGGTTTCGCAGTTGATTATCATAGTCTACTATGCAGTTATCAGCACGTTAATTTGAGCATGAGCTTGTGTCACCGTTAGCAACCGTTCCACATGTTCTAATTGTTTGAAAAATGACATACTAATTGACTATACCGGAAACATCCAAATTTACAGACTGTCCGGATATTTTTGCAACACGGTATCGTTAACTGACATCATAGCTGGCTCAGTCGTCTTGTACAGATGCATGTGTTTGGACAGTGACATCATCGTTGGCAGATTTGCATAAGAAAACAATTTAACGGCCGCGTTATGGTCGAGATGACCTATACGGTCATCGACGTATGATGATGTCAGTGTCCAGTTTCAACAATGCCGTCAGCCTTTATTTTTATTTGCATTTTATTGAATCGCTTGAGCTGAGCATGAGGCGCTAACTTGAACCGATCCGTACTCACCTGGACTAATAGATTCTTAGACAAGAGATTCTCTTTGGATCGCACGGTTAAATCCAGATTCTTGTCCTTCTCGAGCAAATTATACGACTTCGTTTCTAGCTCTTGGAGAATGTCTTCCAATTGAATCCACTGTTCACGCAGTTGAATCAAATTTTCGTGTAGATTTTTCAAAAGGCTCGTCTCGCTAGTCCAACTGGCGTTAAGCTCGATACTTTCCTTATTTATTTTATCACTCTCAAACTGATGAGTTTTTTCGATAATTTGACTAGATATATCATTGAGAGCATCCAGTTCGTGTTGGTTCGCCTGAAAATAATAATATAGGTTATCGCAAAAATAATAAAGATAATAATGGTATAATATGCTTGCAAACGCGAGCGGAAGCGCACAGAAAATTCAGTTCGTGTTATCCTCTAGGAGTCAAATGAACGAATGTGTTATTTTTAGGAAATATTTGCCAGTGAACCTCAGATCTTCCGTGTATTTTCGTTTCTTTTTCTTCTTCTCTTCACTTCTTTAAGATACGGTAGAACGCTTGGACATGGATATCGGTTGCATGTATAGAATAGATGGACGTGATTTTCAGTTCATCACGTGGTTTCCTGACTTTGGTTCAACGTTATCTGATGCATGAAATAATCGGAAAGCTTTTGCATCTTGCATAATATATTTCTCTTTATTGTTTACTGATTTCCTTCGCATGCCCATTTTTAACCTCAGCATCAATTACACTCCAATAGGCCAGGAAGGCCAATTATTAGTTTTAAAATAACGATAATTTGACATAGCATTGAACATATAATGTGATTCCAAAATTTTGGGCATGAAATGTTCTTCAAAGGCAGATGTCCATTACCACAGCTTATTTGGATATGATCGTCTGGTGTAGAACTAAAATTTAATGCTGTAACTGAATCAGAATGCGCGCAAATATTTCTAATTTTTCAAATCCATTTAAAGCCAGTTCACGTTAAATTTCGAACACTAAGATATTGTCAGCAAATAAAAAATAGATATAATTCAACAAAACCTTTTGTTTATTTCATAACTATTAGAATAATATAAACAGTAAAAACAGTTGATTGAGATGTTAATCCCCCTTTCTGTGAAAATTCTAGAACTTTCTGTGGTTCGCCATCAAATTTGATGCAGTATCCCCAGATACGCTAGCAGTGGCGGTTTTCCATCTTCTTTCAAAATCGTCGACCTCATTGCTTTTTACTTAGTTTCAAAGGGTTTCCGCTTAACCAGAACCCAATATTTTTCTATCGGGTGAAGTTCGGGACTGTTGGGTGGATTGGCTATTTTTGACACGTATTTAACCTTTTGTGGTCGGATTTTGTATAGGGAAAAGAGGCGAAATTAAGCCAAAACAGAGCTGAGCAGTCGGGGCTTATTATAAATGGTAGCAACCGCTTTTGGAGACATTTTTTTTCTAGTACACATTCTTGTTGATAGTGCCAATAGAGACGAGCTTTTGGAATTTCGACCACAACTACATATGGCTTGCCAAAACAAATACTTCTTGAGAAAATTTAGATACCTTAGGCATTTCTTTGCATTGCGAAAAGGAAAGTTGAAAGTTTTCGAATACATATGTTGCATCATCCATTGTTTTTCAAGAATTATTTTGCAAAAACTTGCTTGTCATCACGGTGAGGCATTTTTTTCACTTAGTTCGTTTTCATTCCATGCTTCTACTTTACAATTTACACATATAATTTTTTTTCTAACTTTGAGAGCCAAATTTCGCCCAGAAAGGTTGGGATTTTTCTAAATAATGGCAACCACCGATTTTTTCCACTTCTAACTTTCCGATCCATAATCAAGCACTCAAACGCTCTGATGCAAAGTCAAAACACCGAGATGATGGCTAGCGTACTGTATACCATCAATTTTTATGCTGTAACTTTGCATCATAATGGATTATTTTTTATCATGCAGAAGTGTTCTTTTCAATAAAAATTATACATAAGTACTTTTTCATTAACTGAAAAATGCCAAGTTTCATTTAAAATTCTTCGGAAGTCTATAGAATATTTCACTGTAATGAAGCCGTCAAAAATTCATGCGAAATCCTCTTCTACCACAATCATACCATTTCAACACATATCATATGAGCATTAGCTTCGATATATTATACATTGCTGCAACTAGAAAAGCGCAAAAGGTGGTGAAAATTTTAAACATATGATCTTTTTTTTAAAAAAAGGAACATTAAGACTTCATAAGTATTGCAATTTAAAAGAAAATTGTTTTCATTTATTACTGAAAATTAAATTATGGTCAACGATTTTTCTTTCATATGTAATATAATTTTTGGGAAAACAGTTTCCTTTGAAGATATATTCAAAAGGAATCATTGAGCACTACTATCTCATCATACGACATATTTTGAGTTGTACCATCTGAAATGTGTTATCGACAAATGAGTCAAATCCCATACTGATTGGGCTATCCAACCCTAGTGTTTAATCAAATAGAATTTAGTCATGGAGTTTTTTAGGTTTATAGGCGGTGCTGAATTTAGAAAAAACAAAATGAGGTCCTATATTTTCTATTTCACAGACGAAGAATTCCAAGTAGTGTAGATGTGTTATTGCTGTGTATCATTAGGTCATTTTCTATTAACCACCCACACTTGTGAGTGCCCCCAACATTATCCTTGTTGTTGGTTTAAATCTTTATTATCTTGTATTCCATTGCAAGTTTATTTCACCTACACTTGTGAGTAGCCCTCAACAGCATCCTTATTGTTGGTTTAAATCGGTTTTCAAACTCGATGTTTAAAACATACCCGGATAAAAATAACCATACAATTACAATACAATAGTCTGAAATAACATTAAAATCTATTTCCGACCATGAATCTTAATGTTCATGAATCAGATAAATGAATATTGCATATTGACATTATAAAAGATCTACAATTCACTCCATATGCAAAGGTTTTCAATAATTGTGAAACAATACTATTAATAGTAATTGACTCAAATTTGGTCGGAAAATAATGATTTTTCCTATTGTTAAGATACATAACAGCCCCCCTTTTCTATTGTCGATGGCTTAATTTACTTTAGCTTTTATTGTGGTGAAAATAACTCCTATTGTCATCTTATCGTTGTGAACAATACTATTAATCGTACATACAATAGATTATATTGTATCATTAGAATATATTAAATTGTAAATCTATGAGAATTTTTTATTTGGGTATTTTTGTATTCAGCTGGAATAAACCACCCACACACTTAGAAAATTTCACAGTATTCTGTAATTTACTACCGACCAACAGCTGATCGTTCGGTAATCCGATTTGACATACATATATCGGTAAAATTTTACAAATTCCGGTAATTTTGGTACAAATAACTGTAAAATTTCACCGAAATCCAGTCAATCGGCTGTTGAAAGTTTGGTAGAACATTACCGAATACTGTAAAATTTTCTAGATGTGCACAATTGTGAGTAGCCCCAACAGCATTCTAACTGTTGATTTAAATCGATTGGTTGGTTTAAATCGAATGATTCGTTCTACCGAAAGCGGCCCAACACGTGGTAGTAAATTTTAGTTTCTTATTTGAGGAAAGACAGAAAATCGTAAATTTCTTCAAAAAATCCACTTTCTGGGATTATTTTTTTTTTAAGCCTTGTTAAAGTTTCACTATGCGTACTCTTTTATTCTTTTCGAAATATTGAATATAAATGAACTCTAAAATTCCATCATATGTTCAAAAATATTACTAGCTCCATTCAATCGTTGGATGCTCGCCACCTGATGTTGTGTGTGAAGTAGAAATTCTACTCCATTGTTAATTGATTATGCCAAAAGCCTGCACCTGCACATCCGTTCGAATTTACCATTATGTTGGTTGTTTCATATGCTACGAAGGCAAACAGATTTGCTGGTTGATTCTATCAACGCGTATGGTTTGCTTCAAAGAAATTTTAGTATAGGAAAGGCTTGTAAGATGGAACACGATCCGTTTTTTGCTCGTAACATGTATAATTTTTATTTTTTTGCGGATCCAAAGACATTTTTCGAAAGAAGAACTAATAGGCTCCAACATTGCTCAAACTGATTATTTATAGTCATTAAAAAAAAAGTTATGGCCTATTTTCGAAATCCATCGAAAATTGCAATTTAAAAAAAATGCTTGTAAGATGGAACAGGATTCGTTTTTTTGCTCGTAACATGTATAGTTTTTATTTTTTCGAGAATCTTTCGAAAGAAGAACTGCAAGGCTCCAATTTTGCCCACGGAAGTCATCAAAAAAAATTATGGACTTTTTTCGAAATCCATCTAAAATTACAATTTCAGAAAATGTATTGTTATTTTTCAATTTATTGTTGATTCCATGGCATTTCCAAACATAAAAACTATCATTCATATGTTTTAAAACGAAAAAAATGTGTTCCATCTTACAAACCTAACAGTGTTCCATCTTACAAAAATGACGCCATAAACACAGAACATCAAAAAATTGTTTCACTTTACGATTTGTTTGGAAATGCCTTTGGATCATAAAAATACACCAAAAATGCTAGCCAACACAAATGATAACCTTTTGATATCGATGGGAAATTTCCACTTCATAAGCACAAGAAATAATTGCTATTTTAATTATGCCAACACTTTTGAACATTGAAGCCTGGAAGAGTAAAATCGATAAAGTGTATTCACTCCAGAAGCAAATGAATATTGAAGAATAGAAAAAAAAGAGGTTAACACTTGTCAGCGCAATAGTGTTGTCGCTATGAATGCCAAAAGTGGTGCTGTTCCATCTTGCAAGCCGTTCCATCTTGCAAGCCGTTCCATCTTACAAGCCTTTAATCTATGAGTTAAACTGATTTGCTGTTTGAAACAAACAAATGAAAACGGTTGAAAGAACAAACATTAAATATTTTCAGTTTACAACCACCTACAATTCTTCTGTAATTTCAAGAATATTCATTTGAATGAAATGCTAACGAACATTACTAAAGTCCACATTTACATTTATAAACTTCTCTTAGTCTAAGAAGATCTACATATATTATCTTAATCTCAGTTTAAGTGAAATAATGTACAGTCTAAGAGCAATCTACAAGACGAAATTCATGTTTGAAAAAAGTCGGGAAACGTAATGAAAGATTTCGTGGAAAATTATGTCTCATGGAACTGATACATGTGCAATTCGACAAAAGAATTGTTTGATTGGATTTATTTTCTAGTCTATTTCAACTCATTCTTATAGCGCGAAAGACGCTTGTATGTGTCGACTCAGGACATTTTGATAGTGTGTGTTTTCATGTGTTTTTAAAGTAAAATTTTGTTTATTGTTGAGTGACAGCGTCAAAGCATGCAGCAGTACCAAATGATGGAAAATGAAATAAAAAAAAAGGTTTGTTTCAAACTAAAAGTTTAGTTATTTTTTCTTCAAATAACATATTAGTTTGATTTAACCGCCGCTTTGATTGCATCAATTTAAAATTTTAATTTGTTTCCCTACGTCGACGCAACCTGTGTTTTGATAATAATAATCCTCTTTCAAGGTGGAAACAACAAAACTATTAATATTTAAAACAACTACAATTTCCCGTGTATTGTGGTAATATCTTTAGGTAGAAACAACCCACCTGCCTGTTTGTTTCAAAACAAAAAAGATGGTTTAAAAATACGAAACGGATTTTTAGAACAACTTTTTTTAGCTTGGATGTCAGCAAACAAGTTTTTTTTTCACAATGTCCATTCCTTATATGTTTCCAAGATAAGTAAACACCCCGGTGCTTCCGAAGAGTTTTGATAATCCTAGTGTTTACTATCAATATCAAAAACTACCAATAATAATATTGTTTCCACAAACTTTTTCACGATCTAAGGACATAATATACATATTTTTAGTAGCCTTACAGACAAATTACGTGTGGGCCGCGACGTGTGCATTCGACTACGTCGAGAGTCAGACTTAGTAATTTGCTGCATGATAAAACCGAAGTTAATGGTCGGATAAGTTTTCGCCTCTTATCTAATCTAATCTAATACAAATAATTGGGATAGATGACGTGCAATTATATTTTTGTAAATAATGATGCTTGCAGTATATCAAAGACATCATACAAGCGTAAAAGTGGCCAGGCCTACTGCGTTGCATTAACCACAAAGATGATTCTATAAAACGAGTTGGATTCGAATTAATCGATTTGATCCACAGCGCATTTTGTGAATGTACAGGCAAGGAAGGATGCATGGACCGTATCATACGATTCGAGTTATGTCAAATTGAATATAATAGATATTTTAAATACGGATGGCCCATTGTTGAAGTGTTAGGTGGCTACATAAGTGTAATTTTTGTTTTAAATTTGAAATTGCCGTGTCTGTCGAAGAATAAGCATTTTCTAGTGAAAATTATAGTTGAAAGTACAGTCTACTCCCTGCAAACGATCTCATCTATCTCTGATAAGTTTACGCCTCTAAGGGCCCCAAAAAAAGTCTTACGTCTATTTTCCGCCGCTTAATGAACTTAAATTCAAATTCAAGCGATATGTTTCTAGAGTTGACGTAGAAGTAGGTTTAAAAACGTGACTTTGTGTGTGATCTTTTATAATGTTTAAAATAAGGAAAGCAAATGAACATATAATTGAGTCTCATAAAAATTTAGTCTCAAAACCCAAGTAACATTGCCATAACCATCCAGCTTCATAAAGTTTTATTAAAGTTTTATGAAAGCCACTAGAAATCAATTTGGTTTTATTCTGGCAGCAAGAGGTGCCAACAGGTTTCAAATTTAGTCCGGTTTATGATCACCTACACAGCTTCTTTACCACGATCTTTGAACCTTGTCTTCTAAATTTCCTTTCACGCCTATTTTGACTTATGAACTCGTAAAATGCTGTTTTGCTATGCCGTTTTAGAACTCATTCAAATTATCTTTATGAAAATGCATTTTAAAACCATTTTGCCTCCAGTAAATGCAATCAACGGCTAATTGGCATTGAGGGAAGTACCAAATGACCAAATAGTTTTATAGTAGCCATTGCGAAGATAAACTGGCTCTTTGGCAAAACTGTGATTTCTTCCAATCGCCATATTGTAACATATGAATAATTGAAATGTGGACAAATAAATACACCAAATTTTGAATGTAATGCAAATGCACTGTAGATCAGAGACAAATTTTGGCATTCCTTTAGATCCTTTAGATTCCCCGCAACACTGGAACTTTTTTCATAGATATCATTTACTGCTAAATGAACCAGAAGAGTGGAGAATCGAACAAAGCAGAACAACCAAAACCAACCACGATATCACCGTGAAGTTTGACAGCTGTGGCCATTTGGCCCTGTGCTGGTTTTGATGGCTGCCAATAGGTTTTATGGATGTTCTCAAGTGGTCATAACATTTTTCACTAAAATCTTTATGATCTTGTAAAGCTTTTCGTGACTCGAACTTATTTTGTTTCAGATTTTACATCTTGACCCACAGACTGCTTTTGATAAGCCACACACCAAATCCTAATTTTGATGTTCAGTAAAAAAAATAATGGTTTTGATCAGTAAAATAGAATTTGTACTGAATGATCTGTAAAATTTCTTGAGTTAATAGATATCCGTCAAAGACCACAAGTTTTCAGCAATTCTTATGCTAATATTACTGAACATTTGTATTTATTTTACAGATGAAGTTAGTGTTAACTAATGAACTGTCATTGAAAACCTGTTAAGTAAATTCTAAACCGATTTTCAGTAAAACCATAATAACTGACGCAAAATCAGAAGACCACTGGAATTCAGTATTTTTTACTGAACGTGGGAGTGTAAATCAGAACCTCTGGGTAATTTTCGCGTGCTGAGCAAAATACTACTTTCTTTATTTCTATCCATTGATTTTTTGAACGAGTTAAAGGCACCAGACTTATTTGCAAGTGTTAAAACGTAGGCAACAACAGATGTTTCTAAAATCGTTAGCTGTGAATGTTCCTCAGCCAACTCCTAAATGCATCGCAAGCCATGACGTCGTTCGCTGTATTGATGGTGTCAACAAAACTGTCCGCATTGATGAGCCGTTCATGGATATCCCCATAATCCAAACCTTCCAGCTATTATTTCGGAATCCTGAAACCAGATCTCTTCAGGCACTTTAGAATACAGCTCATCTTTCAAAGGATTATATTATGAGAAAAATTATTATTTAAAAAAAAACCCACCCGCTATGTTCCTTTAACTTGAGAGCAGGAGAAAACAAAATTTTAAACTGACGTTTTTCTGAATTTTATCGGAATTTGGTATTGATTGATGATATATTCAGTTTAAACTGAATGTATTCAGTTTAAACAGATGTATTCAGTAATTTTTGGTAGCTATCGTGCTTCCAATTTCCCAGTTTTCCGTATCACTCACTGAGTTATACCGTAATTTTTGACAGTTAGTTCATGACTAGTTTGACGAACGAAAAAAAAACTTACTTAACTTTACCATATTCTAATAAAGTGTCATGAGCAATGAATATTTATGGTCATATGAATGATTTTTGTATAGACTACTTCTTCTAGTCAGTAATCTTGTAAATTTCAGGGAAGCTCTTTCCTGATCTTCGGCAAAGCTCTTTGCTGAATAACTTGGAAGTTTTCTGCTGAATTTTTAGCAAGTTTCCTCATGATATTCTTGGCAGTCACTCCTGATGTTCTAGAAAAATTAACATCTAATAAACAACCTAACCTTCAAGGAACAGTTGACAAACTTTTTCCTGAACTTAGTTATTGTCTAAACTACTGAAACTTCGAGGAAGTTTCCTGAATTTCTGGAAAATTGCTTCTTTAACTACTAGGAAAAACTCCTCACACTTCTAGAAAGTTTATTCCTGTTTATCTCAGAAGTATGTCTATCACATAAGTTCAATTCCTGAATTTCGAAAAAGCCTCTACCTGAACTTATGGAATGTTTGATTCCGAACTTCACGGAAGCTCTCTAGCACTTATGAACAGTTCCAACTAAGCTTTTGGAAAATTTCCTTCGGAACTTCTGAAGAGACCTCTCCTGGACTTCAGAGAAGTTTCTTGAAATGTTTGAAAAATTCCTGCTTGAACTTATAGGTACTGCTCTCTCTGGTGAGTTATTTTCTGAAATTCTGAGCAGT
Organism: Aedes japonicus; assembly: GCA_034211315.2. NCBI lineage: Eukaryota > Metazoa > Arthropoda > Insecta > Diptera > Culicidae > Aedes > Aedes japonicus. Next base: position 72,632 of record JASCZW010005583.1, read on the forward strand.
TTTTTCTTAAGCTTATTCTATTTAAACATCTGATCCTGCATAGGGTAGTATGACAAAGGGTTATGTGCCTGATCTGATACTACCGTTCAAATGCCCTCCGCTCGTTTTCAATCATGTATCTTTCATTTTCAAAGCCTCCCGTTGCCTTACGGACCTATCAATACACTTTCTCTTCATGTCTTTGTGTTCTAGCAATAAAATTACTGTCCGCTCCTAGCGCTTCGCATGGAGATGATAAATTATCTGCTTCTGGAAAAAAAACTTCATCTGATAAGGCCCATCTTTAACTCCGACGTAAATTTCACCGAAATTTTTGGGAAAGTCCTTTCTAGAATGTCAAGGAAAATTCCCTTAAATTTGATGGAAGTTTCTTTTTGAACATCTAAGAAGTCCCATTCTGAACTTCTAAGAAGTCCTGTTCTGAACTTTTGGGAAGATTTCTACTGAACTTCGGAGAAGTTTGTTCGTGAACTTATGGGGAGATCTTGCTGAAACTACTAGGAAGTACCCACTGTTCTTCTTGAAAGTTTCTTTCTGTTCTTTGAGAAGGTTCTTTCATGAACTTTGAGGAACCATCATTCTGAAATTTGGATATGTTCACTTCTGAACATCGCAAAAGCTCCCAAGCATTTCTGGGAGTTCCAACAAAACTTTAGGCACAGAGAACAGACATCCAAGCTAGAGTGCCCTCCGTGTGTAAATTTCTGTAACTGCCATTTTATAATCACAGCTTGTTTCCGTTAATTTTGGTGATTTGTATGTTGAGATTTGATAGGCTGTCAATTTTAGGTTGGTGACTAGACCTAGACTAGGCGGCGGTGATTTTCCAACGGTTTGCTTTTGAAAATTTTCACAGTAAATTGAGAAAAAAAAGTTCGAGCCTGGATGTCTGTTCTCTGTGCTTTAGGGAAGTTTCTTCTGGAACTTCTAAGAAGTCCTTTCCTGAACTTCAGAAAACTTTGCTCCTGAATCACTAGGATGTTCTGAGCTTTGTGGTAGTTTGTTTCGGTATTTTTGAGAAAATTTTAGATAGCGCTCTCCTAGGTTATTTTCCTGAACCTCTGGGAAGTCCATATTGAATTTCTGGGAAAACTCCAAACTCTCTGAAACATTCCAAACTTCTAAGTAGTTCTATCTCTAAACTTCTTCCTGAAGCTCTGAGAAGTTCTCTTCTTATTTTCTGGGAAGTTATTTCCTTAACTTCTGGGAAATATGATCTTGAACCTGGAATATGTTAGGTTCTGATGTTTTTTTTTTATATTCTTGCTTCTTTCTATACTTTAAGCAATCTAAGACTAGATTCATAATCCACATATCTCGTGAATCGATATGCTAATCCCAAGTGCATATGTACTGAAATGATGCGTGTAGAAGTACTTGAGAAAAAAAAAACACTTTGTGTTTTTCCGACCCAGGGCGTTTTTTACTTTGTGTTTTTCCGACCCAAGGCGCATTGGTGGTCCACATTAAATTTAATCAGTTTAATGAGCCAATCGAACAGACGGAAATTTTTTATGTTTTAAATAGGATTAGACATATTTTGCTAGAAGTACATTGTGTTTTTTGTTAATTCACCTTCAAAAAAAATTATGGTTTAGCGTGCTATGAAAAACGCATATCAAAACAAACTCTTTCACGACAAAATGTGACAGTTCAGTCACAAGTTTTCGAGCGATCGATTGAATCGACCAACTCGACAAAATTTCGTCGATCTCGACGTTTGTAATAACAGAATTGATCTGTCGTACAAAGTGATGGTTGACTCGATTTCTACACACTACCAAAATCTCGTGTAAATTTCTGTCCCTGAGACCGACACATGCAAGCGTCCTTTAGCGCATAAGAATGTGTTGAAAGAGATGAGAAAATAAATTCAACCGAACACATCTTTTGTCGAATTGCGTATGTTGCAGTTTCAGGAGACATAATTTTACACGAAATCTTTCTTTACGTTCCCCGAATATTACATTCCCCGACTTTACGTTCCCGGGCTATTTACAAACATGAATTAGGTCTCGTGTAAAATTCATAATTTCTAAGTGTGTATAATTGGCCCCTATGTAGATTATCGATCATACTTATGGAGCATCAAGTTATACTAATAACCCAAAAAGGAACGATCACGGATTTGTACCTATTGTTTGTTGATGCGTATTTATTCCCCAACTATTAATTTTAGTGTTAGAGCATCAACTAGAAGAGCAGCAAGCGATGGAATAACGGATATTTTTGTCGCGATAAAATCAACAAGCGATCAAACCTCTGAGCAACTTTTTGTAGGTTTTGTAGGTATGAATGGTTTAAGCTGAAATTAGGGAATCAATTAAAAAATGTGTTTAAGATTTAGCTTGGATACTAATATATGTCAGTGTCACAAGGTTTTGTTACCGCGTTTGTCAAGTAAGCTTTACGCAATTTTAGATCTACCAATTTCCAGCACTGTGCTGTCCGCAGGCCAGCGAAATATTCATAAGGCTGCTAATAAACATGGGCCACTGAATAGAACCAACCGAAAATGTATAAAATAGATTTTCATAATAACCTTCAATTTAGGTATGATAAACTCAGGAAAAATAGTATAAATTAATAGTTACACTACCCTTCAGTTCTTCAACTGTCAATTTGACATTCCTTCGCCGCGTTGACGCAACGCGTTGAATTAGACAGCTGTCTAATATTTTCATCAGCCTAGCTAGAACCTATCAAATTAACAATTCAAGCAAAACAATGCATTAGGTCCTAAGTACATTGAGAGACTCTCTTTGTCGACTTTCTCTTTGCGTTCCTACGGCTATGCAAGAACATGTTCAACTCTTTTGAACTTACAGTACGGTAGTAATAAGTGTGATTACGGATCCAAAACGTCGAAATCGTCAGCAAATCGTTTAATTGACAAGCTATTAACCAAAGAGAAAGTCGACAAAGAGAGTCTCTCAATGTACTTAGGACCTAATGCTTTGTTTTGCATGAATTGACTATTGATAAACAAGACGTAGAACTGAGATTATCAGCTCAGTTGCTAGAATTATAAAGAAACTTCGCCAAACATCGCTAGGTTAAAAAATGTACATATAGTATAGACTTTTAAATTGAATATTCGAAAAGAGTACCCAACATAAGTTCATATTAATTTGAGGCCCAGAATTTCGAACACTGGCCCTGTTATTGATTTACCTATGTTTTAATAGAATAGCGACTTCATTGGTCAATGATATATGTTCTTTGCATTTATTCAAAAACCAACCCAAGTGAAATTGTAGCTTTAAAAAAGTGGTCTTTTAATTTAGTTGAACATAATCAAAATAGGATGTCGTGAAGTCATGAAGCGAATCAAACACAAAATATGAGCTATAGTATTTTCCATACAAACTTCAAATAGTTTGTCCATAGTCAGTTTTGAACTAAGTGCGTTCACATTTAGATGAACTTCTTCTTTCTGAGAGCCACACCAATTAAAAGCATTTAGGGTGGACAATCCCTACGCTTTGGGCAGTAAGCGTAAGGACACTGAGGAACATTATTTCTAAAGATACTAGCTACACATTTAAAATCCGCAGTTTGAAGAACATCACTTATTTGGTAAAGAACAAACATGAAAAAAGTACTTACTTTTAATGATTGCAGCAGCATTTTGACGTGATCTATGCGTGCCGGAAGGGTTGGTAGATTCATCAGAGAGTCATCAAGCTTATTCTGGCGGAGACAGGATACCACTTTACCGTGCTGTGATATGTGTTGCTCGAGTAGGTTCTTGTTTAACAGTACGTCTCTTTGGAGGATTGCAATATTGTTCGAAACTTCAGCGAAACGTGTTTTATACAATTGGAGCTGTGACAAACATTTTTCCTGGTCATTTTCAGTGAGTGTATTCCAGAACGAGTCCGCTTGTTCCTGAATTCCATGGAACAACAAATTTCTTATGGTGGCCTCCGTTTCCACGATCTTTTCCAGGTCTTGTAAATCTTCATTCACCGCGTTTATATCTAGTTTGAAAATAGGTGTTTTTCCTAGCCGCTTTTCAGTCACACTAAGCCACTTGTCAATTCGGTTAAGGCTTTCATGATAGGCACTTCGGTAGCTATGATTTTGCTGGAGGTATGCTTCCCGGCTGTCCAGTTCCTTTGGAACGGTGTTTTGGTATTGCTGAGCTTCTTCAATTTTGGTTTGAAGATGCGTCGGAAGTCTGGGGTCAGATTTTATTTTGTTCTTCAGATCATCAAGCTGATTGAGTTTTGCTCGTGCCTGGATATTCAATTTCTCATGAGAGGTTATGAGTTCGGCGGAATCTTTAAGGCTTTCACTGTACAATGGACGAGATTCAATAACGGTATTATTTTGTCTGAACCAATCTATCAATGATGAATAGTCCTTGAACAGTGTGTTGTGATAGATGCGTTGCTTCTGGTATTTATCTTGTTCGATAATCACATTTCGCTTGATGGAATCTATCTGAGTTTGCAGAGAATGCAGTTGATCCATTATGTTGTGTCGGTCGAGGTCTGTACCTTCGTTTGCTATCAAACGACCTTTATCAGAAGCAGAAACTAGCAGTGCATTGCAGCTCTCGATGTGGTGTAGTATGTTGTCATATTTTTTCAACCGTTCATCAATTCCTGGTGAAAAGTTATCAACTTCATTGAATTCGGTGTTGACCTTTGCTATTGCCTTGACGACTTCGTTGACTGCACCAATGAATTGCTCTCTCATGATTAGCATTGATTTTAGTCTTCTGAGCTGTTCTTCAATCGTCATAATCATTTCCTCTAGCTTAGACGTATTTTCTCGCAATTGAGGAATATTAGTCAGGAGTATTGTATTCAAGTCAAGGCGTCTCTCTTTCAAATCTCCCAGAATTGTTTCATAGGTCATTAGGAAATCTTGTATGCATTCTATTTTACTGGTAACTGGTTTGTTCATGTCACGTATTTGATGTTGCACTTTGATCAAAAATTCTTCACATCGTTTTATTTTGTCTAGAGCATGTTCGTACTCATCGATATGGCCATTTAGTTTTTCCAGTTTGCTTGCCAATACGCTATGGAGAGTGTTCCACTTCTCGTGCGCAGTTTTTATCTGAAGATTGATATTATTTTTGTCAACGTCGTTCAATGTAGGGGTGATGGCATTTTTGTATTCATCGAGCTCTTTCAAACATAGCTTCATAGATTTGCATTCTTCGTATGTTTTGGTCATTCTGTTCAATTGATCTCTGAGAACGTCCAGACTAGATATTCTGACGTTCAGTGATGCAATAGGTTCTGCTTCAGTCAGCCAACTATTGAATTTCTCCTTTCTACGCTCATATTCAGCACGTTTGAGATGTTCTCGTTCCATGAAGTCAATTTTTCTTGCGCAAGTTTCAATTAAATCTCGCAATTTATTCTTGATGCTCTCAACATCATTCGACAACTTTTTTTGTCCTTCCTCGTTGCACTCTTTCATGATTTCATTCACCTGCTTGATAACATCCTTGAATGCTTTTTCTTCAAATTCACGAATCGTCAGATCATGTCGCTTGCAAAGGTTTATCTCAGAGAGTACATTCGATGCCAACAGTGGAAGTTGGTCAGAAATTTTGTTGATATCATTCAATTTCGTTTTAATCCAAGTGCGAGTCATTTCAAAGTTGTTTTGCATGTTTCGGCGGCAAAGGATATCGTCCGAAATTTTCTCGATTTCGCGACGGATGTTATCATGAAGCGAGTTTAGTTCGTTGGATAGCTTTTTAATATCCGTTTCCAACTGCTGTTTTTCAGCTGGTTCCAAATCAACTTGAATGTTGGAATACCTTTTTCCTACAGTATCCATAAATGACTGTCTACTTTCGGTGTCCTTCAGCAATGTTTTGAATAGCTGCTGTTGGGCTTCAACGGATTTTGTGTCGAAACCAAGTGTGTACGGTACTTTCATAAGGTCGTTCTTTTCATTTAACCACTGCCGCACGGAGTCAATTTCACCAACTATCTTTGTGAACATTTTATTGGTGGAATCAATCATTTCAAACTTTCTGCTCAATCTTTTGCTTATATCGGTGTATCTTCGATCGATTGATTTCATTTGTTCGGTTACTTGTTGTGCATCCAAGTTGCTGACAAGGTCAATGACATGCATGGCTTGTTTCTTATAAGTATCCAATGTGTGACAATCAGTTTCGAGTATTTTCTGAATGTTTGCCACTTTTTCAAGTCTCTGTTTGCAATTCAAACCGCTTCCCTTTTCGAGATTATTGATTTGATTGATCATTGCATCCAACCAATGCTGGGTATCTTCGTAGCATTTTTTGTATCTCTCGATGCTTGACTGACTGCCAGTTTTGTTGTCGATTACTTGTTTGAGACGCGCAGCAAGCTCATCCAGCTTGTCAACGAGATCGTCATCTTTTTCAGGAATTTCATCTCTCTTGATAATGATGTTTCTCAATAGTTCATTCATTTGCTTCAGCTCTTGCTCAGCTGCTTCCGATCGGAACTTGGAGGGTTTCGATGACCAGTCGTTAATTATCGCCGTTTGTTTCTCAATCCATTGCTCCAACTCAGCTCGTTGTTTATGCTGTCGTTCACAATCATTGACGGCTGATATCAGATCTGCTATCCACGATTGAACCTAGTGGAAATAGAACCAGATTATAAGCTACCTTCTCTTTCATGTGGGAGTTGAGAAAAATCAAAGTGATAGTTTACAATAAGACTTACCTCATCGATGAGATCTTCCAGGCGGGCACGCACCATTAGTTCCTTTTCAGGAATAACTTGATGGGCGCTATCGATGGGTGAACTGGGTCGGCTGATGCTTGCAGTCGCTGCCTCACAAGCCTGGACAGCATGAAGTAATCTGCTTTTTTCCACTTGCAATTTGTTGTGATAGTTTTGGGCGCATTCGAGTTGCGTTTTAACCACGCCATAATCTGTGGCTTTGATCGTCTTCTTTTCCTCCACTTCAGGTTCAAGCTCATCCAAATTTCTTTTGATATCATCAAGCGTATCCTCGTACTCTTGAAACTTGTGCAACGAGTCATGCAAACGGTTTTTAATTTGTACCGAGGTATTTAGTAGAGAATCGTAGCTTTCCTGAATGTTTTTCATCTGATTTTCTATTCTATTTCGGATTTCTGGAGAGTGAAGCACATACCGTTCTATCTGGTTTTGTGCTTTGGCATTAAAGTCATCGATGTTCACTTGATAACGTTGGATTTCATTCAGGAGCTTTTCGTGCTGTTCAATTTGTTCCAAAGTTTGTTCACGATTATGGATGTACAGGGAATTATGTGCCATCAGTTGGAAGGAAATTTGGAGTAACCACTTTTCGATTTCTTGCAGATTTTGATAATATGTCATTTGATCTTGTAGCTCCTTTTCCAAATTTTGAATTAGATACATACATTTTTCCTTCAGCTTGCCGTTTCTTTTTTGCATGTTCAAAATTGTATCGTTTTCTGTCGCACATTTACTCGAGTCAAATAGGTTGGCCGCTTCTTGTTGGATGCTATCTAGGTCAGATTGCTTGAATGTTACTTCGGTGAGGATATGCTTAACCCTTTCTAGAAGCATCTTAAGTTCGCCCATTTCTCCGTGTGTCTCGGGTAATGATTCAAATGTACTTTCCGTTGCAATTAACCAATCTGCGATACGCTTTTTCATTTCCTCGTACATTTCCAAGCGATTATATTTAGTATTTAAATTGTTTAATGTAGCACTTATATTCATGACGATAGCGTCGAGGTCATCGCGTTGCTCGGATATTGTTTGGAACATATCGGTTTGCTTATCCTCCGAATACAGATAGGATGATTTTGTGAAAGCGTCTTGTAACATTTCAAACAATTTCTGTCCTTGAGGAACGGTGTTGGAAAGCGCTTGTATGCTGTGAATCTTCTTCTTCGTATTCACTAAATCGTCGGATGTTGTGTATTGCGAGTCATTGATTGCTCGTTTTGCGTCGTCAATCCACTTTTGCAGTTCATCTTTGTAATAAATAAATTCCGTATGGCTAACAACATTCTTCTCCAATTTCGAAATTAATCCTATTGAAAATGAAAACACACATTAAGGTCGTTTGATCACAAGACAAGTCTACATACATTGAACATAAAATATGACTGGGTATTAACTACTTACCTTGCAAGTTCACTAGAAGTGTAGAATAATTTTTTTGAAGTTCAACGGTGCGGTCTCGAACCATAGAGCATGCACATTTTTCCATTAACGCTTCGCAGATATCATTCAATTCCTCAATGGAATTTTTCTTGGTCACAATTAAATTGAAGATTTGCTAGTATTATGATGAGCAGGATACGGTTTTACAAATTAGATGGATTTGATCAATTCACGATGTACCATAAATGGTGAAAAAAAGGAAAAAAAGGATACATGCGAAGGTTAGTTACTTTCCGTTTCAGTGAAAAATGACAGTTGATAGTTACCTTCAGTTGTTTAAGATTGTTTTCCTGTTCAACGTTGTTTTCTACATTGAATGAAGATATTTTGTTTTCGTGCTCCACGATAAATGAGTTGATGTCATCAGATTTTTCCAAGAAGCTTTCCCAGGACGAAAGAACGTCGGTTAGCTCTTGATCGACTGTTTTGGTCAAAGCCTCAATATCTTCCCAGTCTGATTTGGCTTGCAGCAGTTCCTGTTTAATAGAATCTTGACCCTCTTGACCGACAATCTGTAGCAGCTTACCACCAAGGTCTTGTGCATTTCCAAGTAAAATTTTTCCCTCGGAGAATGACAACTGTATTTCTTTTATTTTATTAATTTGTTCCACAATATGCTCCTTATCGCCGTGATAGTCGGTGAGCTTTTCCGTTCTCAAGCGAGTATTTTTCATCCACTCATATAACTCTTGAAGTCCCTGTTTGAATTTCTCGTAGTTGTTGACTTGATTTTCCAAGTTTTCAATTTCGATTGTAAGTTTCGAAACCAAATCTTCATAATCTGTCAGTAGTTGATTGTGTTTCTCACTTCCGATGTTACTGTTTCCACTTAGTTTTTCTTTGATTTTCTCTGCTATTTCGTTATAATTTCCAGTTTCGCGTTGGATGGCGCGATACTTTTCCAATGCAACTCGCCTATCTGATAGCTCAGTGAGTACCGAACTGTCTTCAAGTTTTCCTTGAACCTCTTCAACCCATTCGGAGAGGAGTTTGGAAAGTTTTCCTATGTCTTCGAGTTGTGCCAAATGGTTCAGTAACTTTTGACGATTTTCGTTAATATCGGACATCAGAGATTCATAGTCGGTTTTAATGTTATCCGTATCTTCGGCAATTTTCGACGCACCGTTTGTTTCTGTACTAAGGACAATCTTCTCCTTTAGTTCAAACAGATAGCGAAGTTTGTTCTGCCCTTGCTCGAGGCTTTGGCGAATTCCTTTAATGATGTTTAGTTTGGATTGTGTTTCGGTTACAGTTGGTGGGAGTGCATCACACTCATTCAACCTTTCACGTAATCTATCCAGCCAATCCTGACATTCTCCGAAGAGAGTATTATGTTGCTGATGTTCTTGGTAGTGTTGCTCCAGTCTTCGCATTGTTTCCTTGGCAATTGAGAGCAGAACGTTATATTTGGTAGTTAGCTGAGTAACTCCGTTACTGACCCGGGTGTCAGCGCAAATGTCCAGAAGAACTTGAGCCTTCATGTTCAAGGTATCAAGTTCACGTTGCCAGTCGAATAAGGTTTGGAGTTTTTCCTGGAACTCTTCCAGCACACATTTCTTCTCTTCAAGACTGTTTTGCATTTTGTTGTATGATTGAATGTCCTGCTCGATTTTGTCCAACCATTTCTGAGCAACATTATACTGGTCATCATACTCTGTCCATCGAACAATACCATTTTCCAGAGCTGAACCTATTTTTTTCAATGCTAGGCAATAGTTGTCGAATTCCTCTTGAAGAATAGCAACCTCCTTTTCTATAGCTTCACACTCTTCCGCATCGACTAATCGACATGCTATTTCCGCCTGCTCCAGAGCTTTCTCGAGCTTCTTCTGTCCAACGGGGGCGTCACTCTCCAAAATCTTCAGCTGCGTCATTTTCGAAACCAATGAATCCTTGTCACCTTTGTAATCGGTGCACTTGTTCAGATTTTCCTTGGCATTACGAATCCAGGCCGCAAACTCATTACTCGAATCGATAAAGGCTTGATGAAGTTCAACCGTTTCTTTCTGTTTGGCAAAAACTTCCTTGGCTTGTTTGCTGAGATTTTCGTACTTGTGGGAAATTTCCGAAGCAGGAGATGTTTGATGAAGACCCGACGCTTTGTTGGCAACCGACTGAATCATCGGTTCAAACGAAACTATGTCTTGGACGATGTCGTTGGCTTGACGTAAGTTGGCTCTTCTCTCATTCAAACCACTGCTGAGACTGGGAGGTGCGCTAGTCTTGAATCGAACAACCTTTTGCTCACTAACTCTCTGCAGTTTTGATTCCCGATCCTGCATCCACTGTGTCAAATGATTGTAACTGGAACTATAGTCAGCCCACTGAAGTAAACTGGTTTCCAGGTGAACTTTAGCCGTAGACATTTTCTTCACAAGACGGTCCCAGCTGTTTTGTATTTCTTTGAGCTCGTTGTTGATTATTTCTCTTCCGTCCGACTTTGTGCATTTTACCACTTTCTCGCCAGTGTTGATTGTATTGTTGACCAGATTTTGACCTTGATCACGCTGTTGAATTAACTCGACAACTTTCTCCAGCCGTTTTTCCAGATTTTCCTTACTGACTTGCTCTACGTTATCCGTCGAATATCTTACAATCTCCTTAGCATTGTCAATCCAGGCGGTTGCCTTGCGAAGATAATCGTTATAATCTCTATGAAGTTCAAAGTTTGACTCAACCTTCTTCTGGACGTCTTTCGCTATATTCACTTGCACCTGGTACCGAGAGTTGAGATGTCTCAACTGGTTTCCTATATAGGAATCCAAATGGGACTGCAAGAGTGGTGCAGCAAATGCGTTGAATTTATCCATTTCTGCTTGCCCTTTGCCTAATTTGTCGATCAATTCTCGCATATCTTTAACTTGTTTCTCCTTTTCTTGCAGATTGGAGGACATGGCCAGCTTGTTATTTTTTACAATAATATCTATTTGCTGAAGCCATTCCGAGAGACGTTCATACTCTTCTTTGTATTCACGGAGCATCGAAATAGTTTTTTCAAGATTACGTTTCTGTTCCGCAATTTCCTTGAAAAGGTTTTCAAAGTTGTTCTTCAGCCCATTGATATCACTCTTGATCAGTTCTTTACCTTTAACAGACGTGGAGGCCATAACTACTTCACCGGTGTGGACTAAATGTTCCACCAGCAGTTCTCCTTGGGCCTTTTTGTTCATGAGAGAATCCAACGGAGCTATTGCGTTGTCTATGGATAGCTTGTCGCTCAACGATTGCTGTTTCATGCAAGGTAACTTTTCCCGAGCTCGGCTTATCCAGTTGAACAAATCATCGTATGCCTCTTTGTACAACCGATGATCCCGATATTGGTCTCCTCTTTCCGTGAGTAGTTTGCTGATCTGGTCCGCCATATAATCAAACTTTCCCAAGATCTGTTGCGCCGTACAAGCAGCTTGAGTCTGTTGCCCCAAGCTACACATTTCCGCTGCCTTCTGTTTCAGTGGTTCAATTTCAATACGTTCAATTCGAATTTTTTCTTCGCAATTCTTAATTTTGTCCAGTTGGGCACGTTTTTCTGCCATTGTTGGTTGAAATTCTGAGTATCCTTTAAATTCATTTTCCATCCATTCAATATTCTTGCGTAAGTCATTGACTTGATCTAAAAATCCTGACCATTGGTTGATAGCTTCATCCAAATTAGTTTTCACATCTATCATTTTCAGTGTCAAAACAGACCAATCTTCTTGCAGAGCCGCTACGGATCGGTTAATTGTTTCATGACCAGCGGAAACAGTACAGGCAAGAACTTGCTGTGCCAGATCCATTATAAGCTGAATCTTAGAGCTTCCTTCGTCCTTGTTAACAATGAGCTCCTGAATCATCTTCAGTTTACTCTGTAGTTCTTTTTCGGACGTAGTGCTTTGATCAGTACAGTAATTCAACTTCTCCCTTATCCCATTCAACCATTGCTTACAATTGGAAATCTGAGTTTCCAACTCTTGATGGTTGATAACGTATTGCTGCCATCTGGTGGACAGTTCTTTGACACGATTTGCAGTTTGTTGATACTTTATAGCCAACTCGGATATTTGGGAATTTCTACTGCTAAGATAACCCCTATAAAGTTGTTGAGCTTTTTCGGTAAAATTGTCAATTTCTAACTCCTTAGCCTTTACCTCACCTTGTAAACTTTTCAAATAGTCTAACGTTGCTTTCTTCTCATTGAGCGTAGCTTTCAAGTCAACTGAGTGTATCTTAGAGTCGACGTTGCGTATCCAATTCATACAATCTGAACGCATCTTTTCGTAATCATGCCATTCCGATACTTTGGACTGGATTTTTTCAATCGCTCCATCAACAGCTACCAAAAGCCCCTCCCAATCCTGTTGGGAAATGTCGATTTGCGATCTGATGTTTGTCTTTCCGTCATCACTAGTGTCGGGGATGGTCATTTCACCGAGAGTTCGTATCTGCTCAATTCTATTGTTTTCCGATAGGATAGATTTCTTCAACTCATTCAGTCGATCGAGATTCGTGAGTAGCGATACTTGATCAAGATCAGTCTCACCCCAAAGTTCTATGGTATTATGATTTGCATCAATGAAATCGGAAGTTTCCAATACCGCTTTGCAGTATTGACGATGATTGTTTACGATTTTTTCGTAAGCAGCCACAAAATTTTGACACCTATCCGAGTATTCATTATACGTTTTGTTCAACTCACTGTATACATTGTCTATACTCGTATCCTCGTCTTTAAGGTTGCTAACCAGATCCTGTATGTTATTCAGTTCAGGCATATGATTTTTTATATCATTCATCAAGTCATGATAGGCTTGATGCTGGGAAATTTTCTCATCAAGTGTTGGTTTCAAAACCATCTCACCAGACAGACTTCTATCGATGTCATCTAGCCATTGTTGAATTTGAGCAAGCTTTTCGTTGAAACCGGATAGTTTCGTAGATTTCGCTTCGCACGACTTCAAGAAAGAACTGATCCCATCAAATAACCGTTCAAACCGTAATAATAATTCTTGAATTTCAGTTCGAAGCGCCTGTTGTCCTTTCATTGCTGTTGAAGTGTACAGCCTTTCTCCCATATCCGACACAGAGCTACACTGCACGCTAACAGCGTTTTGCTCAGCTAATAACTTCTTCATAGTTTGAATAACATTCTCCAAACCTTGCTGCTGATTGATCTTGGAGTTTTCGAACGTGTCTTTAATTTGATCCAATACTGCAATACATTCGTCATACTTAGCTTTGTATGTTCTATGTTCTTCGAATGCTTGTTCGCATTTTTTCGAAATTTCTTTTACGGTATTCTCGACAGATTGCATCCGAGACTTGACCTGCTGCATATTGAATGAAATTTTTGAATCACCACTACTTTGCAGTAGCTCGGATGATTTGTCAAGCAGAGCATCTAAAGATAGATGCTTGTGTTTGAGCTTTCCATTCAAAGCTTGGTAGGTGTCATGTTGTTCTTGTTTTTCAATAAGAGTATTTTTAAGGCCATAACCTCGCATAGAATCCTCAATTCCCGTCAGGAATCGATTAATGTCATCCAATTCCGTTTGATATGCGTCCCAAAGTTGAATACGTTTTTCCAGTTCAATTTTTGTATCATTGATCGAATTGTTCAACTTTTCGAATTCGTGCTGAACTTTGACCAAGTCTTGCTCCATATGCATTTTCGCGCCATATGATATGAGGTCACTGTTGTCCGTGATCAACTTGCTCAGATGTCCCAGACTATTTATTTTTTCAGGCAGAATGTGCTGCAAATCGTCAACTTTCTGTAATTTATCCTGAATAGATTTTTTGCTTCCCGAAATATCGGATAGCTGCTTCAGATCATTTAACAGCTCTTCTTGTTCGTCAATGTGTGCTTTTAGAAGTTCATTGAATTTGTTAAGTAATAATAGGGATTGTTCCAAATTCGATACAATATCAGAGGAGGACTTTTTCAACAGCTCGTAGCGCTCATTGATCGACTGTACTTTTGCAGCAATATTTTCGTCTTGATTGTCTAAGACTTGTGCAGTTTTTTCGTTCAAGGAGTCAATCATTCGTTTTTGACTTGTGATTTCCTGCATCAAGGCTTTGTATTTGAACAGCTTGGACCGTATCTCCTGTGTGGAGTTCCAGCTTTGAGATTCACTTGAGTCTATTTTCTTTTCCGTAACATCAAGCCAGGATAAAATTTGCTGGACAATGTCTTGGTACGAAGACCATTGCACAGACCTGACGTCAAACTGCTTCTTTAGATTACTAACCGCAGTTATGATTTTATCAAACCGATCCTTAACCTCTCTTATATCTTCTCGAATTTTTTCACGTCCCTGAGAACTAGTTTCTGTCAAGACTTTTTCACTGGCCGTGATCAGGCTTGGCATGTAGTTCTCTATTTTCTCCTTCTCAATATCTATGTTTTGCAACATTGATTGATTGATTGAAGTATTTTTTTCAGCTTTCGCTTTTTCCAAATTATTTTCAATGCTTGTTAAGCGTGTACTACACTCTATTAGTCTTTCGTCGTAGGCAATGTGATCATTGACGATGTTTTGGGCCCGATTAACAACTTCTTTGCTTAACACCAGCAGCAGTTGATGACGGTTTATGAGTTGGTTTATATAGAACTTTACCTTTTCGACGCCTGTTTTGCTGAACAAGGCCTGGGCAGTGGTGACGAAATCGTCTACATTCTTTTGTTTTTCATTAATCAGTTCCAAATTAGTGCGATAAATCATCAGCTGATTTTTCTTCTTCTCTAGTGTATCGTGCAATTGCTGTTCCCGGAATATTGTTTCCATTGACCTGCACCACTTTGTTAGGGTCTCTAATTCTTGGTCAAATTGGGTCCAATTTGTGAGGCAACGTTTCTGCCTTTCAATTGTGTCATCTATGTATTCGTACAGGCTATTTAAGTCGGCCCGCAACGTACTGACCTCTTCTTCGGCCTGGGAAATGCCTTGAGGAGCAGTACTCTGCTTATTCACATTATGATATTGAAGAAGTTGATTTAACAATTCATCTCCCTTCGGTCTGGATTGTTTCAAATTGTTTAATGTTTCAAGTCGTTTAGTTATTTCCTGTTTCTCGCCACCCTCGTCATCACATGCCATAACCTTATCCTTTTCCTCGGTGATCCAATTTCGTAGTTTACTGTAACTAGCGGTGTAATTATTGTGAGCATTTACGCAATTGTTCAGGCTTTCCAGAAGTTCGTTTGATTTGAGAACAATATTTTTATAAGTATCCTTGATAGATATTAAATATGTCTCTAGGTGTTGATCGTTCGTCAATGATAGCAATTGTTGTGCTTTACTGCATACGGAATCAAGCAATGTATTTTGTGCAAGAATTTCTTGATGCATAAGCTTATGATTCTGGTATTGGGAACGCTTATCCTGAATGTTCGATTTCAGTTCAGCAGTGATCTTCATTGATGCTTCAATATCCTTCAACCATTTGGAGAGTTGCTCTTGTTGAAGATTAAACTCTCCCAGTTGGAGAATACATTGGTCAACATTCTGAGACACCATCTCCAGTTTATCGGAGAATTTATCCCACAGTTGACGCAAGTCTGACAATCGTAGACGGATTTGCTCACGACTGTCTGGTGATGTTTGAGCATACAATTTTTCACCCCTAGATATCAACTCTTCCAAAGTGTTTCCATCGTCTAGTCTCTTATATGCTATCTCTTTTAGGCGTATTTGTCGATTTTGCAATACATTCAAATCACCCACTAATTTTTCAAGCTGTTCAACTGATTCTAAATTACTCAACAACACAGCTTGGAAGTTGTCGTACTCTTTATTGAAATCAGACTGATCATGGATAGCAATTTCTGCCTTGTGAATGGCATCAGTACATAAACTCATAATGCTACGATATTCATTTTGTAAGTGGTACATCTTAGCAGATATGTCATTGTTTGCCTTCAAACCTTGGCATTCATCTATGACGTTGCTTATGCGCACTCCTTGATTTTGAATATCCTTGTTAATGTCCATCAAATCGGTGATAATATTTTGTTTCGAACCAATTGGCATTTGATTCGAAACGTCTTTTATTTTGATTTTGGTTTCATTCAGCTTTGACAGACATTCGTCTAGATTGTGGTTCGCGGTTTCGATTTGATTCAAAATTGTTGCCAACTTTGATCGATTCATTCTACAGCTTTCGAAAAACTGCATCCAATTACGCTTGTTTTCTTCGAAAGTTTTCAACAGATCAGAGTGGCCAGCATCATCGGTTTGACCCATGACAACTGTGAACTGATTATAGCAATCATTAACGAAATCTAGAACCATCTCCTCCTCGGACAGGGTATTATCAAGCATCATAACATATTCTTCAATTTTGCATTTATTCAAATCACTCTCGTTATTGAAAATTTCGCTGGTTTGCGATTGCAGCTTCAACAACCAATCTCTGGATTTTTCCAGTAGGTTGTTGTAATTTTCGTGGTCTTTCACACATCGCTCGTATATCTCGCCCTTTTTCGAGAGATCTTTAATGAGTGTACTGTATTTTTCACATGTTTCGTCAATATTCGCTAGACTGTCTGTGTTGTACAAAGTTGTGGATCGTTTTAGTAATTGCTCAACACTGCCTTTGTGATATGTTGCGTCTTTAACCATAGCCTTGCATTCAAACAAAGCAGCTTTCTTAAGCGGTAATGTGGCATGGAGAGCTGGTAAAATTTTGAGCTTATTCTCCAAATCAATCAGCCATTTTAGAAGTTGTCCATAGCTTTCATCGATTGTCTTTTTATTGATGATGTTTGCTTCCATTTCCTTAAGAACTGTGTTGCACCCTTCCAAAAGACCGTGATACGAGTTTCTCAATGATAAAATATCCATCCGAATGCTCTCACGGCACTCCGGATTGACTTCGGCATATAAATTTTCTCCCAAAGAGCATGCGTCATTGACTAATTGTTCATGCGCCACAATTTGCGAGCGACAATTCTTCAACTCGTCATAATCTTTGTCTGACACTTTACTGAAACGAACTTGATGTGCTTTCGTTTGCTCAATCCACTCAAATGTTTCCTTCAACTTAGTTTTGAACTGCTCATTCTTGGAATCTACATCCGATAGCCTGTGTAGTAGCATGGAAAAATATTTCTCAAAAGTATTGAATCTTGTCTGTAACTGTTGCACAAGAACCAATGCCCTAGAATCTGGATTAACCTTGTTGATGTTATTGGCAATATCATGAAGGTTCCTCAAATTTGGCTCAAAGTCCGTAAGAGCTTTGAAAGTGCCTTTTGTTTCTTCGATTTTATCGCCAAGTGTGTTTAAATCTATCAACAGTACAGTTTCCATTTTATGCTTGATTTCAACTTCCTTCAACCACTTGACTATATCACCGGATACCTTTTCATACTCTGTCCATAAAGCGATATTGGAATTCAATGAGGACTTCGCTTTACTACATTCTGTTTTCAAATGCTTGAACCCGTTTTCAACGTCATCTTTCTCTTCTTTGAAATGGTCAAGCTTCGGTTGAGAAATGACTCCACCTAGAGAGTTCAGAAAGTCCGAGACATTGGCCAACAAGGCATCGTGCTCGGTAATGGATTGTTCTATGTCACACAATGTGGACTTTTTGATCTCCAAGTTGTATTTATCGCTGTTCGATTCTGGATAGCACCATTTGAGTTTCTCTAATTGAGATGATACGATTCGGTTGAGATTCAATACTTTGTCTTTGAATGTTTTTTCAACAGCCTTATTCAGTTTACCCTCTACTTCATTGAGGTTATTGAGTACCATTCCGAAGCGTTGTTCCAAATTTTGCAACTCTCTAGAGGTAGTACTTTCTTTAATCGATTCATATTTCGTCTCAATATCGACAAAATTGTTTTTCAAATCAGTGATCTCCACACCCACGGAGTTCACATCGATTCGAAGTTTTTTCAGTCTGTCAAGGTTCCGAAGCTGTCTTGCTGCATCCAATGTAACATCGTCGCAGTTCATAATTTCTTCGCGAATATTGTACAGCTTTTCAATAACCAATTTGATTCGTTCCTTCAGGCTACGTTCTTCCCCAAGGTATTCGTTCATTTTGTTACTAATTTTGTCGAAATGGGCCTGAAGCTCGGCAAACATAGTTTTGATTTTGTTTTCCATAACTGCCAGGTCATGAGGCAACGAATTATTATTTAATCGTTTGAATTCGGTTAGAAGTGTGACAAAATTTTCATTGCATACTTGTTGGCCAGGTAGCTCATTTCTGTAGCACGTGATTCTATGCTCCATTTCACAAGGATTCTCCAAAACGCGATTGAACTGATCCTGTGTCACTTCAAGCCACGATATCAGCTCATGACTTAAGTCCTCGATCTGTCTGTACAAAGCTAATTTTTGATTAAGCACATTGCTATTATCGATAAGTTTTTCCAAATTAACTTTGAATGCTTCATTATTTTGTCTCATAATGTCAAGAAGATTCTCGCAGTCCTGTGGGTTATAATTGCGGAATAGTTTGACGATATCATTTCCTTTATTGGAAACGGCGTCTGCGTTTTTCTTAACCTTTTTCATCGATTCTGATGCCTTTTTCAAAAGTTCAAGCTGATCGACAAGTGATTGCTTATCGTTGAAATCGGTGACAGTAGCTTTGTTCGTAGACAGGATATTCTTGAGCTCGTTGTTGAATACCATGTTATATCTGTTGAAATCGTTATAGTGATCGCGCACATTTACGAAATTTTCCAGCGTTTCATCAATTTCTAATTGAATATTGTTGAGCTCTTTGTCAAGCACAGCAAGAGGCTCCTGGATGTTAATCATCGGAATTTCTTCCTGCTTCATCAACAAAGACCCTTCGTAATGAGCCTGTGCTTTAGTCGAACTTTCTTTACTGAGCTGTTCGTTCAAAAATGATAGCTCTTCCAGTGATTCATCAATATTACTTAACCTTGCGTTCTTGACAATCGTTTTCAGTTTATCGGAGATTGAATTCAAATTATCAATTATCTGTTTTTGTGTCTCTTGGAAAGCGGTGATCCTTTGTTTGACATCATTGATCTGATTTAGTTTGGCGTCACAGTTAAACCTAATTTTATCCAGCCGGTTTTCTAAATCGACCAACATTTTGACTGCATTGACTTTGTTTCCCTTCTTATCGTGGAATCTAACACGAGGTTGATGTTCTAGAGCAACCATGGTTTGTTTCCAACCATTGATAGCCTGTGCGAAATTCCCTAATTTTTTTAGAATATCTTCAAGATCTGCTTCTTCTACGACATCGTATCTGACGACATTGTCATTCAGATGTTGAATTTGATCTTTGATTCCGTGGTACCAGTTCAAGAATTCTGACCATTTTTGCAGGTAATCTTTGTAGTCCTGTAAAGTGGACTCGATGTTTTGGTAATTACTTGCCAACGATGAATAGGTTTCGTCCAAAACCGAACGATCGCCAGCAGCAGCAGGGCTGAGGCTGTCGTGTTTTATTTGAGAATATATTTCA
Organism: Aedes japonicus; assembly: GCA_034211315.2. Taxonomy (NCBI): domain Eukaryota; kingdom Metazoa; phylum Arthropoda; class Insecta; order Diptera; family Culicidae; genus Aedes; species Aedes japonicus. Next base: position 92,230 of record JASCZW010005583.1, read on the forward strand.
TTGAAAACGTCACGTTTGCCAGCATGTTGGTGCAGCAAATACTGCACGTTTTGCAATGCCAGATCAGTCTCGTCTAGCAAAGTGTCTTCCAATTCAGCAGTGCTAGCGGTAATCTGATCCATCCAATTGCTAAAGTCGGTAGTTTTGGCATTGAAATTCTGCTGAATAACAATGTGCTGATAATGTTCATTGATCATACCACGAACAGTATCGCTAAGTTTTGATAGCTGGTCTTTTGGAAACTGCAGCTTACGTTTCAATAAATGTATACCATCTTCCGAGATACCGTTCGTGATTTGATCAAAAACGTGAACAAGAGAAATCAGTTTAGCCTGATGTTCGGAAATTTCATTGTTGAATAGCCTTAGCATTTTTATTTTTTCCTCTAACTTGTCGATTGGCAAATGTTCCAGTTTGATATCCGAATACTGCTGTAACTTGCCATGGGCATCACCGATAAAGGCATTTATTTTCGCCAATTCGACATCCATGGTAGACAGGTTAACAACAAGTTTGTCCGTCTTTCCCTTCAAATGCTGTGCATTTTCACGGATTTCGGTCAACTTGCCATAGCACTTGTCGACTTCATCGGAAGGCTTGATGCCATACTTGATATTATTACACATCTGCATAACGTTTTGCAATTCTGTGAATTTACTGTTACACTGTCCAAAAAGATCGTTTAATTTAGCTTGAAGTAGCTTAGCATCTTCCAGCGTAGAAATCTTGTTCTGTTGGGCATCAATTGGCATATCGATACCATCGATCCAAGTCTTAATTTTATCAATCTCACGATTGTATTGATCCCACCTATCAAGATCTTGGTTGACTTGAGCCTTCTCAGTACCAAGAGCATTGTTCAGTTCGGTGAACGTTGCCTGCAAGCGCTGAGCTTCTGTTTTAAGACGTTTCATCTCGGTCAAGTTGCCTTCCTTGGTGGCTAGTTCGGAGGCACTTGCATTTAAATTATCCAACGTTTTCATTTTCTCACTAAGAACGTTTTCTAACTGTTTTGTTTTCTGAAGCCGATCCGTTGGAGTGATGTGTGGCTGTTTGATTGCTGCTATCATTTTAGGATACACATTTCCTGCCCAATTTTTCAAATTATCAAGTCGTTGTTTGTACTCGTTCCACTTGTCGTTATAGTCTGTGAGGTAGTCTATTCGTTTTTCAACAAAATTTACTGTATTATAGATTCTCTTTTCAATTCCAGTTGTTTCTTTTTCTAAAACTTGTTGCGCTGTTGGGTGAATGCATGAGCCCAATTCACGGCACAGATCATTCAATTGCAACAGAGACTTGGAGGATGCTTGCTTCAAGTTCAGTGCAAGTTGTTTTTTCGTTTCAAGATCTTGAGTAACGCTCGTTGGATCCGTTTGGAGGGGAGTAATGGATCTCAGCTCCATTTCAGCATTATTTAATAAGTTTTCAATTTTACCTCTTTGTTCATTATAGTCGGTCCAGGTTTTGTGCACTGCTTTCAGCGATTTTAACTTTTCGGCAGCTTCATTATACGTGTCGTTCCAACAGGTTTCCAAGGTTCTTGTTTTTTGATTGACAAAGTCAGGTGCGTTCACATTTTTACTGAGGTCTTTACCTTTTTGCAACATTTTCATAATGTGTCCTCTTTGATTGTCTAACTCTTTCAGAGAAACGTTTTGCTCTTCAATCATGACATTCACATTGCGATAGCTATCCGGTGTTGGAGCATTTTGGCTTTGCATTTTAATCCGATTTAGCAGGTTGCATATTTCGTCAGCTTCATGACGGTATGTGTAGCATTTGGCGAATATTTCCGTTTTCACCATTGTTGTCTCTATGGTTGGAATCAGCGTCTTATAACGGGTAATCAATCGTTCGATTTTGTCTTGTTCGATAGCTGCTTGATCTTCATTTGTGTGACTCAACAGGAAATCCAATGTTTTGACCAACCATTTCATATCCTCTCTTCTTGCATCCGCTTCGAAACAGATATTCTGTAGATAAGAAGTAAAATAACAATTTTAGGTGGAGTATTGAATTAGCTTAATTCAATGTTAAGTGTTAAATTCGAACGATTGGTGTCTATTATCGAAAACAACATATCAAGAACTGACAAATTCTTCGACCTTCTTCTTGATATGATGTCTCTTTTGTGTCGACAGCTTCATTAAACAATTACTAGTCAGTTCAAAGTGTATACTTAATAAATTACCATTATTTCCCTCAGCTGTGGGAAGCATTTGATATTGGATAAAGTAAAAACCAGTTGCCATTCAAAATTGATTAGTAAATCATAGTTCTAGGTTACATCACTAACGGCACTTACCTGGAAGGTAACTTTCTCCTGTTCGAATTCTTCCATTGTTTCCTTCTCCGTCATAATCTGCCGCAAAGATTGGTCAACACGATCCATCCATTGGTTCATTTCGGCGAATTTACTATGGTACGCATCCCATTGGGTTGGAATTTTATGTAGAATGTTTTTCACATTTTCAATTCGTTTGCAAATGCCGATCCACGTATCATTCGCCATCTGGTACTGTTGACCCAATACACGATCGTTTGCAAATTGTTCCATGTGAACATAGCTAATCCGTTCCAAACAACCCAAGACCTTCTCGACGTTTTGAAGATCATTGGCTTTGAAGAATGCTTCATTCCGTTGGACAATTGTTTCAAAGTTCTCGTTGCAGTTGAACGCTTGTTCTTCGGCATTGAGTTCTTTTTCAATTTGATTTACGTGATTGTAGAAAATTATCTCATTCAACCTGAATTCAAGTTTCATCAGATGTTGGGGAACATTGGCAATTACAGCACTCCATTGCTTCTGAATGAATTCCACCTTGGAAATCATAATCCGTTGCTCGTTCGGAGGAAGATATTTGAGAAGCTCTTCAGTATTTGCTTCGAGATCACCGATTATCGTTTGATCAGCATTGTTGAAGAAATCCAGTTGGGTTATGACATCAGTTTGCTTCTCCAGTGGCACTGTAGCGTTTTGCCATGATTCTGCCTGTCGGAGGAAATTTTCAACTTTCGATAAACTATTGTTGAATTTTTCCCACAGTTTCAGATTTTCTTGTAGCTTGAATTCCCAATCATTTGCGTTATTTATTACATACGCAAAGCGTTCGTTGAGTTGTTTCATTTTACCCGAAGTATCATTTATATTGATACTTTTATCTGAAGCCGTCAGTTTCAGAAGATTTTGGAAAACGTTGTTTTTGCTCTCCAACATTGACTTGTAGTACAGGGTCCGGTTGAAGAAGGTCTTGTGCCTGGCGAGATTGGCTGTTGTGTGCTGACTATCATTTGTGAAGGCATAGGATATCAGAAGATTCTCGGCTTCATCTAGCCATTCCGTGATTTCTTTTTGGCCAGCTTCCAGTGCTTCCTGTTGCGTAAGCAGCTGGTGGAAAAGATGAAGCTTAACCGGGATCTGCGCTCTTATGCAAACCAACGCCTCCTTTTCCCTTTTCATTAGGTTCATCATTTTGTCGACTTCATCTCTCGAATATTCTTTAATCAAAGCTTGGAAGCTTCTGCTGATGGATTTGAACAGTTCTTCCTTGGATTCGATTTCACAGGCTATCTGCTTTATATCAGCTTCAGATTGTTTAATTTCTGTTGTATCCTTCAGATTATTTCGGGCTAGTATACCCTCTGCTTTCTGTATCCATTCGCTGAGACGAGCGGCGTCTGTTTTAAACTTTTGTCTATGTTGTAGAACATCTCCCACATGGAGGTATTGTTTTGAATGCTGGAAAATTTGATCCCAATGTTGTGATATTTGCTTGTATCTGTTCTCAATTTTGATGGATGTATCATAATCACACGTGGATTTCAGGATGTTGAATGTTTCGGTGAGCATAGCAAATTTATCCTTATAAACGGTCAAAGTTTGGAAAAATTCAATCTTCTCATCTTCCGTTGCTTGAAGGGCATCGTGCGCAGCAACAATCCATGTTTCCAATTCTTCGGCAAGCGTTTTCCAACGTTGCCAATGAGATAGAACATCTTCCAACATAGTTTCGGTACATATCAATCGCGATGAAACATTCTTCCAACGATCTTCTATTTCTCGAAGGAAAGTGTCAATACTATACACTTCCTTCTTTGAAATATTACCATCCACCTTATATTCCTCGATGACCTGTCGCATGTCAACAAGAGCTTTCTCAAACTCTTGCATGATTTGGTTTCTTCTTACAAAATTCTTGAGCTGCTCAAGGGATTGTTTAACGATTTCTTCATTGCTATATTTGACACAGTTGATTTTATTTTCCAACAGATTAAGGAATGCAATGAGACAGCACTTGTGTTCAAGATATTTTAGTTTTATCCTTCGCTGTCGTGCGTGGATTTCAATGTCGACTAGTCTCTTTTCCAAGTTTGCAAGCTGATTCGGTGGAACTCTCTTGGCCAGATTGGTCATTTTTAGTTCGTTGAAAGTTTCAAACACTTCGAAATAAGCCGCAAAGAACTGTTTGTGTGCTTCCAATTTTTTGCTTATGAGAGAAGCAGTTTCTTCATTCATATTGTTGGGAATATCGCTGTCATTCAAAAGTTTTTCTCCATTGCTCAGCCACATGCCAATGGCACCAAACTGATCTGGGAGATTGCAATCCAGGAACCATAACCACTGCTGCAGGTGGTTTTCAAATCGTTGCCAGTATTCATTTAGATCTTCAACCTCAGGAGTTAGCTTTGCAGCATGGATATTTTTGACTTTTTTATAGGTGTTCAATTTGTCCATTTTTTCATGGTGTGCTTTCTCATACATATCGTAGTTGTTGGGATAGTTACCATTGAAACTATCATAATGGCGCACGGTTGTGTGAAGCCAATTAAGTAAGTCATACAATTCTCGTTCACTTTCACTCTTGGAGTTGATATTCTGAAAATAATGGAGATATTTGACATAGTTCTTAGTACTGAGCAAACTTCATCTTACCTTTACATCCGGGTATTTATGTAAAAATTGGGCCACGTAAGTCATAATACTTTTCTCATCGGGACTATTCACGTCTACGTCTTCAGCATCCAACAATCTTGCAATACCAAGCTCGGACTCGGCCACATTGAAAGCTGTGTCCAAACGATGGCGATTGTTAAGTCTCTTCATTTCTGCTAGGTTAATAACGTTGTTTTTGATAGAATCAATGAGCGTTAAAAACGCATATCCATCTCTCCAGCTTGCACCAAAATCTCGTATCTCTAAACCTGAATGTCTGAAAGATTCAAAGCAACAATTAATAACAGTTACACGGAGAAACAAGTTCATAGCCTACTTTGGAAGTGCATTATTCACCCAGCCCAAAAGGGTTTTCTTGGGACCTTGTTTGAGCATCTCTTGTGACGCTGCAGCAGATTCCTGCAGAAAGGGTTTACTTGGACTCGGTACACATGATGCTGAACTGCTGTCCAAACTGCTGACGGATCCGCTGAGATTGTCGTTCAAGTAGTACAAGATACGGCTGTTTTCTTCGATTTGGAAGTACAATATTATGGTCCATATCAAACCCAGTACCACAGCCGGCCGTCCGTCCACGATATCCGATGGGTTGATATTCACTAGCTTTATTCTCTTGCTTGTTAGGAATTGCAGAGCTGTGTTCACGTTGCTCAGATAGTGTGGCCTTCGTAATATTTTTCCTTTCTCCATTGGCAACCGTTGACCCGACAGCACCTCCAACAGGGCCAATAGTTTTGTTCCATCTTTCAGATCATGAATAAGATCGAGAATTTTGAGAGGTGGGTTTCGCTGGAAATACAAAATGAATAAAGTTAGATGATTACCGGTTATTAAACTTACTTAAGGATTGAACTTTTCAATGTGATGTGGTTTAAACATTCAATAACTACGCGACAAAAAGGGGGTAGTAAAAAAATACAAAATTACTACTAGCCCTTTTTTGACATTAATGATTTTAAAATAATTTTATTAAAGACTGTTTTATTGAGAAATTTATACAATTAATTAAGATGAAATGACCTGGGAGTTTCAATCGGTGCGAAGTGAACCAATGAAGGAGTTTCTGCATTGTTCCGTAATCGTGGATCCACTGGTACACACCAGAGACCAAGAAACAGTCAAAACAGTGAATTTCCCTCGGCGAAAGATCTCGGAAGAAGGCAAAGACTTGCCCTATCGGATGGAAAAGTGATGGCCAGACTACTTGCAGAAATGTCACAGGGTAATGCTGAGCCAAATTAGTGGGCCGATTCGACACCGAATTGCAAAAAATTCGTCCTTTGGTGAGAAAAACCTTTTCTCCCATGACAACGCACCAGCTCACACCTCCACCGCCGCCATGGTCGCCATTGGTTGAATTGGGTACGAACTGCTGGCCCCGTGCGACTTCTTTTTATTTCCAAACCTGAAAAAGTCACTCGGTTGGCACAAATTTTAGTCGAATAAGGAGCTCATCCCCACCTACTTTGCAGAACTCAAGAAAACGCATTTTTCAGACGGATTAAAGAAGATCGAACATCGCTTGGTCAAGTGTACAGAGCTAAACGGAAACTAAAGGGTGTTTCGATCCAAATTTGGTCGACATAAACTTAACGCATTTCCTTTCATCGTGCATTAAAAGATTTTGCACACTCCTCATTTTGAAGATGTGTGCGTGTAGTTTTGTTATAGCTTTTGAGATTGGCACTTCAGTTATCAAAATGTCGTCGAATGAAGAGAAGTGACGCATTAAAATTTTGCACATGCATTGCAAAAATCCAAGCTACTCTCACGCCTTGTTAGTGAAACTGTTGAATGTGGCTAAATCAACTGTTACCATCGTATTAAAAGTGTTCGATGAACGTTTTTGTCGATATCCAGGCCAGCAGGATCGGGGGAAATCGAAACCCGGAGGCAACGGCGACGACAAAAAGAGTTGCCCGCTGTTTCGAGCGGAACCCAAACCTCTCCGTCCAAGTTGTCGTAAAGAAACTGGGAGTGGTGCCTTCAACCGTGAATAGAGTTAAAAAACGAACTGGACTGTCGACTTACAAGAAAGTGGTGACTCATAATCTGAGCAGGAATTTTATACGGCAACCGGACGGCGAAAGGTGGCCGGTATTTTCAAGCACATTAAACTGACAAAGTTCGCGAAGAAATATCTGGTATGGCAGGCCATCCGTACCTGTGACTTGAAGAGCAACGTTTACATTGCGACCGAAACCGTCAACCAGGAAATTTATCTGACCTAGTGCCTACAAAAACGTCTACTGCCTTTCCTGAACCGACACAATTGCTCCGTTCTATTTTGGCCGAATTTAGTATCTTGCCATTACGGAAAAAAAGACCATGGAGTGGTATGCTGCCAACAACGTTCAAGTGGTGGCCAAGGACAAGAACTCTCCCAACACCCCAGAGCTCCACCCAATCAAACAATATTGGGCCAACGTAAAGCGGGACCTCAAGATGACTTAAAAAGCTGTTGTGAGCGAGAAACAGTTCAAGGCAAACTGACGTTCTGCGGCGAATAAAGTGGACGAGGAGACTGTACAATATCTTATGGCAGGTGTTAAACGAAAGACCCGGCAATTCACATTCGGTAGAAAGGAAGCTTAGTTGAATATTTCTCCTGTATTCTGTATTAACAGAACTTGAAAAAGAAAAAGAATAGGAATAATTTAAAAAAAACTTTTATCGACTCACACACATAACTGTTTGACCAAATTTTGATCGGAACACCCTTTATGTTGAGAAATAAATCGCCACTTTTCCAAAAAAAATGTTTATCTATTGTAAGCTAAGTATCTATCGGACTGGCCTTGTACTTATGACGGACTCCAACAGGATGCGACTGACAGATTCTTTGCTGCTATTGTTATTCTACGTTACTTTTGAATTATTTAACACAAATTTACTCAGTTCTCTTACTGCTTTCGATTGGCACGGTTGAGTTTCGTTCATTCGCGCAAAAGCCTTCTTCTCTACGGCATTGTAATCAATTTGCATTGTTCTTTTTTCAATTTTGTTTCGCTTTTGTTATAGCTGCAATGTGCGAGTTGAAAAATGCTGTGCGATTTACATTCGGCAATGGAGCGGATAAACCAACCTTAGACGAAGTGGAAAATTTCGCAAAGGCTTGGATGAAAAGTCCCTTCTTGCAGGGTTGCCAGATACACAAAACGATGTAGGTCTATCTAGATTGACATAGATTTTTTTTCTTATTTTTCACACATCTTTACATCTGTATGTAAAGATTACATATTTTCAAGATAAACCAAGATTTTTAAGATTTTTGACAATAGCTTGTCCATTCAAATACCTCAAATTTAATATATATTTCTTTTTAACCAATTATACCTTAGTTGTGCTGTTTAAGGCCCATAATGCAGAAGAAACCAATTGACATTGACACCAAAAATCAATAGGAAACTAGCGATTTAAAATTGGCTCACTGTTGTATTACTCAATGATTCCAAGTGCACCTGACACCTTGCAGCTCCCAATACATTCTTTCGCTTTTCTGTACAAGAATCTTTGTTTTTGTTTTTATCCGCTTTGTTAATTCGACAAAATATATGAACGGTTCTTCGATGTGAGATATTTTTTTACGGGCGATTCATTAAACTTGGGACCGAGCTTAGGATCTATGTGCTGGTACTTCCTGAGCAAACACTATATCCATTTTGTTCTTGACTATCAAGCCTCTTCTAACACTACAGTGACAGCTGGCAGTTGGAAACTCAGTTTGCGTATGTGCCCCAAAATGATATCTTCACAATTTTTTTAGATAATCTTTTATAAAAAGTTCGCAGGCATTCCTTGAGATATTCTTTCTGACGTTTCTATAGCTTTTCTTCAGGAGTTTATAAGTATTCTTTTAGGAATTCTTTCTGGAGTTTCTTCTGGCATCTTATCGGCAGTTTTTCAAAACATTCTTGAGATGGTTTTTTTTAAGGAATCCCTGAAGTTGAGAAGTTATGTGATTCTAAAGGAATATCGGAAGGACACTTAAAAGAGCTACACAAAAAACAGATGACTCTAAAAACTTTATGATAATATAAGAAATAGTTCTTGGAGAAAATCTTTATATGTTGGAACAATCTAAGGAGAATGTTCTACATGAATTCCATAATCTCATTTATTTAATTCTCCGCTTTGTAAAATAATCCGCTTTGTTAAAATATTTTTTTAAATTTTGTCTAAGATGTCTGAAGGAATTTTGAAATATAGTTCTCCAAAAAATACTTCAATAATTTCTTCAAGTATTCCGCTGGAGCAGTATTTGTCTCAATGTTGATGAAACAGTTGATCCGTTACGATACGATCAAAGGTATTTCAGATGATACAAAGTATATTTGGCCTTCAAAAGTTCTGCATGGTGGTAGATGACCAGAAGGCTATCGTTGGAGTCAATTGTCAAATAGAATTTAAGACAGTTTTCGGAGCGCGTGATGTTTTTCTCGTTCAAATGCACCTGCGGTAACAATCAAACCACACAGTGCATTTTCTGCCATTCTAATGACACGATGCCCATTACCAATAAAGCCAACCGTATCTTTCAGTCAGAAGTTCAGGAATTCCTGAACAATCAGCTGAAGTCTCACTAATGATTCTCCTTGCAAATATTTGTGGGTGATTACCTAAGACACGTGACGGATTGTGGAGTTTCTGATTTAGGGAAACATCTTCGTAAGAAGTCGGAATAGCAGCAGGAAAAATGCATAAATCCGCAACTCTCGAAGATACCAAAAAGAAAGCATTCTACTCGATCTGCTATGCTTCCTATACCGAGGTGATTAAACAGATCATTAAGCGCTTTGATATGAACGAATCCAGTTCTGTCTACTGCATGAATCGTTGACCCCGAAATGCTGTACAATTTGAAGGAGTTCTACCCGATTATAAAGCTATTTCAGATATTCTTTGTAACCGGTGAGCAACGGGCCTTCGAAAATCAGTTTCTTGAGCTGAGGACATGCAAAAACATCGAGGTTGAAGAATCGCATGACTTGAAAACTTGTTGGAGAAAACTGCTGCAAACGAGCAGATGGAAAGCATGCTTTTCCCTTGCAAAGAAAGTTCATTGTTAACTTTCTTCTAATCACTGCATTACTAATTTTCTCTAGAAAGAATATCCGTTTTGCTCACCGATAACTATACTTAAGCAACATCTAAAAGACCGTATTACATCGGCCTTTCACAATAGAAAAAAATGTGTTTGATGAGTATGTATCTGTTTTATTTCGCATTCAACATAATATCAATTATAAAATTATAAAAAAAGAGGTATATAAGCATTCTCGCACCTAAAAAGTTTGCATTCTACTTGCACAAAGTTTGAAGCTAATATTTTTGCCAAGATTTTCTGCAGTTAAACACAGATAAACAATGCTAAAGTGTTTGAGCTGTTTAGTGGAATACCTGTAACTAGAAATGAGATGAAGAATTAGTATTTTCCATTTAATTTCAACTAACAACTTTACCTTTACTTATCTTGACAGAAACGCGTATTTACACTACAATGTGCAGACTTCTTCGACTGTCGACCAGTCGAGTTATTAATACGAGACACTGAAGAAGTCTGCACATTGTAGACGAAATACGCGTATCTGACAAGATAAGCAAGGATACTTGGAATTAAATGGAAAATACTAATTTTTCTTCGCATTTCTAGTTACAGATAAACAAGATTTTTCTGGCAAAAATTAAAGATGGAAACGCAAAATAATGTGGCAACCCTACCTTCTTGTCAAATTGAATTCTGAGCAGTCGATGTTCTACGCGCTGACCGCCAACTCTGACGAGCTGGTAAACCATTATGGGAATGAAAAGAAGGTTAAAGTTCACGTGTCATATGTACAGGATCACATCTGCTATGTACGAATATACGATCTCCCATCGGAGGTTCATGACCAAGAGATCTTTTCGGTGTTGTCAAATTATAGACATGTGAAACGCATCGTGCGGGAGAAGTTTCCGGCGGAACTAAGCATTCGCGATGTGAATCAAGAAATCCCGTAATCGGCGTACTTCGCCAAACGGGAGAGAAACATGCAAACATGTATTACCCAGGCAACAAGGACAAATGCTTCATCTGCAAAGAAGTGGGACACCTGATGACTTCTAATCCCAAAGCGAAATGCTCAGAATCAGCCGAAAGTATGTCGGCAAGAAAAGAAACAAAGCAGTAGATTGAAGAAAACGTACTGATATGCAGTAACTGGAGGCACAACCAATGAAGGTTCAGAAGCTTAAGGTGAGTGCGAATTGGAAAGGCCAGAGGTGGTGGAACATAAAATGAAGGAATGCCGGTGCATACCGAAATCAGGATCGATGAACCGAAGAAGCATTCATTTCAACCTGGATCAGTAAACAAAAACAGGCGGCTAGAATTGCAAAAGAACAAGAAGAAGGCGTCATAAAATCATCCCCAAGAAAGAAGAAGAACCCTAGTTTTTTTTAAGTAATAGTCTTTCTTTGTGTGTAACCCACACACATTGCCTATGGCTCCGCAAAGCTAACGTGATTGAGCCTTACAAATAAACGAACTGGTTAAAAAAAAATAACTCATCAACAAGGTCTATTGGGCATGTTTTATTCAGTTACGAATTTTTAAACGTATTCATCCTTAATCTTTGTTTCTGCCTTGGATTGCAATTCTCAATCGTACCTCAGATATTTTCTGAAGAAAAAAGGATTCATCAACTCTTTGTCATAGCATGCAAATTTTGCACAATTTTGAACTCGATTTCTTCACAGGGCTCAATCATTTATTTGACACAGTAAAAAAAATTGCCGCATAGTCTTTCATAGCTTAATTACCACTGGAGTAATTGTTCTAGCGAAAAAACAATTTGACTGAAATTGTCACCCTCCTGGCATTTCATTGCCATGGGTGATTAATTAGCAGTTAGAAATCAACGCTTTGATTTTTTCTTTACTTTTCCATTGTTGTAGGATCAATGAAAAAGTAAAGAAAAAATCAAACCACTCCTTAAAAAAGAAAACAATAATAATAAGGAGTTTACAGCCTGGCACTAAACAAGGATGGAGACCGTATCCACTAGCAACTGCATTAGATAACACCCACTTTATCGATGACAAGCAACATAGCAACTAAATAGGAATATGACTCTAAACTGAATCACTAAAAAGCCTTTATTCTATGCGAAGAACCAGATAGGATTTAAGACAGGATTTTATAACCAGATTAGGTGTAAAAAACAAATAAGAAACTGAAAATTGAATTTAAAATGTAATGAAATTGTAGTGAACTCCTTCGCTGAGTTTATGCAAGTGGATCAAAGTTAATAGTTAGTTATGAAACATCAAAATGGGCTTTGTCCACCACTGTAGCGCCACAAACGGTACATGCATGTTAGTTCATCTGTTGTATCGTTCAATTGTACTTCAGTTACTACTCAATTATCTGCTGATAAAAGAAATTGAATCCACTAATCTTTTGATTGTTTGCATTGATTTCGCTTAAACTATCGCTGCAGTCATTGAGTGTTTATTCACATGATTGATTTTTGCAAAATCTCGTGCGTTGGCTAAGTGGGCTATTCAAGTGATTAAATTCCGTTGATAATTATTCAGGCTTAAGCGTGTTTAATGCACTCAGGGACAGTCGGTGTCATGAAAAATTTCCCGATACCTGTTTTATCCTTTGGGGAGGGGGGATGAAAAATCGATCATTCATGGGAGGCCATGACAAAAATGCACAGATTTAAAACGCAAGATAATTTTATTCGTAGCTACTTCATATCTGAATAGAGTTTTGTATTTGTGATTCGCTATTTATACTCATAATGAAAACTTACTTACGATCATAATTATCCAAAAAAAAAACTATCATTTATCGATTAAATATGAATCTACATACCTTGAGAAGAAACGAATTTATCCAATTAACGAATGTTTTCTTCTGTACGCGCTCTTGTTCATCTGAAATAGAGATAAAAATAATGGTTTAGTCGAAGAAAATGTAGCAGATATTGATTCTTATTAATCTTACAGGAACAAACTAAAACCCGTTAATTTTTTGTTATGTAACTCTATGTCCAATGGACGACGGATTGCTCGTACGGCAGGACTATTCAACGGTATGTCTTACTTCGGACTAACATTGATCCCGGGAGTCAACGATGGTAATTCCTTCGCAAACAATGCCATGGAAACAAAATAAATCGAAACCATCAGTGCTAAATAACTTTGCACAAGGAATTACTGCCGTACGCAAGACAGGTAAATCATACATAACGGGGAAAGTTTTGAACTGCAACCCATCGTTGTTCGGTTACGCTTTTTTTTTTTAACAAGGATGAAAAGGATAAGCTGGTGGTGATGATAAACAACAAGTTAAGAATGCATAGTATTCTTTCAGTACTCGCACTACACTACTGCACTCTGCCGTGCATAGATTTGTGATACTCAACTCTTGTTGTTTGCTTTCAGTTTAGTTTATAGCCTGCACTGGTTGGCTTGGTGAAGTTTCGAAAACTTCATACGCATAAATTTTGTGTGTAGGAGGTTTTTTTTTTTGCTTATTTATTCAAATGAGAGCTGAGTACATCGTCACAAACATTACGATTAAACAAAACATAAATTAACTATCGGCTCCGTAAAGTTTATGCAATTGAGGCTTAACCCGATGAAAACCAACTGGCCTAGTAGCACACTTGTTGGAAACCAGTTGAACAATCTTAAATGTCACTCAACTTAGTCACAATCGAGTTGCTGCAACCATGTGCCAGATTTGTGTTGCTTGAGTACCACTACCACATTTTGACCCAACATCCCAACAGCATCCTTATTATAAGTTTAAATGTGGCTGTTATTGGCTTGATTTAGGATCACCAGTTTTTACACATTGATGATGAATGTTAGTCCTGATCTTGCAATGACAGAATAGTAACCTCTAGTGGCTCGTGATCGAAAAGACATCTGACTGTACCGAAAATCGAGCTCTTGACCTCCGGAACGGAAGACTGGCTATAGCCCCTCATAACCCCTGAATTTCAAGAAAGTTTTGTACTAAGATAATGGGGTGTAATGTTTGCCTAGTTTCTTCAGTTGGCCTGTATGCCAAATATGTCATAAATCAGAGATAATCGAAAAAAATAATTTTAGTATCATGATGATCCATTTATTTTTTAGCAGTTAAGATTTCGTTATTCGTCTTAAGTTGTTCATGAATTTAAAGTTATACACTTGAGTGAAATTAACAATTTCCTTAACTTTTAAGTCTGGGTATGCTAAATACATTACCATAACGATCTTCAAATGAGCTAAACTTGGTGAAATTGAGCCAATGTGCCTTCTATTGCACTCTAGATGCACAGAAAAAAAAAAGCCACACGGTATAAATGAACTGTTCACATATAATTACGAACCATGATTTCACAAGAAAACCACAGACCCAATTTCAGGGATTTATTATTTCATATGTTCCCAACTATGGCCGCATGTATTTATTACATAGTAAAACTTTGGCATTGGTCTTTTCTATAGTAAAAATGTTTGAAAATGTGGTCGACTTCCGTGTACTAAAGCTCGAACATACCAGGATTCATAATAGTTTTGTCTATTTTGGAAAATATAAATTGTTGTCATCAGTCATAAAACGTTGATTTCACACTTTCAAATGTTCTTCATAAAGGAACCCCCTCTAAAAACGTAAGCTTCATTTGCTAGTGGATGATCGTTTGACTATAACACAGCTTCAAATATTCTAGATCATCCGTGCAATACCAGAAAAATAGATCCCAACACGATTCAAAACTCAACCTATGAGTGTAATCAGGGAACCCCTTCATGCCAACATATACGGTATACAAGTTGACAACGAACCCACGCTTAGCAACAAATCAGAAACACTTAACCATTTCTTCAGATTTTCTTCAAGAAAGCTTCCCATCATCATATCAACCACAACAGTAAACATCGTTCCTACGTCAACACAGAACAATGAGTCATCGTAACATCATTCAACATCAGAACAGGAACTATAAACAAATCACTCTCTTGAGGTTGGCACTGGTCATTGAACAACCCATCGCGAGACTTCTAAAAATGTACGTGTCTTTCTGGTAAACAGATAAAGCATAGTAAGATTCAAACTTGCCTTCCGTCTTGCATTGAAATAAACGAACAGATTAATTTTAGACTGTGGAACGGAGTAAGAATAATTCTGGAACTTAAGTTCATTTTTTCAAAAATTGAAATTTAATTTCTTTTTAATAATAAAGTTTAAAATTTGAGTAAATGTTAACATTCATCAGATTCAAGTCGATGTTTTTGATTCGTCGACTTGTCAATCTCAGTTGTATTAAATTAAATTTGAGTGACTCTACTTAGCCCCCAATTAACCCAGAATTGTACTGCCTCGGAAGCGCTTGAAGCATTGACAATACTTGCCAGGCTCATCTAGCGCTGGAAGTTTCAGTTAAGTAAACTAAGGCACCTGTATTTAAAGAAATCTTGAGTCGATGATAAATCAAGCCCGTATTTGGTACGGTTTGTAATTCGTACACAGGATGATCTTCGACGGAATTCCAAAAGATTTTGGTTGATTAAGAATTCGAAGGAAAAGAAAAAAAGACTTCCCCTTGTAATGTAAATTGGCAACTCGTCATTTTGAATCTGCAATCGATTAATTGAAGTCTTCTATTTAACTGGACCAGATGGCATCTCTTCTTGTATTTTGAAGAAAGGTGTCGATATACTTGTCCATCCATTAACTGAACTATTCAACGCTCCTTCGCAGCAAAGCAAACAAATTTCGTACTGCATCTAAAATGCTCGATACATTTCCGTTCCTCTGACCAAATACTGAGCAACATGAACATGAAACATGTTTTTTATACTTAAGAACAATTCTAGGCTATTTTATTCAATAGAGCAAATCTAACATTGAGAGATTCTCTTCTCTCTCGCTCGCTTTTATTTATTACAGCGCTATTATAAAATCTAGACAAAATAGTCAAAAGGTCGCAAGTAAAATTTGTAAACAATGACTTCTAGCGTATTTTTCTGTGATCTGCTTGCTCCCACAAACCAAATAGCACCAGAAACAGATAGATGGAGTTATTACCTTCCCGTCGGTAATGGATTTAGATGTTAGCAACCTGAAATTTCCAGGAAATTTACCTTTTAAGTCATTGTTTACAATTGTTACTTTCGACCTTTTGACGATTTTGACACTAGCATACTCTACAAATAGTAAAATGAAAAACGTAAAGCGGAATAGAATATGAATGAAAGAGAAAGAAATCAAAGAGAGTCTCTCAGTGTCAGATTCGCCCTAATGAAAAAAAAAAAACCAGAAATGTGTGAAATAGTATACATGCTAAAAATAAACCCAACAGCGGGAGATAATTTCTCACCCATGTTAAGCAGTATTGGGAGAGGGACAAATCGCTAGAACCAGATAAAAGCAATAGGTAGTAGCGATCGGTTGCGTAACCTTTTACCAGTCAATGGGGTATCCTCCCCCATACCTACCCTGCATTGGGTAGTATGGTGAAGGGTTATGTGCCGGATCGGGTACTACCGTTCAATGCCCTCCGCTCGTTTTCAAACTTGTATCTTTCAATTTCAAAGCTTGCCGTTGCCCTATACGGAACTATCAATACACTTTCTCTTCATTTCTATTCGTTCTAGCAATAAATTACCGTCCATTCCTAGAGCTTCGCATGGAGATGAGAAATTATCTTCTTCTGACAAATTTCACCAAAGATCGTTACTCCACGCATGGGAGAATACAAAAAACAACAATCAAAGTGAACAAATAACTGCCACAAATAAGTGCTGTATTTATAAACATTAGACCACAGTTTAGAATTGAAAACTAACGCTTCAGAGAGAATGAATGATGAGCTAAGACACCCCTTTAACTCACTTATTCTTTCAGGTCAGTTTTTTTTAACCGTAAGATTAAATCAATGATTTATTATTCCTCAAATTTTGACCTGATCTGTTACACTTGTCATACGTATCATAATTTATATGTAAATTAGTTTCAATTCCTATTATTGAACTAAGCTATAATATTTGAAACAAATACGTGGAACCAATAAAGTTAAGCAAGGATTAGCTTTACATTAAAGAAGATTTCCATTTAGTTTAATTTCAAATCGATTTATTCGATAAATTCAATTTAAAGTCTTTTAACTTCATCTAGAAAAAATACGACCTAATAATAAGTAGTTTGCAAAGTTATCACGTTACATCCGCCGGGTGTGTAACGTCGTGTTGTAAAATAATAATACGCCACATTTGTCTAGTCTGTTTTGACATGCAATTACCTGTCATGTTGCTTACGCCAAAATGAATTGGCTGGATAGGTCGATACGGACCATAGAAAAGCACTTAAGTCAAACTGTCAAAGCGACGAATGCGCATTTGTTACAAAGTAGATTTTGATTTAATCCAATCTTATTAAATAATATATACCAACAATCCGATGCAATTTGCATTATGTTGTGCATAATTCATATTAATTAAAATACATACAATTCATATTCATAAACTATCATTCCGTGAAAAAACATCATTTTTGTTTACATTGTTACTTACGACCTATTAAAAATTTGCTCTAGACTTAGTCAATAAGGTATATTGTTCAACGTATGCCTATTAACAACCTTGAATATAAACGGCGTATAAAATAAACAAATAGATCGCATGTAACGGTTTGCAACGTTTTGCAGATCTAAAACCTATACTTCTAGGACCTGGCTCAGTAATAAATCTAGGAACACGCGCAGAAGATGACAGGACCCCGACCCCAACCCTTCAGGAAGTTGAGGAGGAAATTGGTCGGTTGAAAAACAACAAAGCCGCTGGTGTTGACCAACTCCCAAGCGAGCTATTGAAATACGGTGGTGAAGCACTGGCCAAAGCGCTGCACTGGGTAATTACCAAGATTTGGGAGGAGGAATGTTTACCGGAGGATTGGATGGAGGGAATAGTGTGTCCCATCTACAAAAAGGGCGACAAGCTGGATTGCTGCAATTATCGTGCAATCACGCTGCTGAGCGCCGCCTGTCACCAATTGTAAAGGAGTTCGTGGGGCAATACCAAGCGGGATTCATGGGTGCCCGCGCTACTACGGACCAGATTTTCGCGATTCGGCAAGTGTTGCAGAAATGTCGCGAATACAACGTGCCCACACATCATCTTTTCATCGATTTCAAATCAGCGTATGATACAATCGATCGAGACCAGCTATGGCAAATCATGCACGAATATAGATTTCCGGAAAAACTGACGCGGTTGATCAAAGCAACGATCGATCGACTGATGTGTGTCGTCCGAGTATCAGGGACGCTCTCGAGTCCCTTCGAATCTCGGAGAGGGTTACGGCAAGGTGATGGATTGTCGTGTCTGTTGTTTAACATTGCACTGGAGGGTGTGATTCGAAGACCTGGGATAGACACGAGTGGCACGATTTTCAGGAAGTCTGTCCAACTACTTGGCTTCGCCGACGACGTTGATATCGTAGCACGTAACTTTGAGACGATGGCGGAAACGTACATCAGACTTAAGGCTGAAGCTGGTAGGATTGGGCTTGTGATTAATGCGTCGAAAACAAAATACATGAAGGGAAGAGGCTCACGAGAAGACAATGTTAGCCTCCTAGCACGAGTTCAGATCGACGGTGATGAAATCGAGGTAGTAGACGAATTCGTGTATCTGGGCTCATTGGTGACCGCCGATAACGACACCAGCAGAGAAATAAAAAGGCGCATTATGGCTGGCAATCGTGCCTACTTTGGACTAAGATCGAACAAAGTTCGCCGAACCACAAAGTTGACCATCTACAAGACATTAATTAGACCGGTAGTTCTCTACGGCCACGAAACATGGACATTGCTAGTGGAGGACCAACGCGCCCTTGGAGTCTTTGAACGGAAGGTGCTGCATACCATCTACGGTGGAGTGCAGATGGAAGACGGAACGTGGAGGAGGCGAATGAACCACGAATTGCATCAGTTGCTGGGAGAACCTCCCATCGTACACATCGCAAAAATCGGTCGACTACGATGGGTTGGACATGTCGTAAGAATGTCGGACGACAGCCCTGTGAAAATGGTTCTCGAAAACGAACCGACAGGTACAAGAAGAAGAGGCGCGCAACGAGCAAGGTGGATCGATCAAGTAGAAGGCGACCTGCGGACCCTCCGCAGACAGCGAGGCTGGCGAGTAACAGCCATGGACCGAATAGAATGGAGACAACTTCTGTGTACAGCAGAGGCCACGCCGGCCTTAGTCTGATTGGTAAGGTAAGGTACTTCTAGGACTTCTTAGATAAACTAGAACTCCATTTACATGGTTATGCCGTCTTCATTCGAAATTATACAGGATGAGCATAAAACATAGAGCAATGTACAACGTATAACCAAACCTTACATTCAGTGAACCAGAAGGGAAACTTTCGGTTTGCGACGCCTATCTTTGCAAACCTATTGGCTATTAGTTTTCGGCCCTTCATACAACGTTACTGTGAACTCAGACCTATAACAAAAATTCAACTTACTATTAAGTGAAACTGCATACAATACAAGGTCTTGGAAGGGATAGTGGCTATCTATGTAAATACTTCCAAGAAATAACATTGAATAATTAGCTCGGAAACAACTAAAGTTTAATTCCTTAATTTGAGCTGTTCAGTTTTCAGGCAAAATTACTGAATACTGACAAAATTCTTAAAGGAACGTACATAAACCATGTAGACTCATTTTTGAAAATCTCAGGCCCCGGCTCTCCCCTCGTAGACTTTTCTCCATACATTTTTTTTTAAATTTTGTATGGGGCGTAGACTTTGGTCATACAATCAAACCCCATTTGTATTTTGATTCCCCGCGTTTTTGTTTTTCTTTTCTTTTGTTTAGTAAGTGTCCGCTACCAGGGGGCTCTCTGTGTGAGCTCTTTGGTGTGGGGTCAGAGGATGGTATAAAAAAAATGGTTAATGAACAATTGCATCCGTTCGGATTTTTTTGTACTTCTAGGGTTCTTTTTTCATTAGGGCGCATCTAACATTGAGTGATTCTCTCCGGGCTCACTCTCTTTCATTCATTACAGCGCCATTATAACTCTCAATGTTAGATTCGCCCTAATGAAAAAAAACCCTAGACTTGTTTGGACTTGTCTTTTAGACAGAGTGAGACCAAATGTTGGTCCATCTCACCACAGTCGTCCGGTCTTTAATCTGGCTCTTTACAAATGCGGCATTTTCATTTTCTTCTACCTATTAAAATCCTTTATCAATCTTTAATACTCATTATTTAAAACCCAATCATATTTGGTTGAATAGTGTTTCAAAGGGTTCTTCCTAGATTATCTGAGGCTCCAAAGAAATGACCTCATCTTCAAATTATAGAATAAACTGGAAATCATAAACCCTCACATAAGCTAAGATAACAAAGTTATTTTTTATTGAACAGCCCGAGACTTTAGGCTAAAACTGTACTCGAAAGCGTCTTGCTTGGATACAAATAACTTACGGATACTAATTAGTGAATAACTTTTTTTTTGCTCTTGGCTGATCAAAGAATTAAAATAAATAATCAGAGGTTCACGCGTTCTGAGCAAAATAATTCAAATTGGTTTAGCAACTCTCGCTACAAGGTCAATCTGCATCCAAAATAATTATCACAACAATTAAACAAAATAATAATCTTATGATTCCCAAAGTTCATAATCATAATCATGATATATCTTTATTGTGCTGCCGCATTTAAATCTGATAGAGGTTTTTAAACTTATTAATTTATTGCTTTTGGACAAAGTCATTTCAAAGTGAAATCATAATAAAAATTCCACTTTTTTTAATGCTAGTTGGTTCTGGCTTTTTTCAAAAGCGCCATTTTATTTTTATACCTTTTTCAATCTAGAATACTCATATTTTAGTATCCGTTCATATCTTGTTGAATTATTTCTATCTATTAGAGGGGATCGTTCGTTTTCTCTCAAAATATGTAATATGTTTTAAAGTTAATATATATAATAAAAAGTTTATAACGATCCATATTCTGCTCTCGAAAAAATATTTATTGATGGTACTAAAGATATTATTGAAGCTAGTAAAACTTAAAAACTGTTTTTAACCTATTCATAGGCTGACGAGCAGTGAAGAAGTAAAGAATTTAAAAAAAAAACTCGAGGGGATCGTTTTCCGTAGCACGAAAATAATATTTTGCTATTGCTTACACCCCATTCACACTACAACTTATATCACGTTACATATACTATCTTGATATCAGCATCTATATATTTAGTATTCACTGGAAATAATGTTCATGGCATTTGATACCAAGAAACTTTTTATCACGTAATATAGGTTGTGATGTGAACGGGTATAAAACAGTAATGAATCGTAACAAAATACACTATCTTGTAATCATCCATCTACTAATGAAATAGATGGCTGAGAGAAATGATTTCTCAAACATTTTATTTTAAAACCCTTACAGCACTTCGAAGGATTTTACATGTATTATCTGAGGCCCCTCCATAATATATAAGATTCATTAGATCTATGCATTAGCTGAGTAATGTTTTTGTCTATTTAACATCCCGCAACATTAGACTACACCTTTACTCAAACGCGACATGCTTCGATATGAATAACTTAGGGATACTAATTGGAAAATAACAATCTTTTTTGCTCTTGGTTTCACCTTCAGCGAATTGACATGGATCAACGGACTGAAACAAATAATCGGAGATTCATGCTTTGGCATAACGAAATTATACAAATTGATTTAGCAACTCTCGCTACAAGATAAATCTGCATCCGAAATAATTAACACAACAATGAAAAAATAATAGTCTTCTGATTCTCAGAGCTCATAATTTATGTACTTCCTTGTATTGACGCATTTAAATCTGTTAATTCCCACTCAAGATAGTAAAAAAAGAATTTTAACTTTTATATTTTATTATTTTTGGGCAGCGTTACTTCAAAGGATGATCATATTCAAAGTTGCACTACTTTAAAATGCTAGCAGGCTCTCCCACAGGCTCGGAAGCCTTGAACATCTTCATCAATCTTCCGTCTACCTTTTTTATGTTTTTTCAACATTGCTATAATAATAAACCTCTGCTGTCCAGAAAGCAGAAGGCCTTCGCTTACCTCGTTTTTCCAGAATGTGAACATCATACTCCGATGTTCCATAATTCCGGTTAGCATCTCCTAAGTTTTTAACGACCCGAGCACGGTAGGCGTCGTACCAGGAACTATTAGTTTGTTCGATACTGCTGACATTCTTTGAATGCCGGTACCCAACATTTTCGCGAACGAATGTTTCCTCATAATGTCGAACATTTTCTTCATAATGGTAGGTAACATTTGCTCCATCCTTGTCTTCTTCATTCAGATTCTTCGTTTCTTTAGTTGTTTTTCTTAAAGTTATACTTTGAGATATTTTACGACGCTTTGCGTCATGGTCACTAGAACCGGCTTCTGAGCTCATTTTAGCAACTTGTGCCGGGTTATGCGAGAAGACCTTGCACTGATAATGCTGTCGAATTATCAATTCATTTTATGTGCAAAGCCAAGACGAGCGTTTCACTGCTAGGTATATGCTAATTTTTACGGCATGCTTGCAGCACTCTTCGCTGTTAAATGAATTCCGATCACATGTCGTGCTTTGCAAACATTTGAAAACTATATTGGTTACATCTTAATCCGTTCAACTTCTCTTCTGCATATCACTCTACACGATAAGTACGATCTTTTCATTCCGAAAATGTGTTTATTTGATGCCGTAGTTCATAACTACACTGAATAAAATCAATAACGTGAGAGCTATGACATCATGCTCTACAGAAAACAAAACTCCAACAACGACGCATTATCTGCAGCAACAGGTTTCAGTTTACTCGCGGAATCGCGACGCGTGAAGCACTATTGAATGCCAACACAGAACTGAACATTCAGTATCAGCAAGACTGTGAGCGAGCAAGTTTGTCTGGGAACATAAGGTTGTATATATGCTCGTTTTATACAAACAAGTGTGTTGCATTCATTAAAAAAAATTGTCATATTCAATAATCTTCTTTTAATCAAAGTCTCTGCATTGCAAGCACCAGTTGCGCTTATAGAATAATCACATTTTGAAGAAAGTGCTAAAATTAAATTGTTGTTAACTGATGACAATGTTGTCATTGCAGTATATCAAGCAGTGATGTTATAGGGTCTCCGTCATTCACAATGTAGTAGTAGTATTCGAAATAATAGTTTAACTCCCGTATTACAAATGTCAATAGTTGATCATTGCAGTTAAATTCACGTTTGTTTTGTTTTTGTTTCAACAAACCAAATACATTACGATTTCGGTTCATTTAAGCATTCGAATGACCAACCCACGCGCATGCGTCTGTTTTTTATGTTGCTGGTGCATAACATGTGACAAACATAAACACACGCAGTCAGATGTAAACACAATCAACCGGACTCGCCGAACGAATGTTCACTAACACTGCTTGAAATGCTGGCCGACCTTCAACTATACAGAAAAAAAACAGAGAGAACTGAGAGAGCTTCCAATATGACGTTTCGGCGTTGTAACAGTATGTTTTGTTTACATGTCGTTTCATTCATAGAAATAGAACCAAACTAGTTTGATGATTTGACCTAGATTTGTCGCTAGACAGTTGTTTATTTTTAGTACTTGTTTACCCTCATTCACACCTATGTAGATATGTATTTTTAGACATTGCTCAATTGATTCGACGATCGGTTAAGTATTGGCTGAAATTAGCAAATTAGCAACAATTGAAGTGATGCGCCTCGTAGGGGTGCCGTTTCCCGATTTCAAAAACCTTCAACCCTCTCAGTTTGAGACTTGACATTTTAAAACCCACGCCTAGTGATTCAGCAAACTTAGATTGAGTTTCGTTCTTTGGTAAATTATGAACGAGTACATCAATCAGCCGGTCGATCAATTGTGTCAAGTCAGTGAATTAAGATGCGATTAATTTTGTTTATAAAAACCGAATTCTATCTGATGATTTTAGTTTCATCGATTTATTCATCATCTTTGTGAAATTATCGATAAATAATCACAACTGGCATTCCATTCTTATCAAGCTTATGGAATTTGAAGAATAGTGAAAGTTTCCGTTACGTTACATCACACAGATGGTAAATCATGGTTACACAATGAATGCTGATAAGAACCTCAAAACATGTACGTAGGGATTAACACGATTCGATTTTTCCGCCGTGTGAATTGTTTTACTAATAGGTACATAATGTTCCATCCCGAATTACTCAGCATGTCAAAAGGTAGAGAGAGAGTGATAAAAATATTAATAATTTCTAGGGTTTTTTTTCATTAGGGCGAATATCTACAATTGAGAGATTCTCTCCGGGCTCGCTCTCTTTCATTCATAAACCAATCACCTTTACGTTTTTCATTCTACTATTTGTAGAGTATGCTAGCCAGCACTGTTGTGTTTCGATCTGTACTAAAGAACGCCTCGTTAGTTTTATAATGGCGCTGTAATGAATGAAAGAGAGCGAGCCCGGAGAGAATCTCTCAATTGTAGATTCGCCCTAATGAAAAAAAAACCCTAGATTTGCAATTTTGCTCTTGGTTTAGTTTTACGAGAACACTAGGTGATTCAGTGAAGAAGCAGTTCTGACTGATTGGCGATGCAGATCATTTTAGCTTATTTTCGAGTTTGTAAATTACATCCAACATTCGCTTATTGGGATATATTTTTTGGTTTGTGGCACTGAAAAATAGCAATGCATTTTATTTATGTTTTTGTTTGTTATGCGATTCTTCATAGGCATGAGAAGAAAGAATTCTAGGGTTTTTTCATTAGAGCGAATCTACAATTGAGTGATTCTCTCGGGGCTCGCTCTCTTTCATTCATAAACCAATCACCTTTACGTTTTTCATTCTACTATTTGTAGAGTATGCTAGCCAGCACTGTTGTGTTTCGATCTGTACTAAAGAATGCCTCGTAAGTTTTATAATGGCGCTGTAATGAATGAAAGAGAGCGAGCCCGGAGAGAATCTCTCAATTGTAGATACGCCCTAATGAAAAAAAAAACCCTAGAATTGTTTGTTCCATTTAGTTCAATTTAATTTTATCTTAGATAATCACGGCCGCTCGCCTTAGCTCAAACATAAATAGTCCGTGAACTTTGGTTAATATGGACTAAGGAAATGGATGTTCAATGATTTTAAGTATGCTATCTATAGAAAACTCAACGAACGTATATCGTCTGTCTAAATTTATGTCTAGATATATTTATTAATATTTATTTTGACCCAGGTCAGTAGTATTTGGTAGTCTGATTTATAAGATTGGAGGGAGAAATTTTAAATAAATGCTTTCAACCCTCAATGTAAATATTTTATCTAATTCATACTGTTTAACCTCTACTGAACCGGCTATCTAAATATGTATGGTAAAATTATTTTCTAATTCCAACAACTAACACGGTAAAAGCCAGTTAACATTGTTTTTTTTTACAAATTTTCGCTTATTGGCTACTAACCTGATCCCAAATCCTTGTGAAGAAATGTTTTTTTTGTTTTAATTTCTTGATTATCAAAATTCCCTACTTCGGGTTGGTTCATTTTCGGTCTTAGTGACTCGAATATTTTACTTTTTTAATTTTAGTTACTTGTCTGGGAGTGAGATTCGAACTCGAGATTTTGACTTGAGAGGTATATAGTTAATATTATTGGATGTTTTCTTACCAAAACCTCTGTCTCAGATTGACTGTCAGAAAAATTTCCAATATAATAATTATTAATTAATTAACAGATTGTTCTTTTCCTTTTTTTCATGAGCAAGCACCATGTTAGCAGAACTGTAGTGTAAAACTTGGCAACATAGATTAACTTCCAGTAAGACAAATAGAGGAGATAAGATGGATTATGCCGGATTTAATAGATAAATCTCGCGTATCATGTGAAAAAGGCCTATATTTGTTGATCAATTTTCTATGTAGGTTATCACGATTCAACCATTGAATTTGTGAAACAACATATGTTGAAGAAAGGCGTTGTTAGCTAGTATATTGAACCATGAATTCTAAGGAAAATGCATTTTTAGCCGCATCATTCACAAAAGAGAATGAAGTTACGCGCGAAATAATCTATTGAATTTCCAATTTGTGCTGATTAGCAATCGATCATCATGATATTCTATGATATTTGAATCATAATGTTATATTGTATTGAAAAATTTACACAAAAAACTGAATATCAAAAGTGATTTCACTAGCGGCTGTAATTTTTGCGTATTCAAAATTTAGGAATTTGTATCGTCAAAATTAGTTTCATTCCAAAATTTATGTTAATACTGGGATTACTGGGTTAAAAACATGGGGTAACACGAATAACTGCTAACTGCAAGACGAACAATTAAGTATTTTAAGAGATTTATTCATTTTCATCCTCAACAAACCGTCGAGGTTTCAAAAAGAATTCCAGTCGTCAATTAGTTAAGTTGATTTTATTTTATTGCACAAATATAATTAACGTGTAATACCTATTAGGGAAAAGTATTAAATTGTTTGGGTCCACAATTGAAAAAAAATCTTATTATCTTTTCTCTATTCTGACACGAAATAAACATTCATTTTGAATTCAAACGACGATTCAACGAATTAATTTACTCATGCCGAAAAATATAGCTAGCTTACCCCAACTAACTGTCCTTTTCACCAGCAATACAAAAATGAGGTTGTATATTTAGACTTGTTTTATTCCTTTAATCAAACATTTAAAAACGCTTTATTTCAAATGTTTGAATAAATAGAATGAAAAATAGAACATTATACTACAACAGACTCCACATAAGTTTAAGATAACAGAAAACACCTATCCAGAAATTGAAGCTTTGCTTAACCCATTTATCTTACCGCCAGTGTCCGTAAATTTGAAGATGGAAATGTCTGACGACAAACGACTGATTTTGTATGTTACGCATTTATTAACGCAAATCAAAAACCAATTGTTGATTGATTGATTAGTCTTTATTAACAAGACTTTCAGCAAAAAAAAAACCAATTGTCACTTAATACTATAATTGTTATGTTTCTATTCTTCGTACGTGGAGTAACTATTGTGATATAGAAGGAGATGTTCGCTTATCGCGCTCATGAAACATGTGAAGAGAAAGTGTTGATAGTTGACAGTTGATAGAAAATTCGATAATAGTATTGAAAATTGAGCGAAGAGCTTGGATATAGCGGTATTCTAACCAAGGGCGTATTCCTTTTGCCTTACCAATATCCAAGCCTTTCGCTCAATTTTCAATATCCATATCCGATATCCAAGCCCTTCGCTCAATTTTCAATACTTCTGTTCATTTTTCAACCTGCCGTACATTGACGGAACTATCAACACTTTCTCTTCACATCTTTCGAAAATCTGAAAGTTTCGTCTCTCTATAATCAAGGATGTGTACCAGAAATAATGTCTGCAAAAGCGGTTGCTACCGTTGATCAGAAGCCACGACTATCCAGGTTTGTTTTAGTCTCTTGTCACTATGCGAAATCCTTCATTGACTGGTATAAGGTAGAGGTCAAATACATGTCAAAAACAACCAATCTACCAAACTGTCCAGAATTACGCCTAATAGAGAAGTACTGGGCTCTAGTTGAGTGGAAACTATACGAAACTAAGAACAAAGCAAATGGTACCGATTATTTCAAAAAAATATGGAGAATCGTCACGGTGGGCGTATCTGACGATACCGTACGGAACCTGATGCCGGGTGTACCACAGAAAGTTCGAGAATTTTATAGAAAGAAGGATTACTATCTTAATCTACTGCTTCTAATATAGATATTACTCTATTATTGTGAAATAATCAATCGGTTTTGTGGAGCTATGAATATTTTTTGGTGGAATCATTTTAGGTCCGAAATTTAACGTGGACAGGCTATATTTAGATTCAAATAATAAGTTATATTGCTTAAAAAAATACTAGCACTTCTCATGAAAGTATGAAATATTTCAAAAAATTTCTTAAGCGCAATCTAAAAAATAACTGGGTGTCTTAAACTTAGGTCACTTCATGTAAAAATTGTGTTCAATTTTCGGTTCATGTAAATTTACGAAATTTTTCTCACAGAAAAAAAAAGTTACAATCGGGATTCGAACCATGAACCTCTAGATCTGGAAGCGAGCTACACGGGACTATATACGCTTGATAAACGATGTCGATTGAAAGTGTATATAAGGCATATTTTTTTCTACTAATGCAACAGTAACCATTTCATACGATTTCGTATGGAATGAGTCTTGGACCCTTGCTTTGTGGTTCATAGTTCCAATCGTATGAACATCGTACGGATAATTTTCTGAGTGTAATAATCCATGTTCGATTGGGAAATTATATCCTAAACATCCCTAGACTAATATATTTCAAAACCGAACAATTTCATGTCCCGTACAGTCTTAAACCACTGTCAGAACCACCACCTTTCTTCCTTAATGTGAAGCGGCACGTCATGTTGTCCCTCTCGAAGATCATGGTTGTCACCTTGTAGTAGGTGAGAGGACTTATCTCATGCAAAATGCTGTCATGTGAGATGAAGAACATGATCAGCAGTGAAGGTATCAGACTCTGCTTTCTTTAAATGGCCACGTCGTAGTACGTTTATTTCAAGGCACTGAAAGACGTGTGATACTGGCGGTGTGATACTAGCCGTCATTCACTCTTAGACGAAGCTAGGAACAATCTAAAAATACCTTATATATTTCCTTATAAAAACCGAAAAAGTGCACTTTTCGTTTGCTTGGCAATTCTTTTATTGTTGTTTATTTTCTAATTTTCATAGATTAGACAGCAAATATACCTAGATCATGATTGTAACCAACTAATATGTCCTGGTGTTTCAGATGCAAAAAAAGTCTACATTCAAATATAGATTATAATTTAAATGGACGATCTATAGCGGTGATCAAAGGACTAACTCTAACAACATAATATTTAGCTAGGGATCGAACCTTTCAAATTGAAGAAAGTCATCGAAACGTGCTACTTAGGACAGAGGCTGACAAAGAATTAAAGGCTACCCGAGCAGAAACGAATAACTTGATTCCTGACTTTGCTATTTTGGAACTCAGATTAAGAGGTCGGATAATACCATAAAATTGTTCCCACAATGTTATGGGAATACCAAATTCAGGTAAGACAATACCAAAATAGTACCTCTCAGGTATCCGAAATATCAGGTTTTGTTATTCGTGAGATATTTTGCTTGCAATACTTAGGTATTTTGCTTAGGTATTTTACCTAATTGAGCTTTTTTAATACCAAGGCCAGTTTTCAAGATAAAAATTAGGTATTCATATGTTGATGACATCGGCAAATTTCCGAAATCAATTTTAGATACCAAATGTCTTAGCGTTATCTCGAAAAATTCGACCTTTTGGGGTTTTCAAGTTTGGAGGGTGAATAAAATTTGAAACGAAGGATGTGAATTCAATTGCTGAAATATTCATGGTAATAGTATAAAAATATATCCTATATCATCGTTGGCAACTGGTGGGGAGCACCTATTATATGTGATGTTCCTCTAGGGTGGTTAACTTAAGGTGGTTATTTTTGTTGAAAAATTTAAAAAAAAAAAGAATTTGAATAAAATTTCTACATAATATTACTCAAACATCTCTAATATAATCGTAAGCCGTTGTTTACGTTAAATAATGTGATTTTTCATTAGGGTGGCTCACTAATATTCCATAAGGGTGGTCCTTTTTGTTGCAAATTTTTAAAAAAATAAAAAGAAATAAGAATTTGAAAAAAAAATATAGTTGAGAATTTGAATTTAAAAACAATTAATTTCATTTCAATATCACCACAGAGAGGAGATGTTCGTGGTAGACCAACGCACCCTGGGTGTTTTTGAACGGAAGGTAAATATACAGTAAAGTATAGATGGAAGATGGACCGTCGAGAACCTTCCATCGCTAACATGACAAAAAGGGTCTACTACCGTGGGCTGGTCACGCTGTTGGACGACAACCGCCTTCTAAATGGTTCTTGAGATCCATAGTACCATAGTACAGAAGTGGAAGGCGACCATAGTACCATAGTACCATAGTTCTGTACCATAGTACAGAAGTGGAAGGCGACCTGCGATCCATCCGCCGACTGTCAGCCTAGCTAAGTGCAACCATGGACCGTGTGATTTGAGAAGACTTCTGAGAACACCCAGTCCTTGGCTTTGCTCTTGGTAAGTAAGTTAGTAGATATCGAAGAAGGAATTTAGAAATGTTTCTCCTCATTTTTTTTTTGAAACATCCTATAGGGAAAAGGCGTGGTTTATATTAAGTGCATATGTTTTTTGACTCAGGATAGGTTAGGTAAAAAATTGTTAGCTGTTGGTAAAAGTTTTTTGTTTGGAAAATAGTATATATATGGCAGGTGCCGAAGACTTTCTTTCATTCGAGTTATTAGTACACGACTTAGTACGACTTAGTACTTTAGCTAAATTAGGAAATGTTCCTCAAAGATCGGTACTCAAGCTGTTGGTTTATTAGTAACTGATTCTTTTTAATAAACATACATGTAATTCAAATCTTGTTCGCTCAAAAATGAAGAACCTATCCATTAACAGTGGATCTCCAAAGAAAGAATCTCCAATTATGTCTGCTGTACATAAGATTGAGAACCATTATTAGACACTAGATCTAACCTTAAGTTATCCTTTTATCCTTTTATGCTTGATTCCAATTGGGAGAAGCTTTCTAGGATTCATATGAAAATCTTCAAAACACTAAAGAACATTTTTTAGGATTGGCAAAATACGCGGATCTGACAAGGATCACCATTCACTTTGTTAGAATAAGTTGTAAATTACTAACCGATCTTATCTTCCTTCAGATACTCAATTATATACGCCCAAGTTCAACAAGAAGTTTCATAGCTGCCATTCGATATGACATAACATGACATGAACTCAAATCACAAGCTTCATATTGACGTACAGATAATGCATGTCTAAATACACATTATCATGTCGAGATGTCAGTGTTAACAACGAAATGTGAAATGGTAAACAAATGCCGCCTGATGCGTGAATGGATAATAGAGCTGTCCATCATGGTTAAATTATGTTCCATTAGATCTATTTCCTCTACTTGCCTTTTCCTTTTTATCTTCTAATTTCAGAAAATTAGTAATGGTGCTATGGCCATGAGCCATAAAAGACTAGGTTAAGAGTAAGCGGGTGTCGTAAATGACGTCACAACTATAAAATTATCAATTTGCCAACTAGCAAACACGTAGTACGAGATTTCCACGTTTCATCAGTAGGAGAGAATGAGGAAACTTACTTTCCTTTTCTATATTTTTAATACACTCAGTATTATTTCATGTTGATCAGGCTTATAAATTTGAAGTTTTCATTACATATGTGAAAAAAGTCATTTTTGGACATACCAATTTCAAAAATCCGTATTTCTGTGAAAAATTTAGATAACATATTTTAAATTTCACAATAGCCTAAAAATACATAGGAAATAATGTGGACGAAATTTGAACTGTTTCTATCAAGTGGTTTGGACTACAGCTGACGTCAAAGTTGACGCACCAACATGAGTATTTCCCTTTTTCACCCGATATTGACCGTGCTGAAATATCGGTGCAAAAAAAATTATTTTTCGAGTTATAGTGCTATATATACCTATATACATGAACCGGTTTAAGTGTTTTTTTTTTCTTTAAATGCGTTTTTCTCGAAATGCATTTTTTTGCAACTGTTTTCACGATAACTTCAGTAAAAATAGTCGGATTTTCTTCAACTTGGGCTTACTTTGTTCGTCTATTAGTTTTTCATAAGATGAACTAAAATCTTTGACCTAGGTGGTCCGGTTGCATTTCTACAGGGGCTTAAATATTTAAAAAAAGGCCAAAAATAACACTATGTTCTTCAAAGTCCGCTTATTTTTTTTTTTGATTGGATCTTCTTCATTTTAGTCCATCTTATAAAAAATCATGTTACTAACAATTCCCCGTTTGATTTTTTGATTTCAGAAACTTCCTTCAAGAGATATCTTGGCAACAGTTAGAAGAGCCGTTTTTTCCAGCGCCCTCTAGCGGATGCGTGTCACATTATTTTGGTTAAAAAAAAATTTTTTTCAATAATTTTTTGTATTTAATAAAAAATAAAAAATAAATTAACCGTCTATCTTATTTGGTCTCGGCGTGAGAAAAATTCAAAAAAAGAGGTTTTTTCGTGTTCAACCAGGAGAATGTCCCCTTAAGCTGAACAAGTTATCTACATGATCCTCATATCACCTAAATTTGATTGAATTGAAGCACTATGCTTAGAGAAGCAGTCTAACCGCACAGAAAGTAGTCATTCGTTATGAACTAACTATTCACAAAGAAACGTGAACAATGGTTTCCCAAGAAAACCGGAGATCCAAGTTTAGGGACCCATTTTATTCTATGTTCCCAACTATGGCCTAATGTGTTTATTACATAGTAAAATGCTGATATTGAAAATGTTTTCAATGGAACTGGAGGAGCGTGTTGTTTTAAATTTTTCTAACGGCATATTCAAACTAAAACCTAAGTAACAAAATATATACACTGAGGATTAAGCGATAACTCCAGAACGGAACAACTTATCGACCTAATTCGAAAAACATTCAACGTTTTGGGCAAAAAGTAATCATATTCAAAAAAATAAACAATTTTTGGTGTAAATACTCAAAACTTCATTTCGACCATTTCATGGAAAGGTAACGCATACAAACAAAATCGGAGCAATATAAAATGTTTAAGCATGTGAATTTATCAACTCTATTTAGTCTTTTTTTACACGGCTCCATACTAAAAGTGGAACGTATCCCCCGTGCGAATATGAATATTTTGAAATGGAATCACAATTTAACCTCATATATTTAAATTTGTTTTATGAAATTTAGAGCTAAGTATATTGAATATAGCTTTTAATGGAATGCTTTAAGGGATAATAAAAATAAAGTTTAGCGATGACTTTTTTTAACAAGAATTCTTTATGATGAATCGAAGTCGCATCCACGAATAGACTCAATATGGTACTTATAGATCGGCATTACATCCATACTCGTTGAATATTTTCGACTGATTAATGTAAGTTAGATAACTTTCTATGGTTTAAAATAGAAAACGTCTTATTAAGCATGTCTAACCAAAAGGTATAACTAGTTGAACATCGTTTCCAGGTCAGTTACTTTATGAGTTATCTATCTATCTGTCTGTCTGTATGTCTGAACCTTATAGACTCGGAGACTATAGAACCGATCAGCGTGAAAATTTGTATGCAGGGGTTTTGGGGCTGGGAAAGGTTCTTATAATAGTAAGAGACTCCTCTCATCTCTGTTGGGGGGTGGGGCTCCCATACAAATGAAACACAAATTTGTGCATAACTCGAGAACTAATCAAGCAAATGGAACCAAATTTGATATAGCCGAGTTTTTGAAAGCAATAAATGTTTTCATGGTGGTTCAAAACCCCTCCCGCCCCAAGAAAAAGAGGTTCCCATGCAAATGAAAAACAAATTTCTGCATAACTTGAGAGCTAATCAAGCAAATGGAACCAAATTTGGCATGGGCGAGTTTTTGCAGGCAAGAAATGTTTTTTTATGGCGGTTTGAGACCCCTCTTCCTTCTAGAAAGGAGGGCTCCCATACAAAGGAAACAAATATTTCCACCAAACATGAGAACTATCCCTACTGCTATGTCAATTTGTATGCAGATGTTTTTGGGTCCAGAAAAAGATCTTATGATAGTTCGAAATCCCTGGATGCAATGTTAATGCAGGGGTTTTTGGCGCCGGAGAAGATTCTCATGTTGCATTGAGACACCTCCCCTGTTTAAAAGGGGGGGGTCTTATACAAATAAAACACAATTTTCAGGATAATTCGAGAACTAATCAAGCAAATGGAACCAGATTAGGCTTGTGGGGAATTTTGAAGATAAAGTTTTTTTTAGAGTGGTTTGAGACCTCTCCCTTATCTGGAAGGGATGGCTTCCATACCAATGAATCAGAAATTTCTCCATAATTCGACTACAAGAACTCAAGAACTAACCAAAAAAATTGAACAAAATTTGGCATGTGGAGGTTTTTGTAGGCGAGAAATGTTTCTACAGTGGTTTGATACCCCTCTCCTCTTTGGAAGGGGGAGGGAGGTGAGGGCTCCCATTTAAATTAAACACAAATTTCAACCAAACATGAGAATTATCTCTACTGGTATGAACATTTTTATGCAGGGATTGTTGGAGCCGAGGAAGGTTGTTATGATGGTTCGAGACCCCTCCCTTCTCTGGAAGTGGGCTCCCAAACCAATGAAACACAAATTTGTATAGCATAGCATAGCTCGAGAACTAATTAACCAAATGAATCCAAATTTTGTATGTGCGGGTTTTTAGGGGTAAGAAATGTTACTATGGTGGTTTAAGACTCCTCTCCTCTCCTCTCTGGAAGGGGTGGGTTTTCATACAAATGAGACACAAATGTCAACCAAACATGAGAATTATCCTGACTGTTATGAAAATTTATATGTTTTAGGCATGATTAGATGGTTCGAGACCCTTTCCATCTGGAGGGAGGTTGAGGGCTTTTAAACAAATGAAACAGAAATTTTAACCAAAGATAAGTATTATTCATTCAACACAAAAGGAGTTTTTCTCGGGTAAGCAGTATGTTCTGATAGAAGTTTAACACCTTCTTAGTCAGGAATGGGGAATGTTTCAATTACTCTTAGTACCAAATTATGCACAAGAAGTTAATCTAAGGTTATACAAGAAAAAATTACGTTCAAACTGACAGCATACGGCTTTGTTTGAAGATAAATGTTTAGTCTATGAAATGCTTCTACGCAGAAAGAAAAACCGGTAGAAATTACCGATCCAACGGTGAAAAACACAAACCTTTTTTTGAGTAAATTACACACATAAGCAAACAAAAATATTTTTACCAAATTCGTTCAGAAAAAAACCGTAAACGCGCCAGTTCTATTAAAATTTCATTCATTTAGTGGCATGCGTAGCAAGGCTCGCACCGGGTTCAGATAGTATGTACTGAATGAAAATTGTGATCTACCGCTGCATAATAGGCAAAGTGGTTTTGTATATTTCAGGAGTTTTCAAATCTTATTTTAAATTTGATGTCAAACACGAGCTACGCTGGTCAAACATTTTGGGCATATTGTTACACAATAGATCAAATTTACCTACCTTGCAATAAGTGTATTGTAGCTTGATATTCTGCCAATTTTTCATCTACGTAGTCCTGAGATTGATTCGCTATGATTTCCGCGGTTGATGGGCCAGCTTCTCCAGCATAGTCATAAATTACGTATTGCGGCTGGTTGCTGGGTGGGATATCGGCGATCGGTTGGTATGAAAAGGAAGGTGTTGGGTAGCGAACAGGAACTCCTCGTGATTGCGGTCGTTGCAGGTTGGAGTCCAGTTGGTGAATTGGTGTCGAAGAATACATCCGTTGTGGTGGTATCGTTACGTTTTGGGTGTAGATGAGCTGGAATATTGCTGTGTATGAGCAGTATTCCTTAGCTGTGTTTGTTGGGTAACCGTGTTCGTCTCATTGATGCGACGTTCCGGTATTGGAGTTTTCGAACGCTGAGCATATTCTGATTCGATGCCTCATTTTGAAAAGCCCCATTAGTACATCTGATACTCGATGCTCTTTGGTTTTGTATTTCACTAGTTTCTACAGACTCATATCTGTAGACAGGTTGAGGTAGGTATGTAGGCGATGCATTGTACCGTGCAAAAGCCTGTGCTTCAAAGCCACCGGTTGTCGACGGAGGCTGGTGTCTCGTAGAAGGTGCTGATCCAGGTGGAACCCAAGGTGATGGTGATCGAAAATAAGTGGGCGGTGGTGTACGAAGCCATCCTCGGCCACTACCTCCTGGAGTACCGTTATTAATATTTGGTGGACCAGACATATTTGATAATTGATCTATTGGCTGCTTTCGTCCGCCATGAACATTTACTCATCTTTAAGCTGCAACAAGTAGCAAAAAGAAGGATCTGTGATTTGCATTTCACAAGCTGTTTAAATATATAAATTGACGCATGCCGTCACTAATTCGACGGTTTATTTATACGATCTGACACAAATCTGGAAAGTTATATTTGTGTTGAAAGTTGTTACAAGAAAACAGAATATGTTAAAAATAGAACGTTTTCCTTCGCATTTAGCAACTACGTCATTCGCGCTGGTTTCTTTGCTATTAACTCTTCATTTTGTTAGCAACAAGACACACCACGGACTTTTTAATTGCTTCGATTCACTATTATAAATCACCACTGGGCCGTTATCCTTTAATTTGAATTTCTACTGTAGGCTAATTATTTTTTTACTGCCATGACATCATTCACTTTGTACACATTTTATAATTTAAGATTAAAATATATCTTCCTCAGGGCATTGTTTTCATCAATAATTGACTTTCATTCTCTTCATAGAATGGCACTGGCACTTGAAAGAACACCTTCACAAGAGAACTAAAACACTTGATTTCGAATATGCCTTGAACCGAACATAACGCAAATGAACAACCTTTCTGATTTTGAGCGACAAAAATACCTTAACATTTTCTCGTGTTATTCTTTCTATTTTTGGGTTGAATAGCAAAATAAAGCTAAGTTTAACGTCTGACGACTTTGTCACCTTGTGATATTTTTTGAAAATTATCCGTTTTTGCTTCACATATGCCACTACGTGTCTGAACGTGGTGCCATGCTATTTATTATCACAACTGCACTGATTCGAGGTGGCGCTTGGCTCTGAATTCTCTTAATTAACTTCCATAGTCAAAATACACAATAATGGTTTTTTTTTCATTACAATTTATCTAATTGACTTCGACTGATGAATGATCAACTTTGTTACGAATTTTTCGCCATCAATATTTCATTACATTACATAACCTCGAACTTCACACATCATGATTTCACCATTTTCAATACGGCTTTTTCTTCGGATAACTTTTTCACATGTGCACAACTGAGATCGATTTCAATATGCGCTCCAACGGTCTCCAAAATAGAACAGCATTCGCAACACTTTTTCCAAAATCAATGCAGGCCTTTCCAGCTCATTGATGAACAAATAAACTATGTTCTTCAAATAGCACACACTTTTTTTATTTTTAGCATACGGCGTTCTAGTACTTACTATCTATCTTTAATTTGACTTTACCCGACGAGATCGCAAAACTGACTGGCGTTTGAGATCGGCCTAACCAGAGATCATGCGGTAACGCTTCTTTGCGTTTGTGTAGAATGTTGCGCGCGCATGCACAAATGTGCTCGGCAGTCGTTATTTTTGTTGTTCAAACATGATTTATGGATATTTTCACTTGTGTAATGTTGATTACAATTTTTCTGTGACATACTTGGAGAAAGTTATATTTATTTTCATGGACCGTGCTGACATGAATGTACGCGTGGATTTTTGGGGATTGATTTTTTGCTTCGGTTTTGTTCCAAATGCAAGTCAATGCAAGATTCACTTTCAGAGGACGTAAGCTATTTTTTGACCTTGTAACTTTTAGTATGCCAGCACGAAAATTCTTAGTAACCGCTTGAATGTCCTAGCAAAATGCATTATCGTTTTTCTTTTGCCCAAAACCACTAAAAAGTCCAATAATAGTAATTGGTGTTATTTCTTCACATTTGATATTGAAATTTCAGTGGCAGTTGGTTTTGGAATAATGTCGCGTCTTTTGTTTGCTCCACTCTTGGTTCGTAAAATTTGATTATGTTGGCTTAAGGTTGAAGGATTCAGCATCATTTTTCCGCCATCATCAAAAATCTAAACAGTTTTTTCGTTTGATAGTAAAATTCTGGAAATGAAAATCTTTGGTCTTTGGTGGTCGTGAGTGATCAACTGATCAGTTGATGGATCATT
The DNA here is from genome assembly GCA_034211315.2 of Aedes japonicus. Lineage (NCBI taxonomy): Eukaryota > Metazoa > Arthropoda > Insecta > Diptera > Culicidae > Aedes > Aedes japonicus. Next base: position 130,085 of record JASCZW010005583.1, read on the forward strand.
GACAAATATGTCATGAGAAATATGACCCTTGAAATAGAAACATACTCATTTCGTCAAACAAAAATGTGTATTTGATTGAATTGAATGTAATGGTTTTACAAACTAATAATCAAGAGTAAGTATAAGACACTGAAGAAGTCGTTTCATTAAAATTCCAAAATAGTTTTCTGCCATGGATAAGTAAAACCGTTATAAAACTATCATTATCTTTATAATTTATAATCTTGTTTTTTATCTTCAATCATACGTTTAAACACAGATATTTTTCTACAAAAGTTTATTTTTAATTAGCTTTGAAATTTTCACAAAAGAAAGGGGACATAAAGTAACCCATCCTAGTTCGATGAATAAATTTAGAGAAAGCTACAATATATTTGACTGAAACATCAGGTATAGAATGGATATCCATTTACTCAAATTTACTCCCATTACTCAAATAATGTAAGCCGGCATCCGAAAACATAGCCTCAATCACTGACGATCCCTTTTATTTGAGAACATAGCACATACCAAGATGCCTCGCCAATTGTCACATTGAGTTAGATCCAAACTTCAAAAACTAAAAATAAATATCGCATCAAAGTAGGGGCATATGAATCATGTCGAAAATACGATGTAATTAGCAATGTTGTGCAAAAACCAATGTACACAAAACTGAGGGGGAAAAATACATCGATGTGATATTACCAATCATGTTTGTGTTACTTCCGTTTGTTTAGTTATGACATTCCTATTTTAGTACGCGTTACGACACTAAAAAACCGTGATTTCTCACACAGCAAAAGATAAGCATATTGCATCAAAATAGAGATATATGAACCATGTCGAAACTGGATCAAAACTTCATTTTCACGGATAGTTTTATCTTTATAGAGGCTATTCGTCACTGGGGCCGGTAAAGCACTCCTCGTATATTCTCATAAGAATGCAGATGCTTCTAAGTGCTCTATCTTCGCGTTATTTTATCATCACCTTTGTGTGGGTCCCATCTCATTGCTCATTTTCGGGCAATGAGAGAGCGGACTCGTTTGCATATGTGAGCGCCATGGTGATATTTACGATCAACAAGTCGACATCAATCAATTTTTCTTATGTTTCGTCAAACGATCGCTAGTTAGTTGGCAACATACATGGAGTAAAGCAGATTTGTGATGATGACAACATGTTATCAATCCTAAGGTGTCGGAGAAATGGATGTGGGTCGAGTCTTCATTTGTATGTTGTCTCGCTTCATGTCTAATCATTATTCTTTAAGCGCTCGTCTACACCGTGTTGTGCACAGCGAAAGCAATCTCTGTAAATGTGGATAAAATTATCGGGATGCAGATCACGTAATTTAGTCTTGTGCTGACCATCGTGGCGTCAGATCAGAGCTCTACGATTCCCTTCTTGGTTTTGGCTTTACGTGTCTTTGCTTAGTTATTTTTGCTTGAAAGTCGAAAATTTTCAAATTGAAAGTTGCACAGTTATACGAAGAAGATTAAGAACCAATAATACATGAATTTCGAAACCCATACTTTGAATTCCCGCCAGTCATCCCATTCGTGAAATTGTTATTCCTACTAACCTCAAGATCTCAAGACGACCGCGAGTGATCGTATCTTCTCCTTCTACTTTAATTTTAAGATAACTGATGTATATTTAAGATGAAAACTTTGCTCTATAAAGTTGATTCTATTGAGCCTACACAAATCAATAAACTTATTAAAAAATAAAAATAAAACTAAGTTAAAAATTTGTTCTTATTTGCAATGTTGTTCAAATGCGAAATAGACGTAGGAAAAGTGCATCAATGTGATATTACCGATCATGATTGTATGATTTCCGTTTTTCTTCGTTTGATTCGTATTTTGATGTGTCTTGAAGACTATGCGGTATGCTTTCTAATATTTGTTTTTGCTGTGAATGGGGTTGATAAGTAACTGCTCAGTGTTTCTCACAGGCATCTTCAGATTCAATCATGATCCACTCGGGCGGTCCACCCACGCGCGCTTTTTCTGCCATTTGATTTCCTTCTCTATAAATACCGTTGAATACCGTCACGCAAAAAAAAAATCACATGGAATAGCGAAAAATTCCCCTAACTTTCATGTGATTCAGGAAGCGAAAAATGCTTTGTTATATCAAGTGAAACTTATTTGTCCAGTGAAATGTAAATGATTAGCTGAGTAGAATTTCTTTTTCTTTGTAATATTCATGTAAAAATCACTTATTTTAGTATTGGAAAATATCTACAAGTGTTCCAGTAGCAGCTAAGTGAAATATGAGCAACATTGAACACCGATTGTAGTATTTTGATAAGGGACAACCCTTAAGCTACAAGTATGAAATAAATAAATAAATAAATAAAAAAAATAAAAATATTTTTTCAGCAGTTGACAGGGTTCATATTTGGTTGCACTGGTTCTCGCTTGCTCAATCGTGGATTCAGCATTTTTGCAACGAATCATGTGGGATAACATTATATATATTACAAAAATACATCAAATAAACACTGTTGTCCAAAACTTATCGAAATTAATTCACCCTGCCAGGAAAAATGCAATAAACATGAAAAAAGGAAATTTTCCATTTTAAATATTTTGAAGTGCAAAACATAACAATTTAACATTTGCAGGTAAAGTTTGGTAATAGCATATCATGTTATCCTCTCATGTTATTAATGTTGTAGTGTGCCATGGAAATCTATTTGTCATAATTCAACGCCTCTAAATCATTCATGGTCAAGGTAGTCAGTCGACACACTGTATAAGAAGTAGATTCGGCACAGTTCGAGCACAGTTTGTTGAATTAATAACTAAATAGAATGGAAGCACTGCTGAAAAACGTCAAAAGCTCACTGTCGATATTAATTCAATATTTCTCGAGTACTTTTTCAAGCAGACGTATCCGATTTGGTAAATAAAGAGGGGAAATAAGATTCAAACGACGTACAGTTTGAAGAGACGTTAATAGAATGAATCGGGTACTTAAAGGCGAGTCCCTTTAACCATATTTTGACTTTCCTATAACTCGTCGATCCACAACTTGACCATCACGAAGATTACTGGTAGCAGTACCAGCATTGGTTGAGTACTCTGCTAAAGGGGATTTATTGCAAGGCGAAACAATATTGGACTAAAGGTATCGCCAGACAGATTCTCCTTATTATGCCGAGAGCCTTAGTACCTAGAATTGTTCTGCTGGTAATTTGGAGTGACGCACTCCACCTCTCCATTACGTGCTGCATGAACCTGACCACACCACTATTGTTCAAATGAAGTACTTTGACTAGGGACGAGAACTGAGCCGTACGGACTAGAGTCAAAAAGACCATTCTCAGGTTCCTCTTCCTCTGTGTTGTCTGCCCAACAATAAGTGCGTCGATTGGTTTGATCTTTTTCTGCGTGTTTCTTTGACAGCTTTTCTGCTCTTAGATCAATACGTGGTTTAAAGGGTGTACTGATTCAAATTGCGACACACACAATTTTTCGGCCACTCACCTGTTCAACCAATCTTTAAACTTCAGGGAGTAAGATAAAACATGTTTTGAATATTTTCCCGTTTTAATATATTTTCAATTTTAATTCCATATCCAAATGCACGAACCTTCTTCTTTACACTATTCATAAAGTCCTGTACAACATTTGGACCAACTTTTTGTGTGGCAATCCATTTTTACTTCATATCTTCCTCCGATTTTCCTTTCTTAGGATGCTTCCAAAGTGCCTGCTTCATGATCGCCCAGTACTTTTCAATTGGCCGCAGTTCCGTCACTTTTGGAAGGGGGGGAGGGGGTTTGAGATGCTTCGCACGAAATTGACCGCCTTAGCCTTGTGCCACTCCAAAACCTAGTTCGAGTAATGGCAGACTTAATCCGGTCAGAAAATCGTAGGACCATCGTGTGACCTCAGAATAGCAAATAGACGCTTTTGGAGACATTCCTTTAGTGGGATAGGGGCATAATGGGCACCCTACATAATTATTGACTCAATAACTCAATAAATCCATAAATACACAATCAAAGATACACGCATACACGGCGCGAATATAGTTTTTTAGTTCAAAAACATAGCTAGAAAACATAACATTACTCATACAATATGTCTACACTCAAGAAATTATCCGTACGACTTTCATACGATCGGAACTATGAACCACACAGCAAGGGTCCAAGTCTCATTCCATACGAAAGCGTATGAAATGATCACTGTTGCATTAGTCGAGAAAAACATGCCTCATATATACTTTCAATCGACTTCACTCATCAAGCGTGTGGGATTGTGGCTCTCCTGTAGATCCCGAGCTTCAGAGCAACTGTTTTTTCTGTAAGAAATTTTTTGTTACGGTGAGCCTATGAACTTCTTTCCACTAGGGAATCATATGAAATTTGCCATAATATCTTGTAGCAAATTTCTACACGATATTCAAATACATTTGTTCGCTCAGTGTAACTTAATTAAAAGTTTCACCTAAAAAGAACTGGATAAATCTTCCAAATCTGGATTCTAAAAGACAATCATGGATTTCATACTATATCTATGAAATGCTATACAATAGCATATAGTTTCCTGGCCTAAAACGGATTCATTGATTCGTCTTATGCAATTCAATGGTACAACTTGTGCAAGAATGTCATACGCCAAACATATACATTTGAGTTTATATATATCCTAGAGAGTTTGAGCTGTTTAGTGGAATACCTGTAACTAGAAATGAGAAGAAAAATTAGTATTTTCCATTTAATTCCAACTACTTTTGCTTATCTTGACAGATACGCGTATTTCGTCTACAATGTGCAGACTTATTCATTTTCGTGTACTAATAACTTGACTGTACTACTCCACTCGACTAAGTACACGACACGATTTCCCAAAATGTTTCCTAAAGGGATGTAAGTATTTCAATATCAGTTAATTTAATCAATCCAGGTTAAATACAATTCAATAAATGATCATTGTGTTTTTCTTTCAGGAGCCAAGGTATTATTGTTAGAGTTAGAATGGACGTCATTAAACATTTCACGAATGTGATTGCAGATGTGTGCTTTTTTCTGCCATAAATGCAAAAATGAACGATAGGATTTTCGTTCTAAAGAATTGGTGTCCTGATGATGATTTTTCATATTTTTTTCTTGAATAATAACGCAATAGAACGTTTCATTCAATCAAGCACTAGTAATTTAATAGGGCTGGAATTTTTTTAGTCATAATATTCGAATTTCAAATTTTATGAGGCTCTGACATGAAATACATAGTGCATTAAGTTGAGTGAGTTTTGTCAGTTTCATTAGACATTCTGATAGAAATCAAACTGAGGTCTTGTGGCTAATAAAATAAGGCATTTTATTGCATTTCGTTATTTCAACTGCTTAAGTGAAACGTAATCCACATATTATTTGTTGGATACTAAATCAGAGAACCAAACACTCTAAATAAACACATTGCCGTATGTAAACAAAAATTTAACCAGTGGTTGAGATTAGATGGTATGCAAATTTTGCCCCTAATCAACCATAATATTTGAAACGCAATTTTATCAATAATAATAAAATCAAAACGTAAATCAATCAATTCCAAATATCTAGAATATTGCAAGAAAACTACTTTGAAACAAATATAGTTTGAAATATTTTTTTAAAATTCCATAAAACCCCACACAACCACATTACAGCATATTTAAACAATTTCATTCGCTTATAAACAAGACATATTTTCCGATATATTTCGATTATTTGAAACAAATTGCAGTAAACGTAATGATTAGAGGAATGTTTGGTACATGCTTTAGCGAAGGAGACTTAAAATTTCACTAAAAAGTTTATGGCACTGGAGAAATTCGCTCCGTATGCTCATCATTTCCTCAATGTAACTAATAGATCTTAAAATTATTCCATTCCAAGCTCACAAATGCCCCACTTGAATTCAGTATGATCGACCGGGATTTTTAAGTAAACAAATATAGCTTTACAATTCCAACTTCTTCAGTGAATTACTGCCATGCATTTTCAAGTCACGATTTCAGAATCATTTATCTCAACATTAAAGCAATGAACATAAGCGATCATTTTATTTCAGCTTTGCCCGCTGCACTACGCTTGAAATTAAAAAAAAACAAACAGCAGCAACGCCTTAAAATTGATGGTGATCTGTGCCATTGTCAAAACAACATTGATGTTTCCAACTGGAAAACATGGGACAACATTTTCCAATTAGTCCCGAGATAAAACAATTTTTAATATTAAGTGTAACATTTTTAATTTTAAGTGTAACAGTTTAAGCATCACAGGCCCATTTGGAAATACCGACATGGTTTGACAGAACTTTGGATACAGTCATTGTGTGGAGCAATGTTTTGATTCATATAAGTTCTGTGTCATTCCACTCTATAAAACAGCTGCGTGAATATTTCGTTTCCACATAAAAAGTAAGCCATGAAACAAAGTGATATTTAAGAAAACAGCATTGATGGCAATGTTGTTTGCACATATTTTATTGCTATTGTGAATGTAGTACGCCATTGTTGAGAAATAGGATTTTTTTTATCAACCAAGCATCATGTTAGTACTGCGAAGCCATCTCAGATGAATATGTCCTGTATGAAACTTTTTTGATAGGTGGTAGTGCTGCTCTTGACGATTGTTGATGTTTGGGAAACGATTTGTGTTTATGTACATCCCAGTTCCAAAAAGTGATGTTATCATATTTCAATAACGGCATTGGTCGATGATCTAATATTGTAGAACTTAAATATGGATCAATAAGCCTTGAAAATCCTGCATCGTTGGTGTTGATAACATTAGTTGGAGCCTCTAAATTATTGACACAGGTTACGCCGTATGTGTGTGCACTGACAGGAACATGCACTTCTAATGAATCTAGCATTCTTGAATCTATATTGGATGACTTCAATAAATCTGTATTAAATTTTGACTGACAAAATTTTATATAATGTATACGCGTAGCTGCATTCAATAAGCTGGAAACTTCACACTTCAGGGGACACTGCAAAATAATTGACATTGTCTTTACACATGTCGAAAATTATTTTATGTATTTATCTACTTTTCTCGTGAATTGATAACTGCTTTCTGACACGGATTTCCCTTGTCTTATTATTGGAAAAGAAGAATATTCCGCTGTAGTTTTGGATATCCAATTATTCATTTTTCTAATAAGAAACAATTATGATACTTCAAGTCAATCAAGTCAGCACTTCTTTTCCATTGAAAACGAAATGCTGTTCCCATAGCAATACGTTTCTTCATTGTATTAAGCATGGGAAAATTCCACTTATATCGTTACAATCTATTGTGCTATTTCAGGGCTGCTAGTATATAAACAATCTGTGCAGACAGTAATATTTTGTTTATTTTAAATTTCATTTGTTCAAAATACACTAACTTGATTTACATTTTTCATCAATTCTCAACAGCGTTGCAATGGGTCTACCTGACTTACCTGAACAAAATGATGGAGATGATTTTCGAATGGAAGAGGACACCATCATCAATGCGGACGTTACAACTGATGATAGCGAAAATGAATCCATTGATGGGAACGAATACATGGGATATCAACCACTAAATTTAGGTGATCCGAACGATATGCTAGTTGAAAGTGACGATCAAAACGATCCTCAAGTAACTACAACAATAACAAGCCGGGGAAATAACGCGAATCCTGAGCTTCTCAATGTAGATGTATGGAACGCACCAAGGCCCCAAGAATTGAATATAGAGTTAGATCCAGCCAAAGCAGAGCAGGTTAGTTTGAATAGATGGCAAGGGACAAATTTGTGGGGTTGTATGAAGTGTTGACGTAGAACTACTGACTTTACATGTGTTATGTATGTTGCATTGAATGTTGTTTTCCTATTATTCATATTATCATAATAACCAGCATATTTTTTCATAGAGACCCATTCTCATATTGAGGTACCCAGGTAACCAATAAGCAATAGCATATTCAGTAAATCAACTATAAATCTGCATTTCAGATGCTACAAGCATTATATTAGCATTATATCAGCATCTTGAATGCAATCTGTTGTAAAGTTGATTTTCAAATGCTATTTAAATGCTTGTAGCCTGTTATAAGCATTTCAAATGCAAAATAGCATTATCATAGCATTGCAGTAAAGCAGCCGTATATTGGGCCAAAAGCGGCATTTATGTTGCATTTAAGGCAACTTAATTGCTTGATTGGCTGCCGTAAAGACACTTTGGAAGTGCTTATTGGTTACCTGAGTAAACGTATTAAAAATTGAAGTAAATTAGTAAAAAAGTCAGATTTATAATGAGAGTAATTGGGATCCCATTGGTCCTTTCATTTCAAACTTCAACCCAGAATCGATTGTAAGGTCTGAAATACTTGCAAAACATCGCTTCAATTTATCATTTTTTATAATTTTATAATAATTTTAGTTTTAGCAAATTTTCAATAGTTTCTATCAATTCATCATTAGGATTTCAGATTATTGCAAAAATTTCGTAAATGCAACGAGAAATGACTGAGTTATTAACCTTTCAAAAGCTCACCACATTTCGTGACGCTCTCATTTTTCGTGCCCCTAAAATGTACTCCTTCATAGAAAATAAAAATGTAGTCTACGTCAAAATAACACTAACAAGTTATTACTTCATTTTAGATTCTCAATGTGATGGCTGGATTTAAGCTGCCAAATTCTTCGGTCCCAGAATGGGCTGTAGGTATTCCCGAAGACCGATGGAAAGAGGAATTACTGCAACGCATTCGTCAGCGACAACATTTTCCCCCAAGCAACGCTACAGAATAAGACGAGTAATATTAATGTGATAATATAGAAACAAATAAATAATCATACAATGTTATTGTTTTTGTTGATCCTTGGGTAGTTTTTGGAACACAAAAAAAAACTGAGAATGTCATTTATTGCATTTTCACCTGGTTTTAAATGGCAAAGTAAGTATTTATCTAATTTACTAATTTAGTTAACATTATATTAACGTTCGTTTCAAGATAATTTTCGTTAACTTTTGTGACATGTTAAGAAGCATAGTTTTAAAGCCCAAAATGTCAGTATGTGCAAGAGTTTTTAAATATTATGTAAGTATCCTGAAGGGGTGAGCTTTTGAGTGGAATACCTGTAACTAGAAAATTGGAATTGTAAACGAAATATGCGTATCTGTCAAGATAAGCAATAAAAGTAGTTGGAGTTATACGGAAAATGCTAATCTTTTCTTTCTCTTTTTTTCTAGTATTATGTGAGATTTTGTGGTCGAATGAAAAGGAGTTTAAAAGTAGGCATAAGTATGTTGGCATTGAGCTAATAGAGTGTTTTCATTCATCCTTGTTCTTGTCATCTCGAGTTAAACTGTCATTCAACGTTAAGATACCAGTTCTGAAAAACCAAGCGTTTTTATTATTTATGCTCATAATTTCCTATCGATTGCAGTGAAGAAAGTAATTATCCAAAAATTGTTACTGAGATACAAATTTAGTTTAGATATCAGCGCCAACATTTGACTAGGGCAAATCTGCTTTTGTAAACAAACACTTTATCTGTTAATTTATCGGAAGTTGAATACAATTCCTTCAAATTGAATATACCAGCGGATGGAGATACAGCTCCTCTTTCTCAAAGAGTGCTTAATTTGTATTTGTGACCTTTTGTTCAAGAGAAAATGACTAAGAAAGCCATTGTTTACAAAAGCAGAATCGCTCTAATCTAATGTTGGCGCTGATATGTTTTGATTTTTCGTTTTAATCGAGTTATCCTTGACATGGATCGTAGATGACGTTTATAGTCCACCTGACATTGCGCAATTTCACAGGTGTCCGTATTGTTCTGCTGTTGGTACAGTTGATGCTGCATTCCAATTACTTTGTCAGAATTAATTATTAGACTTTGAATAAGGGACATTATTTGTGAACAATCACTCAAGTGAAGCTCAGCGTGAATTTGATAATTTCGGAGATATTTGTGCAATTAGTGAGGTACTGCATTTAATTTGGTTGCTGTGATATGTCTGAACTGTCGAAAAATCAAAACAATCCGAATATGCACTTCAGTCTTTTTGCACTATTTTTCTTCGCAAACAATGAAATCAGCGGATGAAATCAACGCTTGCCTTAGGATTTCGTATAAGTGGTGATATGTAAAGAAGCTACTAGTTGAGGACAATTATGCGAGTTGCCTTGCAAAGAAGTACCAGTAGACGTTTCCAACAGATTGATTTCGTTCTCGTAGAATTTCTGTCATTTAACAGCTACGAAAGAGGGACTCATTACAAGTGTTCTCCAAAACATCGTCCAGAATTATGAGAACCACAATTGACTAAGTGCACGGGCGATTTTGGCAGCAAGTCGATGATTTAAATTTCGAAATCTGTTATCGATTGCGAATGAACGATAAAAAATTGAGCCGACTAACAAGCCAAGCCGGGCTTAAAGTTCCTTAAAAAAATAATTATATCATGAATGCTCGGAATCATTTGTATCATAGACAAAATTCGCCGGGTCAGCTAATTATGATTATAATTATAATTCAAATTCCCAAAGCTTCTTTTAGAATAAACCTAGGACTTTCCATTCGATAGCAGAGCTTTGATCTGAATTCAAAAAACCCAGCAAACACTTAAAACCAAGCGTCTGGCAGCACTGAAGCTTAAACATATAAGAAATTTCCTACCTCCAAGATCCTATACGATAGCAATGCTCAGTTGCTTCACTGCTTCTGGTGAGAGAAAACGGCTCTCATAACAGAAGCGTAGGAAAGATTGTTTATTTCTGTCCACCAATTTTCTATAGTGTTAATTGAACTTCCATTTGTCAACGCGATAGTGATGATAGTGATAGTGATGATGGGTTTATATATGTCACATTAAGTAAATATTGCAATCAAAACACTATTATTAACTTTCCTGATTTTTTATTCAATATCAAAACAAGTTTTTTTCGGCAAAAAAGTTTTTCTTCAGTAGTTGTACGTGCTAAGTTTCCATCAAAGCTTCAAACTTACTTTAACTTTGGTTGCAGTGAAACAGTAAACATCAGCTAAATGGTTTTTTGAGGTGGAAACATAATTCAAGTGTTAATAGATTCCAAAGTTGAAAATTTATGCAAATGCAAAAAGCCAAGAGTATTAATCGATGGCGGTACCAGTAAAAGTAAAAATAGATTCAGTATTACAATTGCGATCAATTTTGAGTGACACAAATTTAGCTTTAAGGATAATCTCATTGTTTTGTTTCCCAGTTTCTGCAAAGCGTGAAATATAATTCTTCATATTGAATAGGAGAATGAATGTGAATGTCTTAGAGAAGTAGGAAGCTTGTTTAGCTTGCTTAAGATTGTTCATACATAGCAATCAGCACGCCTAGCCGGTGAAGGGCGACATTCAATTTTTCATTAAAACAAACAAAGCAATAGGCGTCTCCGCATGAAGAGGATCTTCGAATTAAATTAACTGTTTAGTAAAATTTTATTTGTGGAGAATTTGCTTCATTTATTTTTAGGAACTGTAGTAGTTTATCTATGAAATAGTCAATGAACATCTCCTTTTCCTAACCATTCAGTATATTAAAGCTCATCAAACGAGTGTTTTACCGGGTCGGAATATAGCCCTACCAAGTCTGGATGCACTTTCATAATTATTGAATATGAACTTTCCTTATCAGTCAATACATTAATTTTTATATTATAGGGCAATCATAATGTAAGCCTGTAAATATTTAACGGAACATTACTCAGGAGACTTGTTTCTCTTTTCTTTACGGAAGGCTCCAACTTTCATTAATTGAATTGGATCTCATCACGATACCTAATAGCAAAACAGAACTAAAAACTGGTAACAGGCAGCAAATAGAGTCGATTTGGGTTATGCATATTCACATAAAAGACGTTTGTACGCCAACTTTGGAAAAGAAAAATATGTACGGTTTATCCAAAACAAAAAATATATATTACACTGATTGCAAGGAAATTTTCTTTAGAAAGTATTTATACTGCACTGTGATCTTTATCGTAAAAGTTATTTACATGTCATATTGAATGCTGTGATAGTTGCTCATTCTCCTCGTTCATCCTTTAATGGTAGCTGCTCAGGAAACAAACCGCCATTAATATCAATGAAGAAGCAGCGTAAGAAGCACTTACCTAATCGTGTTCCATTGATTTCGAGAACACCCTCTGGGGACCTGTTTTGATAGGTCGCTGTATTGAAAATATTAAACGCAAACACGAACGAAAACGATACCAGCAAACGTGCCTCTAGATGTCTTTATAATATTAATGACATATGATATTAAGAATCTAGGGCTACCTCATAATGATAAACATAGCAAAACAGATAACAATTTGCTCATGAGAAAACTTTTAAGATTTAGCTGATAGTCATTACCAATTAAACGTCAGGTTATTAAGTTATTAATCAATTCATAAGGCTCGCTTTGTATACGGAGAAAAATGCATCACTAGCCAGGTATTATTTTAAGTTAGATAGTGCAAGGGAATCGTAATATCCTAAAACATACGTGAAGCAATCCGCTTTCATATTACAATTACCAAATAATGGAACAAAATATTCTTTCACTGTTTTCATATAATCTTCGAATGTACTAATAATTGTAATTATTATTATTATTTTTCCAGTGGAACGAGATTTAATAATTCAAGGAGATGGACGACCAAAAACTCCTATGTATCAGCGATACACAGCTGCTCTGCAAAGTGATCCACGGTGCTCCCAGGAGGTAATGAATAAAGTTAATATATTATAAGCCAAATAAAAACATTACAGTTTATTAAGGGTGGTTCAAAGTTCGACCGATTCCGCATTTCGCTCTGATCATTCCGCATTTCGCCTGTTCATAAACCACGTAGACTCATTTTTGAACATCTCAACCCCCCCTTAATCTGACCTTAAGGTATTTTTTTTCCACTTAAAGTACCAAGCTTAATACATTTTTTTTATTGAGCGTTAAGTTAATAATTGATTAATTCTAGAATTCTAGATTACTTTTGCAAACAGACGTATCTGATCTTGTAAATAAAGAGGGGGAGTTAAATTCAAACGTAAATTTCTTGAACTCTCAGCACCCTGACGGAAAGTAGCGTCACCATTATGTTAAAGAAATGATATTTCTTGTGTTGGTGGCTCTAGCTTGGATAAAAGTGGTAAGATTTTCAAGACTTCAACGTTTGAATCTTGCTTCCCCTCTTTGTTTACAAAATCAGATACCTCTGTACTCGAGAATTAATTTCTAAACTAGAAATTATTTCACAGCTTTCAAAGCAAGATTGCTTGCCTTCTGCATGACAGAGGGTTGGCTTTCTTCTCCATTCTTCGCACCACATACGCGAGTAGGCTGTGCTTTTGAATGAAGAAGACGCGCTTTTCTCCGTCATCGTGTTTCCGACCGAAATTGATTTTGAAAGTGTACCACAGTGCTCCGAAATGGGTTTTGTGGAAAATCTGCGCATTCCCGATCAATCGATTGGAAAAACTACCGTATCAGAAAATAAGCGAAGTGTCGAAACACACTCTTGTTCCAAGTGTTGCGAGTAAATTGATGATTAGTGTTTCCTTTCTACATGGAAAAAATAAAAAAAATGTTTTAAATAAAATGTAGACCAGTGCAATGAAGAAAACAGCCATTTGCTAGTCAGAAGCAAGGAAGCAACTAACAAAACCAACACGCGTACAAGCGTACGAGGCTTGGACATAATTTCTGGTGCACATTCATCTAGTGGTGGGCCAATTTTTGTAATGCTGGCTGCAAATATAACGGGCGGTTTAGCAACGTTAATGTTACAAATAAATTCCATTGATTTCGTTAAGAGTGTATACACGCAAAGAAAAACCGCAGTATAAACTACCATTTCGAGGGTTAAATTGAGCACAAGCACCAAAAAATTTCACCTGACTATAAATGCGTTTGATTTTACCATGCCTGCGATTAGATCAACCATGGTGCAGTTGATATAAATATGAGGTCTGTCAAACATACCACAAACGTTGGAGGTTTTACCATAAACATAGTAAATTTGACTGAAATTTCATGGTAGTTTTAAGTGTCACCCACAATTGATACGTTGCGGATGCGTTGACGTAAATTTGACAGAAAACCTATGGGAAAACAGTCAAATTCGCGCAAACGCATCCGCAACGTATCAATTGTGGGTGACTCTTTAAAGATAGGCGTAGTCGGGTAAATGGTTGTTTTTACTACAAGAATTTTTTCTGTGTACATATATGAAATTAGCATTGTTTGTTTTCACGACTGAACAAGCTTAATACGTGCCTGGTTTGGAAATAATAAACTCCAAATTTGGAAGTGCGTTTCAGTACCCTTATCCAAATAATATCGGTGATGTTTACATGGGGGGCTTTACTGTGTGTGGAAGTAACCTCAGAATACCGTAACGTGACTCTGCAGACATTTTGAAATGGCTTGCCGGATCTGCAATAGAGCTGTCACTTAAAATTCACAATTGATTGTAGCAAACATATTTCTTCCATAATACCATTGCCTGCCAATGGGTGCGAGATCGAATACACAAACACCCACACACATCGCCATCTCCCTAAATAATTAATATCTAATTTTTCCAACGTTAAGCCGCAAAGTGGTTTGCATCAATAGAGAAGCAGAAAAATAATTCCCGTCAGCACAGATAGCAAATATTTTCGTATATCTCAAAGATCTAGGAGGTTGATAGCAAAAAGTTTTGTTAATCCCACACTAATTTGCATATAAACTTCGATAAAAATGTGCTGTTCACGTTCGCAAACAATTAATTCTGGGAGAAAGATCACCAGAATTTAAAAATCATTGAGTGGATTAAAACTGATGAGAGCATCTTAAGGAGCAAAGCTAGTTGCTTTGAAATTTATTATTTGTATCTTCATCTATCGAGCCTTGAGTACTGGTCTAGGTGATTGGTGTGATTATTGGCGTGAACGTTGATTTTTTATAAATCTATATCGTGTGTGTAAGGGGTCCTCGCTTACCCGAGCAGGAGACAACAACATATCAATACCTTATTCTGATCTTTATAATTGGACTTGGTATTAAAGAGCTCAGATTAAGAGGTAAAATACCTAGACAAAATACCTTAGAAAAATATCTCTCGAATAACAAAATCCGTTATTTCGGATCCTGGGAAATTCTATTTTAGTATTGTCTTTAAGTGATGCGGCCAGAGGGATTTCGGAACTACGAGTAGAAACGCGACAATAAACTGTAATAATTGCTTACGATAAGAAAAACACGCTTGCTTGGTTTATTCAAGATGGCTTACAGAGTTTATGTGTTCATAGTACTGGGATGTCATATGGTCTAGAATATAGCGAGGGGCACATAGATCTGGATACATGGATTGCAGAGATTATAATCTCAACACGTCCGCTCAAACACTGCAATCTAAAACTCCGATGCTTGATTGTAGCTTCAGGAACGCTGGAGCAGGAATCCCTTGGTTAGCATGTCTGCATGCTGTTCCGCTGATGGGATATACTCTAACTGGATGCTTCCGTTCGCTACAAGATTCCGCACGAAGAAATACGTAACGTCGATGTGTTTAAGTCTTCCGGCGTCCTTGGGATTAGATACGATCTTTATAGTTGACTGGTTATCCTCTCGAAACAGCACAGGGCTATCCGACTTGCATCCAAGCTCCTCCAACAATTGTATCAACTACTGGCTATGGCACGCTGCCGCACACAGAGCGACGAGTTCCACTTTCGTGGACGAGAACGATACTATCGGTTGCTTCCTTACAAACCAGTTTGCTGTTGCACCGAACACCTTAATCATTGCTCCAGAAATAGAACGTCGATCCGTAATCATTTCCCCAATCAGCATCGGAAAAGACTTCAAGTAATCACCATTCGTTGTCCGCTTGGTACACAAGTCCAACGTCCAAAGTTCCCCTTATGTACCTCAGTACCCTTCGCAGATGAGTTCAGTGTTCTTAATTGAAACAGATTTGAAACTGACTGAAGTAGTTTGCAGCTACAGCTAGATCCGGTCGTGAAGTAAAAGAGACGTTCATAATACAGCCCACGAGCTCACGGTAAGGCTTATCAATCAGCTTGGTTTTATCTCCTTTTCCGAGCCGTAGTCTGTGCTCCATAGGAGTGGAGATAGGACGGCAATCCTCCATTCCAAAGCGAGCCAGTAGACTTTCCAAGTAGCTCCTCTGACTTAACAACACTTTGCACAGCGTTCGAAACCGAGCTTCTTCAATAAGACATGGAATCAGTCGTTTCATGTTCGGGATGCCTGTGTAAGGCCGTAAAGCACCTTATTTAGTAGGCATACCAGATCATGCCCACCACTGTATCCCTCTTCCTTGTTTGCTAACGCTAAAACCTCCCGTTACGTATCCATACGAGCCACCGGTGAGAACGTCTCTTTGAAATCGAATCCACGTCTTTGGCTGAAGCCCCTTGTTACGAGCCGTACCTTGTTCCGTGGTGGCTGACCGTTATCCGCTCTTTTGATCTTGAAGATCCACTTGCATGTGAATGCATGGCGATCCACCGGCATGGCCACTTTATTAGACTTTGGTTCTTCACCATAGAACTGATCTCATCTTGCATGGCCTGCCGCCATTGTGGCCAATCACTTCGCTAGCGTAGCTCCGATACCGTCCCAGGCAAGCCTTCTACATACCCCAACGCGTACAAAGCAAAACTGGCATAATCTACCTCATAATCCTCATGACAGGTAGGAGCAGTACGGCTACGTGTTGGCCTTCCTTCAGGAACATGTACATTCGAATCACGTTCTTTTGGCTCTTCACTTTCTTCACCGTCAGTTCCAGTCGCATAATCTAGTTCAGGGTCACTGAGAGAATCATTCATCACTTCTTCACCGTCGCTCTCTTCTTTGTCACTGTCAATCGGACGGACTTGGATCACTGACACTTCACTGCTTCCTCTTTGTGCTGCATTCAGCCTCCGGTGATTCAACGAAATCGATGTTTCGAACAGCCATACCCGATATCCATTCGGTGAACACCCGATGAAAACGCCCTTCCATGCCTTAGCATCCAACTTTCTACGCCGCTCCAATGGCACGTGCACGTACACAGTGGACCCAAATGCACGCAACCGGGAAACATATGGCTTCTTGTCCTCCTAAGGTTCGAAAGGAGTTTTGTGGAATTTGACCCGTCAAACAACGGCAAGAGAAATCGCTCATTCCTGCCCTCCTCTGCCATTATCCACTTCAAATTTATCACTAAGCGAAACTGAGCGAATATCCATAAGTGATGCGGCCAGAGGGATTTCGGTACTTCGAGTAGAAACGCGACAATAAACTGTAATAATTGTTTACGATAAGAAAAACACACTTGCTTGGTTTATATTTATATATTAGAAAATAAAAATACGATTCATGATTCATGATTCAATTATGCCTAAATTTAGCCATTTTTGGTTGCTCGAACTGAGGGCAAACGTCAAAAAAAGTTATTGAACAAAATCGGCCTCGAGATCAAAGGTTACAATAATAAATATTATGTTTACCCTTCTGTAAACCTTAGGAGAGCATGAGATCGTTCGTTGGAATTATTCCTTCCCCTTCTATATTGTGCGTTGTACACAAATCCAAATCAATAAACGATCCCGCTCCTTTAAGACAGGTTTTGGATCACCTAAATCAATTTCTGTTGATAGCTTTTCATCTGCAGTCATTCATCGATTAAATCGGCAAATAAAGTTGAGGGGGCGACCCCGGGGTATGAGTTAACATCCATGCCTCTCACGCCAAAGTCACGAGTTCAAATCTCACCCCAAGTTACGAAAATACCCAAAAGGTATTTGAGTGACTACGACGGGAGATGCACCAGCTCAGGGCTGAAAATCTCAATAATAAAGGGAAAAAAATGAAGTTGAAGCACAAATTAAGTTCATACATTCATTGTTATGTACAACACAACAATTAATACAACAAATTAAGTTAATAAATTAGTGTGAGGTTCATGTTTGAATAATAAACTAAACCTTAATTATAAGCTCCCTACACGAAAAAAAATCCGTGCACAGATCTGTGAACTGCAGTCTTCAATTCGAGAACAAGCTAAAATACACCGTGATCTGAATCACTTAATCATGAACTAAATAACTTTTAAAGAGAATACTCCTATTCACGGTCCGTTTTCAATTTCGGGAACGCTTTTTTGTTCTATGTAATGATTTGTTCATTTGACGAAAACCGTGATCATCTGAGTTTTTCCAGGATTTTTTGTTACTATTATTCATAATTTTTGCTCCCCAAGAATCTAGAAACCAGTCACATAATGGCTCTGAGAATTTCGAGTCCTTGGAGGACTGTTCACTATCATCCAATCATCGATGTCTTAACAAGCTTGATCGGAAAAGTTATATCGATGAAGCTCGACCACCAAACCATCATGCCAAACATTATCGAACCTCTTCTCATCTTCTTTTTTGTTTAGTGTAGTGCTTTAACAATTTATTTATCATTAAACGTCAACGAACGGAAGCCGATGGTTTCTGCTTATAGGCATCCCTGATCTTCTTATCAATAGCAGGACTCATAAGACCACATTTCCGTCATCTCAGTGCATCTTCAAAAGCACATTGTTCTCCATATTTTCTAACTGCAGTTCGTACCACTCCGATACTCCCACCCTCTTCCTTGGCCAATTTTCATAAAGAGATTCCACTCACAGTGTACCATTTTTGCACGATCTCTGCTCCATAGCGTTTTGCCAGTTAACCAAAAAAAACAATTTAAACAAAAGGACGCAGCGAAAATTATTTTAAAAATTTCATTCAATTCAAAATTACCGTTAACATTAGGTGTGCTCATAATCTCTAGAACAGTCTATATCACTCAATTTTTAATAATATCTTCTACGACAGGTTGCTCTTGGACGTAGGATCGGCTTCTATAGATTTTGCGGTGATATTGGTCGAGGAAACTTCTCACGCGTTAAACTAGCTGTGCATCAACTAACCAAAGGTAAGCAATTTATTCTTTTTTTTTTGTGTATGTAGATTTGCCTGGAGTTTAGGCTTGGTAGTTAGAACGAATAAATGTATGATTGGCATAATGACGTCAATAACGTAAATAGTCTCTAGGAATTGACATGGTGTGAGAATAATCTAAACATTTTGATTTAATTTCAATAGATATTTAATGCTCTGCTCGTGTTTGATGTGTTTCCAGATAAAGTAGCAATAAAAGTTGTTGATACTAGTCGCTTAGATGCTAAGGCGCTGCGAATGCTTTCCCGAGAAGTTACCACACTTGAAGCAGTATTTCATCCTTTCATTTTGAGGTTAGAACCCACTCATATTCATTTGCCAGAGTCATTGCTTACATTACAACAATTTTAGGCTATTTGAAGTCATAGAAACTTTAGGAAAAATTCATCTTGTTAGTGAATGGGTTCAAGGTGGCGAGTTGTATAATAGAATTGCAGAAGTAGGCCCATTAGAAGAATACCATGCAGCATTAATCTTTTACCAGCTATTGACGGCAGTGAAATACCTGGTAATCAGTTTCTTGCTATACCTGAAGAATCTTCACTTAATCCTATTTTATCTTTCAGCATAGCTTGGGCTACGTTCATCGTGACATTAAAGCGGAAAATGTGCTTATGATAAGCGATGAAAGAATTAAGTTGGCTGATTTCGGATTCAGTACTCAACTTATCAATGGTCCATGGCAACATCTCGATACTTTCTGCGGATCTCCACCATATGCTGCACCAGAATTGTTTAGTGATGATCACTATATAGGTGGTCCTGTAAGTAAAACATGATTTATCATAAGATGTGTACCATCCCACTGTGGCCAGTGCTGGTTGCCAGACTCATTAAATATTACATCTACATGTGAAAAATAAAGTTTGAGAAATAAATCTGTTGAGATTTATTTGGAGCTCATGATAGTTACTCTTCTTGTAATAGAAAGTTTGAATCCGGACACGCTTTATATTGAATTACCCAATAATTCTCATCGATAATCTTTCGAATCAATTTGTTCTTAGCATTTTTTTTTATTTCGTATATTTGAGACTATGCTTTTTTTTTTTTGTTTTTGTTGGGGCGTAGAATCACGGCGTCCACTGAGTTGAACTTTTGTGATATACCTCTGTTTACTATACTAATTCGCATCTTAAAGTTAGATCACCATTTGTCAAGTGACCAGCCTAAGACGCGTCTCCCAGTCAGGCAAAATTGAGTTTATAAAACCCACCACCTTCCCAGGAATTGCAGTCCAAATTTCTTTAGGTTGCATATAGCCACTGTACAGAAATTTAAGTCTGCTCTTGTACACAGCATCACAACTGCAAAGCAGATGTTCCGAGGTTTCACGTTCCATGTTGCAGAAACGACAGATATCATTCTGAACCAGGCCAATGTTTTTCAAATGATATCTACTCGGGCAATGTCCGGTTACTAGGCCAGTATAGGTACAAAGAACTCTCTTATTGAGCTCCAGAAGCTTTTTACTAATTGCAACATTTGGAATTATAAACCTTTTCGCTTGAGAACACTTTGTGGTGACCAACCAATTGGTCATCACCCTTTGCTCTTCCAAAGATTTTAATTCCATTTTTATGGCACAGTATGATATACCGCAGAATGGTTCTGGGCCAATAAACTGTGCATTTGAACCTTGTTTAGCAAGCTCGTCTGCACTTTCATTACCTTCAATGCCACAGTGTCCTGGAACCCAGAATAAATTCACCGAGTTCTCTTGGCACACCTTTCGCAATGAAAGAATGCATTCCCAGACAAGTTTGGATGTACATTTATAATTACTTAACGCTTTGAGTGCCGCTTGGCTGTCTGTAAAAATACAAATATTTGCATATCTATATTTTCTCTTCAGACAAACGTTAGCACATTTTATTATTGCAAAGATCTCCGCTTGGAAAACCGTTGGATAGTTTCCCATCGCCACTGAGATTTCTACCCCAGGGCCGAAGATTCCTGCTCCCGTTTTTGTTCCAATTTTTGAGCCATCTGTGAAGAATTTTATGGAGCCATGACGAACAGTGGGACCTCCGACTTCCCAATCTATACGTGACGTTTCACATATGTTGTAAGGAATGTCATGGTTTTCCACAGGTTTCATCCAGTCTCCATTCATGTACATCACTGGCCCATTTTGAAAGCTTTGTGAAATGCTCAGGTGACCGACTAAATCACCAGACATGAAAGTTTTCAACCGCTTAAGTCTAAGCATACTCTTTTCCGCTTCTAGTTGCACGTATTCGTGCAAAGGCAGCAGATTAAGCATTGCATTCAACGCATTTGATGGAGTGCTGCGCATCGCTCCCGTTATAGCAATGGATACTAGCCGTTGAAGTTTTGCAAGCTTTTTCTGTGCAGTAGCCTCTTTTGTTTTTGGCTACCACACAAGAGAAGCATACGATATTTTAGGGCGTATTATGGATGTATAAATCCATTTATCATTTTTGGTCTTAGACCCCATTTTCTGCCAAATGTTTTTGAGCAAATCCAGAAAGCACTGGTTGCCTTACCGATCACACACTCAAGGTGAGCATTCCAGTTCAGTTTGGCATCCAGTATCACTCCTAAGTATTTAACCTGTTCACTAAGATGGATCTTTAATCCTCCTAGCTGGAACGCTTTTAGACTAAACTTCCTTTTCCTAGTGAAAGGTACAATTACTACTTTTGCTGGATTAATGCTAAGGCCCTCCTTGATACACCAAGACTGGGTAAATTTTAGGGCCCATTGCATTCTTTCTGAAATGATGTTGTCAAATTTTCCCCTCACTATAATGACTATATCGTCTGCAAAACCTACAACCTCGAAACCTTTTTCCTCTAAGCTTCTTAGAAGCTCGTCTACAACTAAGGACCACATAAGTGGTGAGAGGACTCCTCCTTGGGGACAACCTTTCGTTGCCCGTATTGTAATAGACGAACTTCCCAGCTCTGAAGTGATTTCTCTTTTTGCGAGCATGGTATGAACCCAGTTAATTATGTTCATGTCAAAATTCCTTTTCTTCATGGCACGAGCCATAGATGAATAGGAAGCGTTGTCGAAAGCTCCTTCAACATCTAAGAAAGAACAAAGTGCTATTTCTTTTACCGATAGAGCTGTTTCTACCTTTGAAACCACACTATGCAGTGCCGTAACTGTTGACTTACCAGACTGGTAAGCAAACTGGAACTCAGATAGTGGATGCTTGTTCATGTAATTTGAATTGATATAATCATTCAAAACTTTTTCCATAGTCTTTAATAGGACTGATGAAAGACTAATGGGTCTGTATGATTTAGGATGCGCCTTGTCTCGCTTTCCTACTTTAGGAATGAAGATAACTTTTACTTGCGTCCATGAAACTGGAATATGGTTGAGTCTTAAACTTGCCTTAAAAATCTCAATTAATGGCGAGATCAACACTGCTTCGTCATTTTGAAGTAATGCTGGAAATATCCCGTCCGTTCCTGCAGATTTGTAAGGCTGAAAAGATCTCAACGCATTTCCTACCCTGGCTTTCTTAAATATTTTGTCAGCCAAGTCATTTGCAGCAATTTTCGCTCTAACAGACTTTTGAGATGTCCTTGTAGAACTTTTTTCACCTTCAAGTGATCCATCTCTGATTGGATCTACACACAAAACTGATCCAGGAAAATGTGTTTCCATAATCAGCTTTAACGTTTCACTAGGAGTTTTTGTAAAAACTCCATCCTCATTTTTCAGATTCCCAAGTTCAATCGTATGATCCTTTGCAAGAGCCCTCTGAAGTCTTGCGACTTCTGGACTATTGCTTATGTTTTCACAAGTTAGAACCCAGGATCTTCGTTTAGATTTTCTAATTTCTTTATTGTACTCAGTAAGGGCATTCCTATAGGGAGTCCAATCTGAGGTTCTTTTCGCTTGATTAAACAACCTACGAGATGTTTTACGCAGACGTTTCAACTTAGAGTTCCACCACGGAACATCCCTGTTAGAGGATGATTCCTTGATAGGACAACTAATATGGAAAGAATTTAAAATCGTGTCATTTACCTTTTGAGAAAATGATTCCAATTTCTGAACTGAATCAATCTTTCCACCTTCTGTAAATAACTCCGAGTTCAAATGTTGTGCATATTGATCCCAGTTTGTTTTCCTCGGATTTTGAAATGTAGAAGTTGACCTATTTCCACCACTCCATTCGAACACAATGTGTCTATGATCCGACAATGACGTTTCCTCAGAGACTTCCCACTTTGAAATACGTTCATAAATTGCACTATTGCACAATGTCAAATCCAAGACTTCTTGTCTGATAGCATTTGAAAAGGTAGGTTCGTTTCCCTTATTGCATATGTCTATATTGTTTGAAGATAGATATTCCAATAAGCACTCCCCTCGACTGTTGATATCCGTACTACCCCACACGGTATGATGTGCGTTGGCATCACAGCCAATTATGAATGACTTATTATTTGCTCTGCCGTACTTGACAAATGAGTCGATCTCAGGAGGAGGCACCTCAGGAGCATCACCTGGAAAATAGGCTGAAGCCACTATGACCTCAGTTTTTCCTCTGGTGGTAGGCACCTCAACCATGACCGCAACAATGTCCCGTTTGAAGAATTCTGTAATGGGATAGCAATTCAGTGTTTTATCAACCAAAACAGCAGTTCTTGGCGTACTTTGATTTTCATCATAGAACAACTTACAGTCCTGTGTTTGAATACCCAGTATTTTTCCTTCATTAGTCCATGGCTCTTGAATTAGTACCACGCCCAGCCCCTCTTTTCTAAACCTCCGACTCATGACAGCAGAAGCTCCTTTTGCATGATGGAGGTTCACCTGCAGGAACTTAGTTGGTTTCATTTCTAAGGGTGGCACGCTCTTTCTTGCTTGTGCGGGGAGCGATAGACCCATCGATGTTTTTAATGGTCAGAGCAATAAGCTCGGCATTTACGTATGGAGTAAAATACCCACTATGCTTATGCAAACAAACAAATGTTTGTAATCAAGCAAACAGTTTCTGGGAGGGTGTTTTACCGAGTTACTTACTCCCTGAATTCCGATCCTCTCCGCCACAGTGGATCTTCAACTTTCTCAGGATACCAATGTTCAATCTTATTTATTAATCCGTTTCATCCAATATAACAAACATTTTCAGTTTAGAGTCATTAACACATAGTCAATAAATAATAATTGTTCCCGAATTGTTTATACTTCTAGGTTGACATTTGGGCATTAGGAATATTACTATATTTCATGCTTCAAGCAAAGATGCCCTTCAAAGCCTCAACAGTCCCACTTTTAAGGACAGCGGTGCTAAGAGGAGACTTTGAAATATCTACATCCATAAGTTTACCTTGCTGCAGAGTAATACGTAAGTATGGTTTTACTCAGCAATCTTACATTTTTTTGGTTCGCCATTTTTAAACCAACCGATGTACTGCTCTTATGTTTCCACAGTTTAAGGAAAATGACGTAGAATAATGATGACTCTCGAATAAAATGTATCGACTTGTTAAAATAATGAAAGAGCATAATATTCAATCACAAAAATCAATATTCAAAGATCATCAAAATAATAACAAATAAAAATATTAAAAATCATCCCCTCTTCTATTCACAGAACGCATACTAGTACACTCGCCATCACGACGACCAACCATTGAACAACTATTGAAATGTCAATGGTTTGAGCACGCACAAGCAACTACTATCAAAAACACTAGTAGAAAAGACTCCACCACGAATAGCCAAGATAGTGATATTAGTGAAGTTCCTATTCGACGTAGAAAAACGTTTTGGTTGTTCTCCACTAGAGGCCAACGTCGACAATATAATCCCCCACAGTCATCTAATCATAGTAACACTGTTGCTGCCAATCAATCTGAAACTAACATACCAACGATACACACTATCAAATGTAGTACCAAACGCGCAAATAGTGTTTTAGAAGAGAGCTTTTTATATCCTATAATTGCAGAAGATACTCAAATCAAAGAAATAGATTCCAATACTGCGAAACAAAATTGTGATAGTAAAAATACTACAACTAACAAAATTCGTAGATTTTCGTTAAGTAAAGTTGTGAAAAAAAGAATTAGTCCAGTAGAAATCTCTTACTCGAATAATAATGATGAAAGCAACTCAAATATAAAAAGGCTAGATTTCAGAGACCATTTACAGCAAATGATTGAGGAAGAACATGGAAGACATGTGATGTACCCAACCATCAACGGTCATATGCACCTATTAGAATTGGAAGCACGCAAGGTTATGGGAAAACTAGGAATATCGTCCGAAATGGTAGAAAAATCAGTAGGAAATGGGCCCCGGAGTGATATCATAGGAATTTATCGAATAACGGTCAATCGTTTACAAAAAGAACAAGCCATCAATAACATATCGAATAATGAATACAATGGAGGCTCTAGACAAAATATTCGTTTTAGTAAGCACCCGGTAGAAAATGGAAAGAACAAAAATCCAAAAGCTAGAAAAAGCTATGCAAACACTTTGAACTGTGCCATATTATAGAAAATATCGATATTGTTGTTCCTTACACTTTTATTTTATTAAGATTTAATAAAACGTTTCTCGATCATATCTTGTAGAGTTTATGCTTCCGAACACCAAAAATGAACTAATTACTTTTAGAATGCAGCACTGATAAAAAAGCAATGATAATATCTATGTGTCCCATCTATGATTTTTTGCGATATAATCAACAAATCATGTCTATTTGTAGCCACACATATTTCCAATGTGTACACATAACCACTATGTGTGGCCACACATACTTTTCGTTTGCTACATAAACTTTATTTGTGTTTCTCAGAAGGTTCTGTTTATGTGTGAAAAAAATTAATATTATGTAGAATTTTACATGTATTTTTGCCAATAAATATGTGTGGATTATTTGCCGTGAGTGATCGTGAGAGGGTAGCTCAATGGTCACCTGTTACATACGAAGCCTAATCCAAGGCCCGCCTTTTTGCTTGCCATTTGTTAGTTTGCCTATTTCTGTTCCCACTAGATTAAAAATAAGCAGCATTTTGCAGTATCCTTCCCGTGGCAGTGTGGAGATAACACTGATACAGATTTTGAAAATGTTGCCTATACCTAAACGATTCCAAATTAGATTTGAAACTCATGTAGTTTGAAGCTGATTCCACTTTTCATCGACTTCTGTTTGCCAACTGCCCAATATTTCTCAATTAAGTGGTATTAAGGGCAGTTGAGTGGATTAATGCCCTTTTCGAAGAAATGCACACCGTTGTCTCAATCCATTGAAGTACTTCTCCACTGTAGTGACAGCTTGCCAAATCAGGCCAATAATTTACAGGTCCATTGTGGGCAAGAATAAGTCTTTTTCTGGTACTCCGGATTCAAAAAATTGAAAATAGTCTTATGTGATACGAATATCAGAGTTTTTTTTGTCCGCAGCTCAAAATACCTTGCCAGATCATCACTAGCTTTCTTGTGTACCTATCGGCAACTCGATCGGCAATAACAAATTTGATGTTTCTACAGACATCATCTCAACTAGTGGCTTTATAAAACATTAATTTCGGGAATCTGCTCATAGTCTTTAACCAAAGCAAACGCAGCCATGAACTCTACGAAATATATGAAAATAACACGTAGTTTACACGTACACGTAAACGTTGAAAAATATTTAAAAAACGTATTCATTTTCAATTCAACGTGAACTACAACGTATGTTTACATTATGGTACGAAAATGAAGCTCTCTCCTTTCTCAAGTCATTTAAATGAGAGCTTACATGAACATGATATGTTCGTTCACTGAAACCAATAAACCGATTATTTTGTTGTCTGCTCCTGGTGTCATTCGTTACTCAACACATAACCCGATCTGAGCCGAAAACTCAACACAGTTTTTAATTTGTAATTGTTTCAAAGGCAAGTTATAATCCAGATGATAATTCCGTGGAGGAGTTGCGGAGGGGGCGAATAAAAAATTCTCATAGATTTACAATTAAATATATTGTAACCATATATAGAATCTATAGTATGTACAATTAATAATATTGTTTACAACGATAAGATGATAATAGGAGTTATTGTTACCACAATAGAATTTAATGTAAATAGGGTATCATAGGGGTATGTGGATTATAACACTGTTCGATAACTAGAAATTAGAAGAAAAATTAGTATCTTCCATTCCTTTTTCATTTATATGTTTCCCAAACAATAAGATTCATGGTCGGAAAGAGATTTTAATGTTGTTTTATATTATTGTATTGTAATTGTATGGTTATTTTTATCCGGGGGGAATATCTATAGTCACGTTGATTAACTGTTATTTTCCTTGGATACAAATATTAAATTACAAAGCGAGGAGACCAGTGTCACTTTGTGAATGTCGGTTGGGAAATAGATCTTGTGGTTTTTTTATTATTGGCTTATCAGATAGCTTGCAATCTGTAAATTATACTTTTCTAGGGATCTATGTTTTTTTTAACTTTTTTTTTAAACACATTCTAAAAAACACTTTTATGAGCGTATTAGTTGAACGTGTCCCGCATAACAAAAACCAATTTGCTATATAGTCGAAACTCTATTTCGAATGTAAGATATATTATCACATTTTATGTTATTGTCATCGAATAGTTTATTCTCATTTTCACCATACAACCTCTACATTAACACATATTGTTAACGTTTACCATATTGTCATTAAAAGGTTTTTTATTGTATGCACTCGGTCTGGATTATGAACCAATTGTTTGACATAGAGTACAGCAAAAATTTTGTTCGTGAAAATGGCCATTTTTTTATGGTAACCTAACTTAACCGCCTATTCAACATATAGTTATTTGGCCTTTTACCATCTGACATATTGTTAAACCTATATAGGAGATTGTAAGTTTATAGTTGTCAACTATAAGGGTAAATGTCGTAACAATAACGGAAACGGTCGTCAACCATAAGGGAAATGGTCTAGGAATGGTTTGTGATTATGCGGGGTGTTAATGAAAAACTAGAAAAATATAAATTAACATTTACCTTAATCACTTACTTAAAAAATAAATATTAAAAAACTGAAACACTTTTTTAATACTATCTCGAGTCGACGCGAGCAAATTCCGTTAAATTTCACTATAGAAAGCTTATTTGAGAATGTAAACAAAATCTGATTCGTTCATAATGTAATTTTAGATGATATAAATACGGGCTTACTAGGCTTTTTGGCTTATTCTTACGACTATTTTTGTAGACGAAAGAGCAGGAGCAGGATCAAAGTAGCAGAGGAAACAAAAATTCATCGTAGAGGGCAGAGCAGCAGCAGCACCTACGACAGCAACAGCTGTGACGCAGAAATTTGTGCGACTGTACCGAGACTAGAAACCTCGGTCGGATCACGACACAAACAAAGTAGATTTGTCAGCAACATGCATGGTAAATGTCATGATATTTATAGTCAGCTGTACTAAAATTTTGGTTAATTTAATTGAGAGCAACGTTGTTGAATTGCAAACAAGTCAGCGCCAACGTTTGTTTAGGGCGAATCTGTTTTTGTAAACAAACACTTTGTCTGCTAATTGATCAGAAATTGAATCCAATTACGTGATATAGAGTATCTTGATATCAGCAACTATACATCTAGTTTTCACTGGAAATAATGTACATGTCATTTGATATCAAGATAATCGATATCACGTAATATAAGCTGTAGTGAGATCGTACTATAAGCTCATCTTCCTTAAAGAGTGCTTAATTTGTATTGGTGACCTTTTTTCAAGAGAAAACGACTACGGAAGCCATGTAAATTGAGACATCGACAATAGAAAAGGGGTTTTTATCTCAAGTAACCACAAGCATTATATTATTGCACTTATTCAACCCAAAATCAACATCGGTAATGGGGGATCGCACCATACAACAGTTGTCAAGTAATAAAGCGTAAGATAAGCTTGAAAAAGTAGTGATGCATTACCAATGCAATAATGCTACTTTAGCAATGTCTTATGGCATTAAAAAAGATAAAGCTTCAGTTCGATCTTAGAGGGGCCCTTTTCAGCTTTAATCCAACTTCAATGATGCACTAGACGTAATACATATACCCTATATATGATGCATGCTATTATAGCCTCGTGGTTACTTGGGATGTATCTTAACTGTAGAAAAATCATTATGTTCCGAACAAATTTGTGTCATTTACTATTAATTGTATTGTTTCACAATTGTTGAACATTCTGATTCTTGATTTTAATCTTATTTTATATTATTGTATTGTAATTGTATGGTAATTTTTATCCGGGAAATGTTGTCTCAAAAATAGTTTTTACAACTATGATCATTCTTTCGGTGTAGTCTTCGGATAACGTGAACTTTTTCCTTGAATGTGAGTAAATTTTATTCATATCTGATGCTTTCTTTTCTGCGGTACTCATGTCAAACGTCAAAATAAGAAACTGCAGTTTGATGGTAACCCTATCGTACGATTTGTCACGTAAAGTCTTCATTTTAATGTACTCGTAAAAAATATTTCCTATTTTCACTTACTTTCAAGTGCATACGATTTAATATTTTGCTCAATTGCGTTCAATTCTTTTCTGTGATAAGCTTTTCTAAAGGAACATATAAAAATGGTATGATTTAGAAGCAAGCGGTCGTATTCACAAACCATTGACATCAAGATTTTTGCGAACTGTCACGCCCAAATCTAATGTAATATTTTTTTTCAGACGGAACAGCAAATGGATTGTGCATTAGATTTGATGAGAAGGCTCCCTCCTCAGCAGATCGAGAAAAATTTGATTGATTTGATCGACTTAGCTCCCGCTTTATGTGAGGATCTATTGACATCAGTCGATCAGCCTTTGAAAATAGCTAAAGATAAGGAAACCGGAAAAGATTACTTGCTCTGCGATTACAACCGAGATGGTGACTCATATCGGTCTCCATGGTCGAATACCTACGATCCTCCACTAGAAGACGGTTCCATGCCATCGGAACGCCTACGAAAACTAGAAATCGAAGCAAACCACGCATTTGACCAATATCGCGAAATGTACTACGAGGGAGGTGTTTCCTCTGCGTACCTCTGGGACTTGGACCATGGCTTCGCCGGAGTGATTCTTATCAAAAAAGCCGGAGAAGGAAACCAAAAGACCAAAGGATGCTGGGATTCAATTCACGTCGTTGAGGTGCAGGAAAAGAGCTCTGGAAGAACAGCACACTATAAGCTTACTTCCACGGCAATGCTATGGCTGCAGACACATAAACAATCCTCTGGCACCATTAACCTGGGCGGAAGTTTGACTAGACAGGTATTTGGGAGTACTTTTTTAACTTTTTTTTTCGTTTCGTGCGTCTTTCTGGACGTTCTGCTAAACTAAGTTAATTATCGTTAATTACCACAAATTCGACTGATTGAGACGAATTCAGCTCTGCTTTAGTTAAATATTTCCTCGAGTCTCGCCAGTGATTTTCGAATCAGAACAAGAAAACAGTTTTGATTATTCTTCAGAGTAAATCTTGTGAATTTTTCTGACTTGTTTTGAAACAAAATTTACGTTTTTCATTGAATTCCTTAAACTTATTGTTAATAGATTTGTTTCATGATTTTCTAGATGCTAGACATTAATATCGCTGATGGACAGTTTTGTTCCAGTGATAAACATTGATAGTTATCTCCTGGATGTCTCTTAATTTGATCGTATTTCTCGACACTTTTTTTTCAAAACGACATATCTGATTTTGTACCCAAAGAATCAAACGTTAAATTCTTGAAACTCTCACTTTCACGCAAAGTAAGACCACCAGCACAAAGAATAATATTTCTCTGACATGGTGCTAGTTTTTGTGGGAATGCTAAGTGTTTTGAGAAATTTACGTTTGAATCTTTGTTTACACAATCAGATACGTGAGATAAGTTATTATACCCACTTAAAATCAAGTTTGCATCTTATTCATGGAAATTCCAATAGCAAATGTTTCATATGTCTTCTTTCAGAACTAAGTTTAAAGTTAATATTTCGGATCAAAATTTCTTATTAGGAAAAAATCATAAATCTCGTGAATCATTTCCAATAAGGCTTATCTTTTTAAAGATTTTCTTAGAATTCTAATTTCATAGGATGTTCTGTTAATTTTGTTATTTCCTCCTAGTTCAAGTACTGAGGTTTGCTGAGATCCACTAAAACTATTCTTTCTTTAAAATCTCACACGTAGTATCATATAAAGCTCGGAAATCTTTCTAGATTTCTGGATCTTTTCAAGTTTTCGAAGTCAGTGACGAATAAGGCTTCTAGGACCAACTAAAACTATTGTTTACTTTAAATTTCGCACTTAATTTAGTCACGTACATACCTTGATAAGTTTGTCTTCATTAATTGTCTCTTATATTACTAGTTAAAAAAAAATAAACCATACACCTTTTTCTTCAATCTGTCACATTTGCACTTGACAAGTTACAAAACATCAAATTTAACATATTTCTCGACCACTTATTCAAAATGACAAATCTGATTTCGTAAAAAAAAAGATTCAAACGTGATTTTTTCAAAACTTTCACCAACCCCACGGAAACCATCATATTAAGGAAATATTACTCTTTGCGGTGTTGGTACTATCCAGGTAACCAATGAGCACTAGCATATGCAGTAAATCAACCCTAACTCTGCATTTCAGATGCTGCAAGCTTTATATTAGCATTATATCAGCACTTTGAATGCTATCTGTTGTAAAGTTGGATTACAAATGCTATTTAAATGCTTGTAGCCTGTAATAAGCATTTAGAATGCAAAATAGCAATAATGAAGCATTATCATAGCATTGCAGTAAAGCAGCCGTATATTGGGCCAAAAACGGCATTCATGTTGCAATAAAGGCGATTTAATTGCTTGACAGGCTGCCGTAAAGACGCTTTGTAGCTGCTTATTGGTTATCTGGGTAGTTTGTGTGAAAGTGGATACCCAAGCAACCACGAGGCTGTAATAGCATGCAAATATAGGGCATATGCATTACGTCTAGTGCATCATTGAAGTTGGATTAAAGCTGTAAAGGGCCCCACGAAGATCGAACTAATGCTATATCTTGTGTAATGCCATAAGACATTGCTAAAGTAGCATTATTGCATTGGTAATTCTTCACTACATTCTTAAGCTAAGCTAAAATTCGCTTCATTACTTGACAACTGTTGAATTGATGCCATCCCGCATTACCGATGTTGATTTTGGGTTGAATAAGTGCAATAATATAATGCATGTGGTTAGTTGGGTAGGGTTTCAAGAATTTTGAGTTTGAAATTTTGTTTTCCTTTTGGAATCAGATAGGTCGTTTTGAGTTAAGCTGTCGAGATTAAATTTTTCCCCCCAAGCATTACTTGAATTTATTACGGCAAAATGAATCAAATTATGACGCATTTTACAAAACACAATAACAAATCATGATGTTGCTCGGCATTCGAAAATCCACCATTGAAAAGGTTTAAAATAAACGTTTCCTTTTCAGGTTGAACAAGATGCACCGGTCAGCGAAAGCAGTCCGCATATTGCCAATATTGGGCGCATCGTGGAGGATATGGAGAACAAAATTCGCAACACTTTGAATGAGATATACTTCGGCAAGACTAAAGACATTGTCAATGGATTGAGAAGCATCCAATCGCTGGCTGACACAAACCAACAAGCTTCTATGAAGAAAGAGCTTGCGGCTGCATTACTGCGACGAACTGGTAAAGGAGAAAACTAAAATATCAATGCCAACTGAAATCATCGTCATGGTACGTAATTTTACTATTGTTTCAACCAGCATCATAGTACAACTCTTTAAATTCCAGTGCTGAAAATATATATTTTGATGCTGTTGCTGTGCTGTTGTTCGCTTGAAGCAAGGCGAAAATGATCGTGGAACTCTCTTATTCACATGAAAAAAGGAAAGGATTAATATCTACACATGAAAGCAAGTGGCGATGTTTGTAATTCTAAGGATAGCTAATAAACAATATTTTAATGGTGTTAAGTATAGAGAAAACTGCAGGTTATTTTCAATCCATTTCAAAGTCTTACACAACAGATACACCAGTGAGTACATCACTTCTGTCCTGCTCTAACTACCCTGATTTGTTTGGTTGCATAAATAGCTTTTATGTTTCATTTTGTTTCTAGAAAATCAACAAATATATTATTTTATTGCCTCAAATTTATATCCGTTCAATTTTTTTCGCCAAAGAAACGGCCATTGCTTTTCGTAACCATCGTTGTTGTATCTTGGAAGAATCAATTACAAACCTGCAGTAATCGATCCTGCAAAACAAAATCTCATGTTGTTCTTGGTTTATTCAGATTCAAGTGTACGAGAACGTGATGGTTTATTGGTATGACCACGGTAGCCTCACATCACAGTAGATCTGGTATCAATTCCAATCGGTGCCTTTTGAGATATTCTAAGCCGGTGATGCAGCTTCTCCCGATTAATGCATTAATCAGGGCTCGTAGCGAGTCACTTTTTAGTGACTTAGTCACTATTTTGATGCTAGTCACTAAAAAGTCACTATTGACATAAAAAAGTCACTAAAGTCACTATTTTACTTAAAATGGTCACTAAAGTCACTATTTTCGTTCCTCCTTTGTTGAACAAGAAAAATCAAAACGATAAAAAAAAATTTCTGGCAACCAATTACGCTAACTCCGATAGTAAACACTAAATTGCGTATTTTTTAACCAACGTGTAGATCTGACAGTACAACAATCTATATCGCTTTCTCTTTCATCCGCGCTTTTGAAAACTTCTCTTTCTAACCTGAAAAACAACTATAGCCATCGATTTCGTGTGGTGTCTTGGGTGCGTGCAGAACGTTGAAAAGTTTGCTGCGTCGAAATTTGCAATTTTCCGCGTCGTGCCGAATTTGTAGTTTGTGCCGAATTTGTAGTCTAGTCCGTGTCAAATTTATAGTCCGTATCGTATTTGGATTCCGTTCCGTTTTTATAATAACCCAGAACTATTCTGCTGGATCGCCGTCGTCGCAACACAGGAATTGAGCTGAATATTCTGCTGTGCGTTTCGTGTGGAGCCCCGGTCTACGATCACTGTTAATGTGGTTATGTCTCCAAGTCCGGTGACTATCTGGTCATTCTTAGGTTGAAGGTAAATGAATAATAAATCAAATGTGTTGAAGCATACATGTAGTAATTGGAACATAAATTATTTCAGCCATCTCTGTGTGAAACCAGCGTCGAGCTTTTGTTCCGGTTCGCAGAATTATTGAATTCCGGTAAGGTAAGCATGCTTTGCTATAACCAGTACAATGATTCCCTGTAACCTCAAAACTACCTGCACAATTTATATAAAATTCTAAATTTTGTTTGTATTCAAAATTAATTATCTTCATTCAAACAAAATACAGTTTTAAGCCTCAACATTAGAAATTTATTCCTATTGAACAAGTAGATTTGAGGTTAAATAATCGCCACTAGTAATAGTGGAAGTAGTTGGGATAAAATATTTGAATAATGTGATTACTTTTCCAATTGACTGAGAAACCAATTTAAACAATTATTTTTCACAAATATGTTGATCCTTACACTTATAGTCCAATAGTGGGGACCCGCCACTTGTGGATGTTCCCTAAAGCATCAATGGAATGCACCTCTATATTGTATGTTCGGAAGTAAGTTAGAAAGCCTCTACTACCGAAAATGGATTTTGCTCCGAATCTAGGCAAAATACCTAACTTCGGAAGTAGTGCGCTCTCATGACGCATCATCATGCGATTTGAGCGCCCCACTTCCGAAGTTAGGTATTTTGCCTAGATTCGAGCAAAATCCATTTTCGGTAGTAGAGACTTTCTAATTTACTTCGAACATACAATATATAGTCAAATTT
>JASCZW010005584.1:0-120000 GCA_034211315.2 Aedes japonicus
GCCATTTTGAACCCAGCCTTACTTATGAGAAGGGCCTATGAAAATGCACATGATATCTTCAAAAAATTGTATCTCGAAACGGTTTGTCCGATTGGTTTGGTGTCTTGGGCAAAATTTTAGACAATTGTTGGTGCTATATGGAGAAAATATGCGGTAAAAAAAAAAGTTTGGTTTTTGTGTTTTGAACTAAAATATAGATTTTTCCTTAAAAGTGACCTGTCAATAATTTTTTAATTATTTTTATGTTATAGCTGACTTAAAATGCTATCTAGTGCATAGTGAGTTGTTCTGGAAGAAAAATAGGTCACAATGAAAAAAAAATTAAAAAAAATTACAATTTTCAAAAAGCTATTAAGAAAAGTCAAAAAAGTTTGTCACCCTAATTTTATGAAAGTACATCAAATTTGCAAGCAAAAAGTACTTCGGTAACATTTTTCTAAGATGCACCGTTTAGAAGATATTACTGATTCAATATTGATTTTTTGATAACTTAATAAGTTTTGGCCCTTTTCGGATGTACTCCGTGTTTTTTCAGTTTCAAAAGTATTTTTTTCGGAAAGATTGGAAAATTTTGGAGTTAAAATGACACTGACAGCTTAAAGATTCGGAGTGAAATTCTCTGCCTTAAAAGTAGTTTTGAAAAACAAGTTACAAGATCCCACTATCAGGAACAATGATTTCTTCCAGTTATTTTTGGTGTATTATGTTGAAAATGTGCATTCAACTCTTGCATATCGCCTAACAGTTTAATCCATTTAAACTGGATGTGTTTGTACTGTGCATATTTTCTTCTATTGCCGAACATTGCCCCAGACATCAAACCGATGAGACAACTCGATTTCGAGATACACCTTTGAGAACTGCAAATGCAAGCTCCTCAATTAGCAAGATTCAAAAGAGCGAATTAAGCTTATTTTCCAGGGATGGTGATTGTGCGCAATAAAAATAACATTATATGTTGGATATCATCAGTTTATTTTTATTCCTGTATTTTTATAAAATTATTGTTTACACAACTTTCTTAACAATTTTTTTTAAGCTATGTAGAATTAAATTGACATTTTCATGCGTAGTGCAAACGCAAACATTATGTGTTCCTGTGATAGTCAATAGTTTGTTGCTCTTGGCTGGAGGCTTGCAAATGATGAAAACCCTATTTTTACATTGACGTACATTTCATTAAAGTGATTAAAAGCTTCTCTCAATGTCATCATTAACAATCTTTTCTGAACAGCTAATCTCTTATTTCCTGTCTTTACGCTAACAAAATCTCTTTGGCCTGGCATTGCACGGCTTATATCATCGTCCTCAAAAAAATTCAAAACCAGTTCTTTTGTTTCATTACTCAAAGCTTTTCCAGAGCTTGAACCTTGAGATGAATCAAATACATTATCTCTTTCCTTTCTTGCATCTGATGCCATATTTCTACTCGTTTCAAATTCGTCTACAATTTTTTGTACTGACCATGATTTTGGTAACAATGATAAAATTAATAGTTTTTCTTGCCTTGTGGCTGAATTTAAAAATTTCATTTTCATATTTTCTATGACTTCATCAAACTCGTTTGCTTTTTCTGTTCTAGCGTCTTATTTAAAAGATTTCTTCGTACACCTACGACGATTTCAGTGCACTTTTTTCAGGATAGTGAACATTTTTAACCTTACCTAAATCTATAGGCGAAACACGAATAGCTGCTATTCCTCGGTTGAATATTTCGACGTCTAAAACGTGTATGCAAGGTTTCATGCAAATCAAAAAATACAAAAAATAAAAACTGGAAAAATTTCCCACTTGTTCGTGGAAACTATAAACCGCATTGAACTTTTGCAAAATCACGTCTTTAGATCCCTGAAGGGCTGCAAATGGTGAGTTGACAACCCGGAACAACAGTGCGACCGCCCTTTGGTCCTCACAAGTTCCTAGCTTACGCCTCTACGAGTCATATGATCAGGTGAAACATGGTGATGCTGTTTGGCGTAGGCTGGACATTGTTGTTAATTTGACAACAACAAAGTGTGATGGCAGGAAAAAACCATGCTGGAGGTTCGATTCCTGGACTAGTCAAGGAATTTTTCGTTAAGGAAAATTTCTCGACTCCTTGGGCATTAGCCACACAATCATATTAATGCAAAAATAGTACCTGCCATTGAAAGCTCTTATTTAATAACTGTGGAAGTGCATTTAGAACACAAAGTTGAGAGTAAGCAATAAGCTAATTGCGGAAGCAGTAAGCTAGAGACGCTAAGAAAGAAGAATGTGAAAGGGCGCAACAAGCAGGTAATTGGTGAGTAACCGTCTGGTTACCCACCAGACGCAAGTTGCCCAGAGGTGAACCGGAAGATTCGATTAGCTACCTCAACCTCAACCTCAAATAAAAAAAAATTCATGTGAAAATCAAAATCACAGAATATACCAAAAATAGTGATTTGTGCATTCCAAACAATGTTTCTGACGCTAAAAATAAATTTACTAGAAAATCTCATGTATTAACAGAACCCAAACATGTAGGGCAGTTTCATATCCCCTAGGCCTGTAGACGAAAAAAATGCACCAGACAAAAGTGTTCGCCAAAAATTTATTTTATGTCGGATTATTTTGAAACTGTCAGGGAATGAACTCATACATATGAATTATGTTTCGGCATAATTATTTTAATAAATTTCCTTTTCATCGCTGAAAGCCCGCACCTTTCCCTTGAGACATCTCAATACATTTTGTGCAATGGTGGAGCCGACCTTTTTGGTTACTTTAATCCATTCGTTTTTCAACTCCAGCTCGTTCCTAAACACCTTGGGTGATTTTCGAACTTTGGTCTTCATTATGGCCCAAAATCTTTCCACCGGATGAATCTCTGGTGAATGACGGGGGTGGCTGGCGGTTTTTGGTACAAAACCAACGTTATTGTCTCTGTACTAATCCAACGTCGATCGTGCGTAATGGCATTTTCGCCTCCTTGCCCCACATAATAAGTGCAAATAATAAATGAAGGAAACTCATAATTTAAAGTGAAGTACTATTTAATTGTTCCAAATATTTGAAAAACGTACCGGTTTAAATCCAAATTTATTATTTTTTAAGTATGTACTGGAACTGATATTTAGCCTTTTCAATTACGATACTTTGGGTATTTTTTCAGTAGTAGTGAGTTATGAATGGTTTATTGAAGCTTCTTTTGTTTTTTTTATTTCATTGTACAATTTATTAATAGGTTGCCGAGAATTGTAAACAATTTAGAAGACGTAAACCTCTCTACCAAGATTTTTTGTTCTCTCTGAAGACATTTATGCCCGGTATTCATCTGTTACTTGTTGTTTGTAAGTGCTGTTCCTGTCACCGATTTGCTGCTGTCCCCGTAATTGTACACTTCAAGTTTGCACATACATAAATCAAATTGAATTCAAGTTACTGATACAGTGATACACTAAATTATTCTTTGCGTTAAAGATATTCACTTAATGCAGTGTTCATATCAATTGAAATAAATATAAGTCTCTTTACAAACTGAAAAATCCTAATTATTTCGAATCGTAGACCTATATTTACATACAAAAACAACTTTCTTTATCTTGTTGTGCTAAATAGGACACAAAAATACATTTGAATATATTCTCTACCATTAACCAACTTTGTACCCACCTTCTACAACCACCGTATCATCTAAATCCTCGTTTGAATCTACCACCTTTGTTTCTGCCACAACTTTCAGCAGAAGTAGTCCACCAATCAATCCCGATAATAACTTCATTTTTGCACTTCTTGCTCCGTGGTTTTAATCCACAGTCAAAAATTGATCTAGTTTTCGAAACTTAAACCATCTTTTTATTCCCTGTACACTTTTATCTCCAAGGAATCACACTAATTTCGAAATTTCACTATGCTCTTCCAGTAGAAATTGTATTTGTTTAGTACTTTTCAATTAGCACCTTGTCTTCACTTAAGCATTGCCGCACGCCAACTAATCCTGCTACTTGTTTCACTGCCCTGGCGTCCTGAAGGAGGTAAGAATTGAAACTCTAGCCGCGACGACATGCACCATCACAACAGTCGCTACAGAGTTGCTCCACCGAGGTACACCCGTCCGTGACATTGACTCGGAACCGTTTGAAAAAAGAACTGTAATGTGAATTGGTTATTGATGATGTATTTATATATATACTCGGGACGCCTTCACCCTGCCTCCCGGGTAAATTCCCCAGGTTGCGCTGGTACAGGCTTCTTGTTTGGGAATATACGCATTTTTGCGTTCCCGTTCCATGCTTTTGCGCGGTTTGCTATGCGAATCGATAGGGTGGTTTCACATGGATGGCAACAAGTGGAGTTAAGGTAACGATAGTCTTAATTTAAATTGCTGCAGAGAAAATTATAGCTAACCTGAGGAAGCATTCCATCGAATAGATATTGAACGAGAGACGAATGCCCTCAAAAAAATGGGTAAAGTCTCTTAAAATAAAATTAAAAAAAAATAGATATTGAACTTTGAAACTTGATTTTGGAACATAAACATAAGAAAAACGTAAACATAATAGGACCTAAGTTAGGTAAAAATGGCTTTCAGACCAGCCTTAAAGTATGAAAGTCATAACTGATTTAAAAAAACGTCATGTAGGGTGGAGCAGAGGACCAATTCCCGTCAATTTTTCCGCTATTACTCAGCCGTATGCAATTCAAACGATTTGATTTTTTACCATGGTTAGGTCGTGCGCG
This sequence comes from Aedes japonicus, assembly GCA_034211315.2. NCBI lineage: Eukaryota > Metazoa > Arthropoda > Insecta > Diptera > Culicidae > Aedes > Aedes japonicus. The sequence goes on from JASCZW010005584.1 coordinate 4,705, forward strand.
GCATATACATATCGGACGTTTGATTCAATTACGAATGTGCATTAACATGTGTTCTAAAATCACATTCTTGGACAAATTGTTGAAAATCAAACATGCGCTAAAAGTTCATTTAAATCTTTTTTTTAATTAAGCCGGAAACCGATTTATACTTATACTAAATGATGCGTGCAACGCTAATAAACGAATCTTCTTTTCTTACGCAGACTCATTTCGAAATTGGATCATGCAATCGTCTCTAAGCTCCTGAAAGTTTACGTCTCACGTGCTTTCAATTTGTTTCAACAGTTTTTCTGTGCGTTTGTGTCATAACTTGTGTTTGAACTACGATTAATTTTGCATGCAGGTTTGTCGCTGACAACCGAAAGTTTATTTAGCCACTATCCAATTATATTTTTAAGTTGTACAGAGGAGGTTTTAATATTAGGTACTGTAATATTTAAATATTTCCCTAGATGTTGCTAAAATTAGGCTTATCGAAAACGAACCCTACAGCGAGCCAAATTTTTATCCAATATCCCATTGATTTCCCCTGAAAGTACAGCCTTAAATAAAGCAAATATATCGTCAACACATTCCTACCTATTTTTAATTGACCTACATTCGGACAGGGTCAGTAGAGCTAGGTCTTATTCTGAGCTAATGAACTGATAGTTTTCACAGAGTCTATTAGAATGTAAAGTAAACGATTTTTCCATAGGGAGTAAAACCTCGAACAATATAGTTTGAAAACAAGTCAAAACTCTTTTATCATCATCCGTGGTAGCGGCATATACTCCTGGATTTTCACTCAAGAAACCGGTTTTGTGGACGAGCGATCGACAACAGACCAAAGCTTTACATTGCGGCAGGTCCTCCAAAAAGTGTCGTGAATATCAAGTTCCTACGGACCTCCTATTTATCGAATGCAAGGCCGCATACGATACTATTGCTCATGAAGAGTTATGGAAGGTTATGGACAAGTATGGTTTTCGCGGGAAACTGACTAAACTGATCAAGGCAACGATTGGCTAAACTACACTGATCAAGCCAACGATATAGTACATGTACATGCAAAGGACTTCATCGAGGTGATAGTTTTTCCTGTTCAATTTTGCGCTATAAGGTGTTATGAAACGTGCAGGCTTTAACATGCGGGGCATGATTTTCGATAAATCCAGTCAACTCACTAGCTTCGCTGATGACGTGCACATTCCGGAATAAAAATACAACAGCAAAAACACTCTAACCTATTTCTACCCAAATTTTCAAGAGAAATAACCCAATGAGTAATTTTCTATATATTTTTTTCCGTGACGCAATTTGATGCGCAAATTGAATTTGATTAAAAAAAAAAAGGTTTTTTCTAACTGTATCGATGATGGGCGTTCTTCTTAACATAAAAAATATATTTTATGAATCTCAACTATTTTTTCTCGATTTTTAAACTAAAAACCCGCATTAATACACCGATGGTGAGACTGAACCCTTCTTACACATCACCAGAATTCAAATGTGGGCAATATTTTACTGGATACATATTTTCATCAGAAATTCCAAGAAGATTCAGAGATATTCAATATGCCATACATTCAGTTTATAAAATGAACTATTTGTCAATCCTGAGCGTATTGTTCAGCGATGTGATTAAAATATTACCATTAATAGTCTTTAATGACCTGTTTATGTTAGTTATATAAAAGGGGAAATTGCATAAATATTAGAAATTTCATAAAATCAGTCCATAAAGTGATTCAATAAGCTTAATAAGTACATTTTCGTTGAAAATTGGTTATAGTAAATGCAGACTAATTTTTGAATATACTCGTTGCAGTTCAAAACCAGACCACTCGAGCCAATCGATGCTGCTTTAATTCTGTACAGTCGCATATTGTTGCTAGTCCGCTGTATGTGCTATACAACGCACCAGATGCGACACAATAGAATGCAAGCGGCGTCGATTGGTGTGATTGGTCTTGTTTGGTTTTGCACTGCAACGAGTATATTTTCATCTCACAATTATGTGCTCTCAGGTATTGTTTTGGTCATATCTCCATGAAGGATTATCCAATCATAATGAAATTTTGACCAGTAATTTGGAGATTTCATAGCTTTGATTTTCCTGTGTTGGGGACATTATACCACCGCGACCATTAATTGTTCTATTGTGGTGTTCCTCTGTTTATGTATGCCAAATTGCAATGGCGAGTCACTATTCTTAGTAACTACCACTACTATTAAAGGCAATGATCCCAACTAGGTAATATATTCCTTATCAAATTTATTACCCTTTTGGGACTAACAACCCAGATTTCCCAAGGCTCCATAATACCTTTGTCAAGAAATCTGCATCTTTTATCAAATAGTGCAACGCAGTCACACAGTAAATGTTCAGAGCTTTCACTATCCAGGTTACAAAAGCGACATTTATCTTCATCTAGCTTACCGATGAGCTTTAGGTGATATTTACTAGGACTGTCCTGTTATTAAACCTGTGTATAGGCTCAGATCACGTTTCGATAGATTTAGTAATCTATATGTATGACAAGCGTTTGGCTTTATAAAACGTTTTGATTGCTGGGCATTTAAGGTCTTGTTCCAGTTGTACTGTACCTTCGTTTTCTCCCAGAACTTAAGCTCCATTTTAGGAGCGCAAGAAGATAAGCCAAAAAAGGGCTCGGGTCCAATGAATTTCGTGGTTGATCCTTTTTTTGCCAATTCGTCAGCCTTTTCATTTCCGTCGATTCCGGTATGCCCAGGAACCCAGTATAGGTTAACAGTGTTGCGACAGGACAGGCGTTGCAGAAATTTTGAGCATTCCCAAACTAGTTTTGACGTATAAGTTTTTGATTTTAAAGCATTTAGCGCTGCTTGACTATCTGAACAGATGCAGATATTTGCATTTTTGTAATTCCTTCTAATGCAGATTGCTGCACATTCTAGGATAGCATATATTTCAGCCTGAAATACCGTGGGCCATTCTCCCATGGACACCGAAAAGTTAATTCCTGGGCCAGTGATTCCAGCACCTACCATACTGTCTTGTTTAGAGCCATCAGTATAAAAGACTAATGATCCGGGCCGAATATTCGGCCCTCCTGTTTGCCAATCCAGACGCGTCACGTCATGAACATGGAAATTATGGTTAAAGTAGTTTATTCTCTGCATGCGGTCCTCATTCAACATTATTAGTGGACTTATTTGAAACTCTTTTATGATACACAGGTGTCCAATAAGATCCCCATCGAAAAAATTCATGGACCTTTTGAGCCTTAGAGCTCTTTTAAATGCATCCAATTCAATAAATTGATTTAGAGGAAAAAGATTAAATAGAGATTCAAGAGCTACAGATGGAGCGCTACGCATTGCTCCAGTTATAGAAATGGTGGCAAGCCTTTGCAGCTTGTTCAATTTGATCTGTGCCGTTTTCTTTTTGGTTTTTGGCCACCAGATAAGTGACGCGTAGGTGACCTTAGGTTTAACTATAGTCGAATAGACCCAATGAATCATATTCGGCTTCAGACCCCATTGTTTCCCAAAGGTTCTTTTACAGATCCAGAAAGCACTTGTCGCTTTGGCTATTTGTAGATCAATGTGTTTGTTCCAGTAAAGTTTGTTATCTAAAGTTACCCCTAAATACATAACTTCTGAGGACATTGAAAGCTTTACACAACCTAATTTAAGGTTAGCTATTGAAATGGTACGTCTTTTAGTAAAAGGTACAATAATTGTTTTTGTAGGATTTATATTCAATCCCTCACGTTTACACCACGATAGTGTAAGATTTAATGCTTTTGCATTCGGTCAGAAACCGTTTCATCAAATTTTCCGCGGACTATTAGCTTTGATTTGGCACCAACAAAACTTAAATCGGTACACAAATAGCTCAGTATGTAATCGGAGACTAAACTGTTTGATTACTATTATAATAGGCCTTCAAGTACTGTTTCGTTCATATCATCGTAACGAAATGTCCGAAATAAAGAAAAAATCAATAGCGTTCTATGGGAATGTTGTAGCTTCCATTTGCCGTCAACAGAACTGAAATCGGTTCACAGATGGCTGAGAAACCGATGTGACATTATTTGTAACGCACACACACACATACACACATACACACACATACACACACATACATACACACAGACATGTGCTCAGTTCGTCGAGCTGAGTCGAATGGTATATGACACTCGGCCCTGTGGGCCTCGGATAAAAAGTCGAGTTTTCAAGCGATCTTAATACCCTTCTATTTATGTAAGAAGGGTAAAAAGAGACCCGAATGACACCATAGTTAAAAGGCCTTTAAAAAAAAAACGAGAAAAATCTAATCATTTTTATTTTTACAAACCGACATGCAGTTTTACAAAGTGACATTTATGCAAAGGGACAGCACTTAATTTTCAGTTACAGAGGCTCCCATTATGACATATATGTCAATTTTTGTATGCTAGAAATCAATGGTTGGTTCGTTGGTTTAGGTTGTATGTTTTTTTGTAGCGTGTTTCATGGTGAAATAGGGTGGTGTTGTCTTGCAATCATTAATTTTCATAATACTTTGAAATTGTTTTTTCGATAGTTTCGCTTGTCAAAATTAAAAAATAAATTAAACGCCGGTATATTATTATATTTATTATTGAACCATGTTGTAATCCACATACCCCTATAATACCCTATTGGCCGCAACTCTGGTGAGTTTGGAGGATTAAGATCCTTCGGCACGAAATTGACACCATTCGTTTTGTACCCCTCCAGAACACCCTTGGAGTAGTGACAAGAGGCTAGGTCCGGCCAAAAAATTGTTGGAACGTTATGTGTTTTGAGAAACGAAAGCAGTCGTTTTTCAGGCATTCATTTATGTATACTTGACCATTTACAGTTGAAGTTGTCACGAAAGGCTTGCTCCGCTCACCACACGAACAAATCCGCTGCCCTAGTGTCTTCAACAGAAAACAATGCGACAGTGGTTTTTATGTGTTTATTGAAATACATGTTTAAACTCTATTATTTTATTTATTTTATTTCAAAATTTCCCAAAATGGCGGCAGTGCCAGGCATTTTGTGGAGGCCCTCCGGAAATTTCTTTTTTGCAGTAATCACGCCCAGTTTAAACTATTCATCTGAAACACACAAAACATGTTTCATTGTATGGGTAAAGATTGTGGTCAGGAATTAAAACTCGCAAATGTACATAATCATTAAAATTGATCTACAATTTTTTGTAGAAAAAAACAAGTGTCGGATTTTTACCCTTGTTTTTCGTTATAAACGACTGATTAGTTGTTTGAGAATGTCAGAATTTTAATCCTTGCCGGTGACCTTAATCTACAAAATAAAAGTGCTTTGAGCTTTCTACGTGCAGTGGTTCAATCGCAATCGTGATTACCGACTTTCAAGAAGAGGTTCCGATAAAACGCGCTTTAATGTTTTTGGCGTCCATATGCTGCTCGTCTGCGCGTGCTGGTTCTTCGGGGAAAAACTTCGAAAATATTCTCAGTATCAATTTGAAACTTTGAGATTACATTTTCAGATAGTATATCAGTTACAGCAAAAATAAAAAAGAAATAGATTTTTTGAAAGTTCTTAATGAGGTGCACCCTTAAAAGTCTGCTTTTACGTGTGTTTCATCGTCCATGATGCAGCAGTGTGGTTCGACAACATTTGTGTGTACAGCTTACACGCACGTGTATTAGCTGTCCTATTCTGTTTTTCATTGCGGTTTGGAGCTTTCTGAACTTCTGAACGGAGCCCGGCTCGTTTCTTGGCTTTCTGCACGAAACTTTTGGTTAAGTACAGCTTTTTCACGACATCCCGAACGGAATAGTTGGGTTTGCGTTTAAAGGCAGCAACCACTCGCTTGTGATCCTTCACAAAGTACAGAATACTTTTTCTACCATTCACCTTCTTCCGATCGACAGTTAAACGTTCCCCGAAACGTTTTATGACACGAGACACTGTCGACTGGTGAATTTTCAACATCTTTCCGATAGCTGGGTGCGAAAGAAGTGGATTGTCGAGGTACGTGTGCAAAATGTTCTCGCACACTTGCTGTTCCTTCGACTCCCTTTTCGAAACTACGACACATTTCACAATGAAACTCACGCAGTGTAAACAATACACGCTGAGGTCATTTCACCCCAAATTTTTGTTGAAATCAGAACGACTAAAATGAGAGTAGATCCATCTAAAATCCCTGATAGATTTTATTGGCTCTAGTTTACTATGAATAGGACTATCTGTTGAGGTGATATGAATTTCTATATTTTAGTCGTTGGCTTAAATTGTTGCTTAAATTTTTATTCTTCAAATTCTCATAGTACGGAATTCTTACAATGGAAAAAGCTAGAAAAGCATGTTACAATGAATGAATGAATTAATAAACGAAATCTTTTCTGGTTAGTCTAATTTTTTAAATGGGGTTCAGAATGGGTCCAAAATCAAAAAGTCTATTTTGTAGAAATGCACATTATAATAATTATCATCATGCACCTTACTAAAAACTTATGAACGAAGAATATCAAACAGACAGTCAATATTTATCCTATGTAAAATAATTAAAATAATTAGAAAAATCATTCTCATGGATTATTTTCAAGATACATTCAGATGAGACCACCCTAGGTGGATTCAGAACTACTCCTCTGAACTGGACGGCTTGTGTCGTGATTCAGGATCGGATGCGATACACAACCCGGCGAATCCATTCAGTTGGTGTAGCAGATGTGTGTACTCGAATCACCATCTCCATCATGAACTAGTCCAGAAAGATCAAGCTTCTGGTCTTGAGAAGGCTTGGCTCTAGAACAAAATAACCAGATTGGCAAGAACACGTACCACTTGCCATTCGCATTCGGGTACAATGAAGGTGTTCGGATTCAGTGCGGGTAATAACACGCTTCTTTTCTGCGGTGTGCCACCTTTAAACGTCTACACCTTCTTCCGTACACAGTCCGCGCGCGCTTTCATCCTGTGGTTCTGTCACACACAGGTTTTCTACGGGTGTGGGCAAATTTGTCGTACTTATAAATTGGCATCCATAAGGAAGGGGACTGCAATTTACCACTCATCATCAAGACGACATATTAAAGCATGCCGCACATGCTCACCATCACAGGTTGGTAATGTGCTCCTGGCTGGTCTGTGGTGGTCAAGACAAAGTGTTGTTCACATCCAAACTTACCCAGTAAGGTTGGACTGTTCGTCAGACGATAATCCTCTGGTTTGGACTACTTTTTTCGAGTAAAACGAGGAGTTGGCTTGAAATGGGGTTTGTCCAAGCATCATGTCACGCATGATGACGAAATATACCCGAGAATTGCGCAATTTAGTTGATGGTGAAGATGCTATTACATATATAAAAAGTACTCGTTTTTTTTTTTGGATTCAAGTTTCGGTTTGTTTTCAAATGACATGCATCAATTGTCAACAAAACAAAACAAAAATATTTAAAAAAATAAGTTCCACAAATTGAAAATAATGTGTCATTAAAACACACAGGGACAATGACGATACAACTATTAATCTCGGTTGAAAACAGAATTGAAATAATAGTCTGTTTGAATTGTTATATTTTTTTAATTCTTTTAGACAGTTTAAAAAAAAATCTTCATTTTTACATGACATTTACATTCAAAAATCAGCCTATCCGTTTTTGAACAAGAGTTTAAGCACATTTTTTCTTAATCGCTTGTTAAAAGAGTTGAACTCATCAGTTCTTCTATGGACATAAGAAACATATAAATTACATAAAAATTTGCTGTAAATTTATTTCTCTTCATAGAAATATTCTAGTAAAATGCGTGAATATTACCAAAAAAAAAACATTTACAATTTGAAATATTATATGACTACAAAAACTCAAAGCAACAAATCACTTACACACAACTCTAAAAACCAGCTAGGTAATGTGCAGAAGAAACTGATTGAATTGCTAATACCAGGCATCTCTTGGGCAGAACTGGTTGACTAACTTTTGTTCCTGATATCCTGTGGCTACCAACCGAAAAACGAAATCCATCAGAAAAAGCTATCAACCTTGACGCATGGGATGATTAATTCAATATCAAGTCCAAGATCTTGGTTGCAACTAAATCTCGCCTGCTAAAAGGTGATTGAACCTTGCCGCCGACCGAAATAAATTTTCTGCATGGTTTATTCTTGTTATTCATTAATTAATCAAATGCGTATTATTTTTCTTTTGACTGTTCCATTACTTGTGTTCATCATGTTTGGTTAGAAAAAAAAACATTTTCTTTCGAGGATTTTTATTTATTATCGTACAGATTGGAGCGAAGGTCGCAGATATTTATGGAACTTTATGCACGCATAGAATTTATGGATATAGGGTATGTGTCCATTAACTCAGGCTATTATGCAACGATAGATTAGGTTTTTTATTATAACTCATAAAGTATTTCAGCTGTAAGCGATATTCAACTAGTTATACGCTTGCTAAGATAAGTTTGATAAGACATTTGGCAGCATGTATCACGAGAACTTACACAACTCATTTTATAAAGTCAGAAACATTCGAGAAATTTGGATTTAATATCGGTCTATAAGCACCAAATTGGGTCTATTCATGGATGCAACTGCGTCTCATTCGTTAGAACAACTATAAGTTAATTAATATTGTTTCACTTGCTTCGCATTACATCGGTCATCCTAATAGCAACATGATTTTGTTGGTTATCGTAAAATATTAATGACATATTTAGTGCATAGGCCGAATGAAAGCGATAGACTAACATTACATCCTGTTACCCTATGTACGAAAATAAAATCAGAACTCAACTGCTCATCATGCTCAAGAATACAAAAAAACTATAATTTCGCAATACTTTCCCATAAATGTATTTGCGGTAAAAGCAAACTGCAAAAAGTTTGAAAAAAAAATCGTGTTCCCTTGCGCTGAACTGACCGGCTTGGCGTGCCGCAGGGGATCCGTAGGGATTGTTTGTAAGGACCCGAAGCTGAGAGTCAGTTCCATTGTAGTTATATCACTTCAACTCGTTTTTCCAGTGTAGCAGCAGCACATCGGAATTGTAGATATACTCTTCTTTGTACGGTTTAAAATTTTAAATCATCAGGCTCCAGACCAGAATGGAAGCAATTTAAACCAGGCGGATGCGCAGATGGTCAACGGTTCGAGGTCAAGAATTTCAAGTCGCAGCATTTCGCTTTCGGCAGTGTAGAAGCTTAAAGGACGAGCGAATTGCGTCACGTTGACGTTTGCAATGCGCATGGTGATGATCCGCGAAGGGACCTGGCGTGCAGTTGATCCTCCGGAAGGTATTCAAGTCGATCAGGTTATGTCGGACAGGGCTCTGGCAAACATCTGTTTGAGCATTGAGCCGTATAACTACAATCTTATTGGTGTAATCGAAGTAATCATAGAGCATAAGCAACCATCCAATGCAGTTGTTATGTATTGTAGTAGCTTAGCAACGCCTAGCAACCATGGCAACGTAGGTTGTTGGTACGAAATAAATTTTCATTAGTCGTTAGTCAGTCCACCTAACCGGTTGTATATTTATTACTCTGCAAAAGGTTATGGGCCCAGGATTGGTCATAGCCGGAAGATAGAAGATTTTTTTAAGCGAAGATAGCGAAACCCACGATGAGTACCGGCGGAGACGGCAATGGAAGCGGAGCTAGAGTGCCGGTTGCTGGAAATGGACCGAGTGGACGGATCAACGCTATCGCTCTATTGATCATCGAGAGACTCAAGGGCCGTGAAAATTACGCTACGTGGGCGTTCACCATGAAAATGACGCTCATCCGTGAAGGATCCTGGTGCGCTGTGTTGCCGACTGAAGGCCAGCAAGTCGGCGGAGAGGTCAGTTTGCGGGCGATGGCCACAATTTGCTTGAGTCTGGAGACAACGAATTACAGTCTGGTCCAGGACGCAAAGGACGCCAAGGAAGCCTGGGAGAAGCTGCGGAATGCATTTCAGGACAACGGTCTAACGCGAAAAATCGGGTTGCTGAGGAAGCTAACGTCGATTCGGTTGGACGAATGCGGCAGTGTGGAATCGCACGTTGACGAGCTGATGTCCACGGCACATAAACTTGCGGGAATCGGTTTCAAGGTCGACGACTCATGGCTGGCTGCGTTGTTGCTGATGGGGCTTCCGGAGCATTATGAACCCATGATAATGGGACTCGAGGCTTCAGGTACTGCGTTGACGTCGGACGCGGTGAAGGCAAAAATTTTGCAAGAACGTGAAGACGTATCCTGTAGTGGATTTCCTGGAATCCGACTAGCATGACCTTGATGTAGAGCAGATGGATGCTGTTACTGCGTTCCTTCAAGGCAAGCTGACGGATGAAGTCATCTACATGGAGCTACCAAGAGGGTTTGCTGGCACCTCGAAGCAAATCTGTCTGTTACGGAAGGCACTCTACGGGCTCAAACAGTCGAGCCGTGTATGGAACAACCAGCTGGACCAAGCGCTCAAGGAGTTCGGACTGCAGCAATCAAAAGTTGACCCATGCCTGTATTTCGGGGTCGACGGTGGGAAAATGATTTTCGTCACAATTTACGTGGACGATTTCATGATTTTCACCAACGGCGCCAAGTTAAAGCGGAAGTTAAAATCTTTCCTTCACAACCGCTTCAAAATGAAGGACCTTGGCGAAGCGACTTTTTGCCTGGGACTGAGGATCACGCGAGATAGGAAGAACGGGAAGCTGTGGGTAGATCAAAAGCACTACATCGATAGCATATTGAGACGGTTCAACATGGCGAACTGTAATCCAGTCTCGGATATCAGTTTTGCGGTCAATCAAGTCAGCCAATTCAACAAGAATCCTGGACGTAGCCACTGGAACGCTATCAACCGTATCATGCGGTACCTGCGAGGTACAGGTTCGAATCGGCTAACATATTCAAACGAACGTTGTTCGAATTTGGTTGGCTACACAGATGCCGATTGGGGAGGAGAGCCGGATTCCAGGAAATCCACTACAGGATACGTCTTCACGTTCATGGGAGGAGCTATGTCATGGAACGTCAAACGGCAACCAACAGTTGCGTTATCCTCGTGCGAAGCGGAATACATCGCGCTTTCTCGCACAATCCAGGAAGCACTTTGGTGGCACTATTTCTAGTCACAGATTTTTGGTGTGCAAGGGATTCCCATCCGGTGCGACAACCAATGGACAAGCCATCTGTATCGCACGAAACCAAGGATACAACCCCCGAACGAAGCATCTAGACATCAGGTATCACTTCATCCGAGATGTAATAGAACAAGGAGTAGTCGAGCTGGGATACGTGAACACGAAGCAGCAACCTGCAGATGGGTTCACAAAAGCCCAGGCGAATCAGAAGCTGGAAGAGAATAAAAAGTTAATTGGATTCGTTGCTTAGGAAGGAGTTTTGTAATCGAAGTAACCATAGAGCATATGCAACCAACCAATGCAGTTGTTATGTACTCTGTTATGTATTGTAGTAGCTTAGCAACGCCTAGCAACCATGGCAACGTAGGTTGTTGGTACGAAATAAATTTTTATTAGTCGTTAGTCAGTCCACCTAACCGGTTGTATATTTATTACTCTGCAAAACTTATCCAGTATGTGTGGTGTTTGTGGAAACAATCAATCCCCCGCTGACAGCGCTTTTATGGAAGAAACTTGTCAGCATTTCTTAGGTGATTTATAAGTTATCACGATGAGCAAAAATTTTTAGGCTGGGAGATTAAAGGTGACAGCTCTATTGAAAATCCAACGACCAATTTCAAGAATGCCAGTTCATACACGTACATTCTGTGGTCATCATAATATACAATAAGCCCTGCATGAAAATCTTTACATGTCAAATGGACACGTGAAAAATTTTCACACTTCCAGACTCAAAAATAGACATTCTTGATCCTGGCGTGTATATAGTTAAAATATATTTTCTAAAACATGAAACGACCTCACCAAGATCCTTATCCAATGCAGAAAAGCTCATCTGGGTGTGGAACGAAGCACTAAAAAACAAGAAATGTAAAAACCCTACTGACGCATAATCTATCTTAACAAACACGATCAGAACACACTTTTAATGGGAATCGATTAACTTCACAACGGCTTACGTATAACACTCGGATATTTCATAATTTCTACTTTTTACTCTGGTTGAATAAATAAATTTAAATTTTTGTTTTAGCGAAAACTTTGCAGCAAAAGCAAAACACGTCAGCTTCAAAGCACGGCTTGCTGCGATCTTCATAACTACATCTTGAAAACGGCGTTTCAAGACTGCGGAAGGTACCGAAGATTAGTTTGCTGCGGAAGTTAACCAGTTTGGAGCAAGAAGACTGTTCGTCCGTTGAGGAGTATGTCGAAAAAATCATGTATACGAGCCACAAATTAGAAGAAATTGGTATCGTGTTGGACGACTTACGCTTGTCGCTGGTTCTGCTGGTGGTGTCAGAAGAAGGTCCAAAAGATAAAAGACAAGTCCAGCGTAAGTTGTTTCAAATATGACAAGCTGGGGCACTATGCGTTGCAGTGCCAGTTGAAGCCAAAATCCAAAAGTTGGAGGAAGGGTTCCATCGGAAACAAACGGCGTTGAAGGCTGGATTTTGGATTCTATAGCAGGACGGCATATGTGCAACGGCGAGCAGGCGTTAATCGACGCGAACGATGTCTCGGAGAGCACTTTCGTAGTTCTCGTCTCAGCCATCGGCAGTGTCAAACTGGATGCCGATGTTGAAGGTATGCATAGCACTCTAGATATCGCTGATGTCTGTTTCGTTCCAGGTTGAGCCTATAAGAGACTTACTCTGGTTCGATCTAGGCTCCCGGATAACTAGCTCAGTAGCATAGACCCCTGAACTGAGTAAATTGTGGGGTGTGTGGTGTGGTTTCTACTGCTTTGGCACGTACCGGTGGGTTCTGTTGCAGAACGATGGCGAGCGCTCGCGGATGGTGGTGATTTACGTTGGTGGCGTTGGTATTTGTTGACCATGATGGTAGAACGGTGGCTTAGGCGCCGGGTTGTCCTTCGACAATGGTGGAACCGGGACTGCGATTGTCTCGATACAATGGTGACTTGTGATACGGTGGAGTTTGAAAATTAGACCAAAACAGCCTGAACTATCTTGGTCGACTCGTGACGATCGTGAAGCTCTGTGGAACAACAATAAAAAAATGGTACTGAAGAATCAGTGCACTGTTTCTAGAAAGCACTGCAATTTTTGGGTTCAACACGTTTGGGTTTTTGCACTCACGTTATGACGCATGCATGCCGGTTTACTAATCCTACAAATCCAACACAAACACTAAAAACACTACAGCTTCAAAACATCATGCACAATACAAAATCTTTGGATATTGTAACCAAACGGCTACAAGATTAAGTTGTGAATTTGCTCTCGCTGAGTCAAATATTCAAGAAAGGATATCGCATTTACTTTTCGAAGGACACGTGTGAAGTAGTAAAAAAACTACTGGCGACATGGACATGGCAACTGGTACGGAAGTGGACGGTTTCTAAAGTCTGAATCCGTACGAAGAAGCCAAGGCGAACATTGCGAATCCGAAAGACAATTTAAAGCTGTGGCACAGACGATTCGGGGACCTGAACTTGGAGAGTGTTAAGCGTTTGCCGTCAATGTTTGCTGGGATTGAAGTTCGTGGAAAGGATGTGTTATGTGACCAACATGTGTCCATTGCAAGGGGTGAGTCGCTCAGCACAATATCTCTTGTGCCCATTTTTTTAGTGTGCTTCTAAGCGTTTCGATGAGCCCTGATGTTCCGATCGTGGTGCCAATAGGTGCCAATACCACGATCATGTTTTGTATACGCTTGGCAACCAGGCGGTTGTTTTGTTTTTTGTTGCTGTATAATTCAATAGTAAAACAAATTAAGTCAACCGCACATTTAATCCTTTTTTTCACTTATTGATACGCCTGGTTAGGCTATAAATGTGCCAGTTTCCTCTCTCGTCCTTCGAAAAAGATAACTTTGATCTTTGCCCGTTCGTTTTGCAATAAGGACATAACGCCTCCACCCGGAACTTTCCACAGCCCTTAGTAAAAACTTCGAATGCAATGTTTTTCAGCTGCTCTATTAGGCCGAGTGTTAATACCTTTGGTAAAAGAAAGTTATTGTGAGATAAAGTTATGAGTTGATCTTTCCTTTTGCGCACCACTTCACATGCATCACTTCTCGGCTTAGAAACCGTAATTCATCTAGGCTGCAGTAAGCATCAATATTAGTAACCCAGTCAACATTTGACAGCTCTATCAGTCGAACTCTAACCGTGACGGCAAAAACAGTGTAGCATCTCAGTTCAGTAGTGTGCGTATTCAAAGAATGGCACCCACCGCGTCGAAAACGGACATCATGCGGCACTTTGTGGACGCCGAATACGCCCGTTCCGGAATCTGCAACATCTTGGCACTAGTAGACAACAATCAGAGCATCGAAAGAAAACCTGGTGCTGGACGGCCAACGACCCTGAGCGACAAGAAGCTCCAAAGGATGCTGAAGAGGAAGACCGATGAGGAAAGTGGCTACATCGCTGCGTGCGCTTAGCCGTGAGGTCGGTTCAACCGGCCAAACAGTGAAAAAGTACCTGCCGAAAATGAACATACATGTCAGGAAGTGGAAGTCACGTCCACTGGTTTCGAAACTGCAGGCAAGCGGCTTAATAAGATGGTCAACTCGATTTACCCGGTGAATCCAGAAGTGGCGGTGGTGATAAACGACGAGACCTGGATGGCAACGACTGGCATGGCACTTCGTATTTTACTTCCCCCACGAAGGAAGTGAGCTCCGAGGTGAAGTTCATTTCCCACACCAAATTCCCCAAGAAGGCGCTGCTGTGGCTGACAATCAGCGAGAAGGGGATGTCAAAGCCTCACTTCTTTCGCTACGGACTGGCCGGAACGGGGAAATTTATAGTACGAAAAGGCTGCCGGAAGTTGCGTCGTTCATCAAGAAATACCACAAGGGCGAAGACGCGGTGTTCTGGCTGGATCTGGCCCACTACTCGAAGCGATTGTTGGAGGAGATGGAGCGGCTGGATATCGATGTGGTACTCAAGTCGGCGAACTCGCCCAACGTCTCTCAGCTGCGCCCCATCCAGATTTTTTGGGGCAACCTGATAAGATCTACTCTATCAATTTTGTCGCGAAAACTGAGGAGGAATTGATAAATAAAACGAAGAAAAAACTTAAAAACATGCCTACACGCATGTTTTCGTCCGCCATAGCGATAGCAATTATCGGACTAAGCTTTTTTTCTATTAAAATCCGAAAAAAGCCCATTTTTGAAAATGTTAACGTTAATTAAATACTGCTTTGGAATGGTTTCTCCTGGAGGTGAAATAGTCCACAAAGAAGATTATGTTTATGATTTTCTTGGAAAACCTGAGCAACAAACAGAATTCATAAGATTAAAAAGAATATTAAAAAAATATTAATAAAAAAAATCATGTATCAAATCCATTTCACAGAAAACTATTCCTGAATTACGCAGATTTATTTGATTTTTGTTTCCATCAACCAGCCGTAAGATGAATAAAAATCCATACAGACACCATAGCATTTTTATTGTATCTAGATTTACTAAATTGCCAGGATTGGATTTAAAAATCGCAAATGGAATGAAAATTGACACTAGATTTATAATTTAGCTCTAATATATTTTAACTAAAACAGTGTTTCTTGAATTACCTGAAGCTTCAAATGAAAAAGTATGACGTTCGGTTTTTAGAACCACTGAACCACTTTTCAGGGATTCTACAGTGAACGAAAAAGAAATTATTTCGATCAATACGAAATATTGTCTGTTGAGCAGTTCAATGAATGTTAACATAAGATACTTTTGACTAGAATTATAGATCAATTTTAATGATAATAATCTTTAGCAAAACTATAGTTTGCAAAATTATCTATCAGCTACGCAAAACAATAATAAAGAAGATTGATCGGTACTAAGAGAGAGCTAAACACAACAAATAAATAAATAAAAAAATAACGAAGAAGATTTCCATGTGTCAACATCGGTTAGCGGGTTTGTGGCTTATACGGTAGCCACGAGAAAGATTTCAATGCAACGCAAATAACAAACTTGCTGGAGGACGGCATTGCTCCTCCTTCTTACGTTCCTTGTTTTGGTTTGGTTCCCGAGGAATCTCGCATGCACCTTGCACCACAGCATCTACCAACGATGACGACGACGACGACGACGACGAAGGTCTCTGGAATGGCAAGATTGATCAGGGTCTCGGACAAATAAAAACAAAATGGGGATAATGTCATCGCACTAATGCACTTCAAGACCTACATTATTGTGCTGTCTGTCGTCGTTTTGCCTTCGTTGTATTTTTGCTTCTGTGGGTAGAACACTGGATGTTTGCGCTTGGTAGATTGTTATCACGAAACAGTCTGACGGAAGGAAAATGTAAGACACAGTCTTGTATGCTACTACTTGGTGGGTGGTTTCAAACCTCAACAAAATTCCTCGACTGTATTCCTACCAATTCTGCTGATTATCGGTGGGTAATAAGCTTCCCATAGACCCTCATATAATAAAAAAAACCGGGTTGATTGAATGTAAAATATGCGAGAAATTAGACTGAGTGGATGGCACCACTTACCGCTTAGTAGGAGACCCGAGTGTAACTGTATATCCAAGAACATCTGCGGTAAAGGGGAGCAGATGAAGCAAGGTGATACAACAGTGATCTACGCAACATGAATTAACGATTCAGTCTATGCGGACAATTGGCTATTTCGCTTAATAGTTTCACTGTGCAATTATTTCTTTTTTTTGCGAATGGTCTGGAAGGCTTGCAAACAAGTAAACGTGCTTTGCCGTCTGGAGCAGAGGCTAATCAACCTTCCGCTCAGGGATGCCAGCATATTTTCTTAAAAGTCTGCACCTCAGGGAGCTATCAGTAATGTCTGTTATTTATTTCACGACGCATTACACATTATAATATAAAAGGCCCTTATAAGATGTCCATGCTAGAATCGTATTATTGTCCGTGTAGTTTTTAACTTGTTACTCAGAAAATAAATGTGAAGTCTAGTGTTCTCGTGAGTTTGCTCCGAAATTCTATTCTATTATTTACATAGTGCTTATTTCATTAACTTTGAAAGTCCTCATAAAAAGATTTTTCTTTTCTTAATTTACGCTTTGGAGTACTCTAATATAATTTGCGATTGAACTCAGTTATGTTGGATGAAATAGTTTAGAATACAATAGGCGATATGTTATTTGATGCGTTACGAACATCGGGTGCCAGTAATTGAAAACCTGAGTAGGCACTGGTTATTACAGAACGTGTTTTCCTTCGCTGTCATTTTTCCGTAAATTTCTTTAGATTCACATTTTTTTAATTATTTTTTATTATTAGGATAAGTTTATTTTGAAATAGTAAATTGAGTAGTTCTTACCCAAAAAATATTATTCATTGTTTGTTCAATTTATCAAAATTTGAAGCGATGATTATATTAACGTAAAAGTTTTTTCGCATACGTCGTCGTCATGGAGTTAGCAAAGAGACAGCTAAATATAAATATAAATTAATATAAATATAAATCCGGACGTGAAGAAAAAAGTCAGATCATTGTTGCGGGTAAAAAATAATGCACCGTATTTTTTCTTCCGGTATCTTGAAGCCTAATTTGAAGAATCAGTTCCAAAAGTTCACGCCGCTACCAGCAGACAACGCAAACGTCAATAAACAATGCTGGACCCTAGAGGGTTTGAGCTGTTTAGTGGAATACCTGTAACTAGAATTGAGAAGAAAAATAAGTATTTTCCATTTAATTCCAACACAATGTCTACAATGTGCTGACTTCTTCCGTATCTCGTAGAAAGATGTGCAGACTTCTTCAGACTTCTAATATCATCCTTGATGCGGCGGGATTTCTTAATCTGAATTTGGATGAAATCAGTAAACACCATAAGTTATTTTAGCTTTGCAAATCGGGCTCTATTCTGATAAGAGATATGCGTGTCCGCAGCTCAATTTTTGTCCGCCTACAAATCTGGTCCTGGTCATGAAGTTGTTCTCATCAAGCATAACAAAACGTTGAAAGCCTTAAGTTGAAAATCATGAACGACCTGAAAAACGTTTACGGAACAACTTTACTGCGTTTATCATCTCCAACTTATTATCGCCGAGGTTTTCATAGCACACTGAAAATGCTAATGTTTCCGTCCGTCGTCGACTTTTAGGCAGACCAGAATCGAAGAAGCCTCCATATGTGGCTCAGCCGAGTTAGTATCCCCATCACTTGGAATTTTTTCCTTTTGGAATTTTTTTTTTGTGATAGCTTCTACCAAACAACTGATATTGCTGTCACAGTTTGACTGTAAGCAATAAGAGTACTATGATTGGTGATACATGGATTCACAGATAATGGGACATAAATTATCGATAATGGGATCGAAATTATCGCTCAGCTGGGTGAAAACCATTCTCTCTCTCAAACAGGTTTTCGATGAGTGGCGAACCGTTCACATTTTCATCTCTCCTTTTTCGCCGATAATTCATTATCCTCTCGCATGCATATGCGAAAATATCTCTCTCCACAATTCAACGAACATTTGTTCTCATGTCACATTTTTCACTGAAAACATGCTAAGATCGCAAACGAGGAGCAAAACCCGAAAATAAGGCCAAGTTGGTGCACACTGGTACCGCCATGGACCATCATTATAGAATTATAATGTCAGAATAAAACAAGCATAAAGACGGGTGCATTTTCAGGTGTCAAAAAGTAAGTGAAAAATAATTATCGGCATCTATGATTCACCGAAAAAGAAACGATTTATCAGCTACTCATGCTCTCCGAAAATTCTAAATCGCCGTTGCTTTTCTCGCGAAAACTGCTGTGAGCGTATAATAGTCTCTCGCTTCTCGCATTCTCATTTGCTTCTCCAAGCGGGTGAAAAAGGACGTTTTTCTTCTCAAGTAGGCGAAAATTTCGGTCTCTGCTTGGAAATTTTGCGGCCGTAAATCAAGTTTCGAGCCGAAAGTGGTGACAGTTCTGTCACGAATTTCCCGCGATGTAATCTTCGAGTAGGTGAGCTTTAGCAACGCATCGGCTTGGCACCGACGACGTGGAGGGTTTAAGACTACACGGAAAGAAATCTGTTTCTGTTTTTATGAATAAAAAAACATGAAACTAACTCTTATCATATTTTATGAATTCATGTCTCTTATTCATGGTTTCAGGAATAAAATGAACAATGCGAGGCATGAACTTTGGAAACATTGTGTTGCTTCTCATCTAAAGTTGTGTTATTTTTTTTTTTTTTGGCGATATAAATGAGGCTTCCCAGTTTGTTAACACTTTATTTGAAAGGTTACAAATTCCAACAATTGAAATAATTTTAGGTTACAGTTTGCTTAGGTAAACAAAATAATACATACTGTAGTAGCTCTTGCTATCGCGCAACACAATCACAACTGGCGGTGTTTCAACAGGAGTTATTATACTGGAACTTTATAAATGGATTAGGTTTTAAGTTTAGACTAATTAGATTTGTTGTTATACCTTTCCTGTTAGCTTTAATCAACACAATAGTTAATTGTTCTCTATTGTTTCAATTTTAGCCGTAAGTCCTATTTTTTTAGAAGGTTTAAGGTAATTTCAATTATATGCACATTAATTCAATTATTCTTACCAAGAAAAATAGAACAAGTAACTAGATTAGGTGTAATTTTAGGTTTAAATAGAAGATTAGTTATTAAGAATCACTTTTGCTCACTAAGTATTAATGTTGACGTTTATTGAAATTGATTTTGACTTTGCTGTATCATCTCTGCCAACCGATCCTTCCGTCAGTCAATAGGTGTGGTTGACATTCGGTTTGGCGTTCGCTTTCGAATTCGCCAGGGGTGAACTAGGCTCGCTGGTCGACGGTGCGCTACCAACAATCTTCATAAATCAAGATTTTTTCAAGATTTCCAATAGTGTAGTAAGTACGTTCACCAGGTCCGATCACAGGTCGACATATCAACGCCAGGTTCTAATCCCAACGTAGGCAGTATTTTTTTGTTTACATTTAGAGTCGATAAAGTAGATTTGCCAGATTCATGAATAAAATTTTCTGTATCATGAAGTCAGCTCATGGTTTTAACCCGATAAATCATGATTGCATTGCGGTGGAAAAATAGTTCATGATATCATGAATATTGTTTATGGTGTATATTCATAACACAAAAACACAACATATGCATGAAACCATGACCTGTTTTTCTCATTTTGAAGAATACATTATTTCCCGTGTACTAGCCAACGGGAAGGACATCAGTTCTATGTCTTCTCCTTCAAATTTAGGCAGTGCAAAGCTCTCTCATCATTAAAGTGGCCGAGAACCATCTATTCCCGGGAGTTTAAGGATAGCAAATCAGCCGCAAATTTTTGGAAACCTTTCCAAGCTTCGACTCTTGGTTCACTTGGAAACTGTACGTCTCGAACTGTTAAATCGGCGTGGGGAGATGGTGCCATGGAGGAGGAATAACTAAACCGCGACGCACAGTAAATAGTATCATGAAGACCTCTTCTCAGTTCGACACAGTTCCGCCCTTTGCTGTCTTCGTTCATCATAGTCGTCGGGTCCTGATGTTGCATCTGACGAAGAGGTTCTCCAAGCTGTGAATTCAGGTATGTACTTGCAATTTGTAGAGCGTACTCTTGCTGATTACAGTCTTCTTTCTCCTGCTGGAGCTTCTTCTAGACCGCCGTCATCAACGCCCACCAGCTACAAACCTGTCATATTACCCATGCTCGTCATCAATATACATCGACCGGTCTGGGACTCGCGTCACAAAGCAGTATGGAAGCCCTGGACACTCCTAGCTCAGCTGTGCCCACTGTCGGTTTCAATTATGTTCTATTTGCTAGTTTCAGCCGACAAAGTCGTTCCGGTCGTGGGTCTAGTGATGGGGACAGGGCTCTCCAAACTGTCATCCATGGCAAGTATCCTTCATCTAATGACTTTACACTAGCTGATGCTGCCTGGCAAATCCTCTGTCCTGTTATTGAAAGCACTTCTGTACTACCAGAACTCTGGATTGAAATATGACGGATGGTATTAGATACTACCGTATCGTTGTAATTTTCAGGAAATAACTGAATGCAATTTTAAATAAGTTCAAATTATTAAACAATGGTCGTTTGCGTTTTTATATTTGTGGTAAGTTCTACCACCAGTTCTACCAAACTGTCATAGAAAAGAATCACAAAAATCACAAGCAAATTATTAAAAATCACTTTTTCCTCCTCTAGAATTTTGTTATTTTTTAAAATATCATGGCATACTAAGTGCAGATTCAAATTTTCTATTATTAGATAAATAAAAAAAATAATGCCAATATATTTATTTCTTAACCTTTGTTTTCCTTATGCGCATTCCTCAATATCTCCGTTTTCCAAACATTTAAATGTTACCTTCATGTCCAAACTTACGGACTGTTGATTTAACTACTGCCATTAATGTTTGGACAAGCTTTTCTTCCGTGGCGTACAACTTTGTCTATTTCTATTTGAACTCTTGAACTGATTTTGATTCTCCTCCCATTTTTCACAATTGGTCGAAGATCTGAACAATTTGTAGGCTTTTTTTCACGCGGCACCTGTTGAGTAGTGGCAATAGGACAAATTTGGTCAAAACATGATTGCTTGAGAATGTTTTCACAGAAGAGGTAACAGACGCTTTTGGATATATGTCTTGGATGTAAATTTCACTGTTGATATTCCCAGTAGACTGATTTTTCCGCATGTACAGATGGCTTTCCACACTTGCCACTTTTCCGCGTTGTTTTCTTTTTCTGTTCCTTAAACTTGGGCTTACTTAAGCTTGCATGAGTTTACATGCTTAAACTTGGGCTTGATGATTACATGTGAGATCGTTTTCTCAGTGTCTTAGACCGACTGAATTTGCGTACAGTTTTCTGAGAACGTTTTGAATTTTTTAGCAATTTAACCAAAATAAGATTTCGTATTACCTGTTGTCGCGGCGTCACTCTGAAGACTGTTAGTTTACACCGGTGTTACGTTTGTAAACCGTTGTAAAGATGAATGTCTCCACTGACAGCAAAATCACACATTGGTAGAAAATTGTGCGATAACTCGGAACAATGTTCTGAAAAAGTTAGAAAAAATGAACACGGACCGGCTTTACAATCAGCTTTTTAACAAGGGATCTTAAAACAAGTATACAAAAGTGTCATAATGCTGCCTATGCCTTACCATGCCAAATTCTAGAAGCCATTTTTAAACATGGCTACCATAAATTTGCTATAGCATACACTATCGTGAATTGGCTGTTGAAAATTCGAAGAATGGACCAGAATACCAGTATTGGATATGACAAATACTTTATTCTTCCGTTCTTTTCGTGCAAGCCTTGGCCTTATGATTAGCAGAGATGGGAGGAAAATGTTAAAGATGTCCACTTGAGAAGAGCATGCAGCAAGTTTGACTGCCCGAGGTTGATACTCCGTTGATGCCAGATCAGCGGTAATTAC
The DNA here is from genome assembly GCA_034211315.2 of Aedes japonicus. NCBI lineage: Eukaryota > Metazoa > Arthropoda > Insecta > Diptera > Culicidae > Aedes > Aedes japonicus. Next base: position 27,169 of record JASCZW010005584.1, read on the forward strand.
AAAGAGAATCAATAGATGCTGTTTGGAACTAACACACATCCTCAATGTGTAAAAACTGATGATCCCAAACTTAGGCAATAGCGGCGCTGGCTCCGCCCGAATGCAGGTCAAATAAGGAAAGGATAGGATAGTTGACGTGATACTCGCTTTATTGGAAGCCGAGAACATCTCTGTACCTCAATAGGATGTTGGATTCAAGGTTGGGTTGCAGCCGGGTTCTTTAGTAAACGATAAGCTGTCAAGTGAAATATTTAGATATTAGTACTGATATCCCATTTGAACCAATTTATACCAACTATAAGGATGCTATTGGAGCCACGCACAGAGTGTGATAGTGGTTTTTCATTGGGAAAGCAAAGAAATTTTAAATCATGCTGAACAAATTTTACTTTTAACGGATGCCAGGAAGTGGTCAATTTTACCTGATTTTCCCTCACACATGCATAAACTCATATACCATGTGGTTCAGAAGATTGGTGCCAGTAATATTGCTCTCACTTACACTGTAGTTATGTAAAAATGTCTGGAAAATCGAATGGTGATGGTTTCGTTTAGGGTTGACCTAAGTAAATTGTCCATTTTACCCGATTTTCCCTCATACTGTAAAAAAAATCATATACAATGTGATTTTGAAGATCGGCGCTAGTAATAATGCTCCCACTTGCACTGTACTTATGTAAAAATGTCCGGAGAATCGAATGATGATGGTTTCGTTTAGGGTTGACCTCAGGAGTTGGTCCATTTTACCCGATTTTCCCGGACGGGGAAAGGTGGCAGATATTAAACTGTCAAAGTTCGCGAATAAATATCTGGTGTGGCAGGCCTGTGGCTTGAAGAGTAACGTTTAAATTGCTACCGTCAACCAGGAAACTTATCTGAGCGAAAGCCTACAAAAACGTCTACTGCCTTTCCTGAAGCGACACAATTGTTCCGGTCGATTTTGGCCGGATTTGGCATCTTGCCTTTACTAAACAACGTTCAAATGGTGCCAAAGAACATGAACCTTCCCAACACGCCAGAGCTCCGCTCAATATTGTTCGATTGGACCATCGTCAAGCGGAACCTTAAGAAGACTAAAAAAGCTATTGTGAGCGAGAAACAGTTCAAGGCAAACTGGCGTTCTGCGGTAAATAAAGTGGACAAGGAGACAGTATAAAATCTTACGGCAGGTATTAAACGAAAGACCCGGCAATTCGCATTCGGTAAAAAGGAAGCTTAGCTAAATAATTCTCCTGTATTCTGTATTAACTGAACTTGAAAAAGAAAAATAATTTGACTTATTAATAAAAACTTTGATCGACTCACACACATTACTGTTTGACCAAATTTTGATCGGAACACCCCTTTATATGGAACACAATTAATTATGACCCCTATTATGACCCCACAATTAATTATGACACCAGCCCACCACACCCGATGGAACACCACATCTCACCGCGAAGCAACTCTATTGTTTTCTTTTTCCTGTGCTCACTCGATCACTCGCGCCATCGAACAATGTGTAACCGAAACAATAAATAACGCGAGATGTCCGATAGCAAAATTGTGCGCAACAAACCATCGACACATCCGTTCACACCCGATGCTCTACGCAGACTCTTTGTTTCTCGATAACTTGCAATTTGTACAACCAGCTTCTTCAAACTATTTTACTAGTGGAACTAATATTTGCAACAAGCAAGTTGAACGTCTTAAAGAGCAATCTCTATCAAAAATTACGATTGAAGTATTTGCTGAAATTTGAGTCTCTAAAAGCATTTCGTGCCTTCTGGAAATTTTATGCTTCTGTTAATTTTTAAGCTCATATTTGTGGCACCAGTCAGCCGGTATTCAAATGAAAAATGAAAACTTGTACTATCTTCATAGTCATCTGAAGCTAGAATTGGGATAGTTTATAAAGAGTGGTGATCAAAACTAGTTCTTTATTTTTTATTTTTTTGGGTATTAGAGATTTGTGAACAAGATTATTTTAAATTATCCATCATAAGAAACACTTTTGCGTGGAAAAGATTTTCAGATTATATATTTTCGATTTCTTGAGCATAAATTTTCTTATAATTTGAAGAAAAAAAAAATCTGAAGAAACAATGATCCGTTCTCGAGTAATGATGTTTTTTTTAAATAAGTGATGTTTGAGAAAATCAGAAATTTTCAATTGTGGGTTTTCCGGAAAAACTAGAAAGCCTGATAGACGTAATCCGTCGAGAAATATCATCAAAATCTTATACACTTAGGCCCAACCAAAAATTTTCACTAGCAAAACACTCAATGTAATTTAGGCCGAATTAGCGAACTCTGAAGGTGTAATGAAAGTAATGAAAACTGTCTTGCTGTTCTACTTCTAAGTTCAGATCATGCAATGAACGGTACCTAAAACTTTCAGAATCTTCTTTAATTACACTTTTTTCTGTCTAATTATTGCAGTTAATGTTAAGTACAGTGTATTTAAAGTACTTAAAGCTGTAATTAATGTAATTATGTAGAAGGAGATTTTCGCTCATCACCATGAGGCACCAAGAGTGAACATTAATGTTTTTGGCTAGAATGAAAGATAGTCGTTACTCCTCGCACGGAGAATAAATAACATAACAATTAATGTAATGTAATTAGTTTTTGTCTGAGTCACAATGACATTTTATTGCGTGTTGTTAGGCTATTCATTCTCAGAGCTTTAAATACGTTTATCCATAAACAGCATAAGCTAAGCTTAGCTCTTGTAACCCATAAATAAAATTTATGGATTAAATTTTCACAGGTTGCATCAAATTATTTAAAAGGCTTATGGTTCCAATATTATAAACTGAAATGAAGATGCAAGTTGTTGTAATTGAAAACATTTATTTTTTCTTAATCTGATAGTATTGAACATTTTGAAAAAAAATTCTTTCGTTTTTTTTAATTTTATATCACAATTGCATAAGCAACTTAACATTGCACCATAGTACATAAACTGTGTAATTTTCTCACTCTATTTCCGTTTTAGGCAAAAGCCTTCTGTAAGGAACTCGATTGAACATCTTATTGATCACATCCAGCATGATCGGCTCCCAGGATCGACGCGTTTCCGGAAGCATTTCCTTATAAAGCGAGGGCCAATACTGATTTACAAAATCTAGTGCGACTTGATCTGAAACGATTTAAATTGTGAGAATAACATCATTCATTATCGAAAATATACCATTTACTTACTTAGTCCTGGATCGGGGAACAATCCAGTTGCGAAGATTTTCATGTCGCCAACTTCTGGACTCATGTCGAATTTATCTATTAAGATATACGTTTCGCCATTACGCTGAGTACTGCTGCCAGACATTTTCCATGTTGTTGTAACATCGGCTAAAATATGAAAAAAAAAAATTTATCAAATTGAAATAACAAAATATTAAAGCAATGCGTACTGGTGGTCACGTTGAAAACACCCTTCGAAACGACCTTGATAGCGTTGAATCGTCCTTCGCCCTTGTATTTGCCTTCGGTGATCAGTTTTGGGAACCTAACATCTACTTCCATGGCGAAAGAGTCATCTTCTGCTGTAGCTCGGACATTCTGAATCTGGGCACGGCTCAATCCGTATGTTTTGGCACTCTTGATGTGTAACGATCCGTACATTTGCTGGTTCTTGTACTCGAAGTAGCTACTGTCCTGGGTGAATGGATCGATGGCTGGGAAATCGATGGAAGGAATACCATTCTGGAAAAAATAATGAAAATTAGTGTATTTTTATCATTTGAATATTCCGGTATTCCGCTCTCACGCATTATACATTAAAATAAGAGCATTGCATTGTGCATTGTGCATTGCGATATCATAAAAATAATCAAGCACAATTCCACCATACATGATATTTGAAAATCAGCTGCTAGAATGAGTTATCGGCAAATGGTTCGCATTGATTAACTACATATTTTACAGCACTGGTAAACTGCTACAGAAGGGCATGTTTAAGACTCGTTGCAGCAGAAAAAAAATGATTGCGAAATGAACAATCAAACTGTTTCTTAAGAAGCACCTTTCCAGGATCGCCTTCTTGAAAATCGCCTTCCAACAAATATCTTTGGATACCAGATAAACGCCACCATATTTGGTCTCCTCAGACGGAACGACAACGTTGCAATTGATTTGGCTTCCAATACAATTCCTATCCAACGCATCTTCTCGAACAGGAAATTGACCAAGAAGACAGTGGGAAACCTGGTGGCGTAGTGCCACATAACCGAAAAACACGTTAACACACTTTACGGAACAATAGGTTTTAAACAGACGTATCTGATTTTGTAAATAAAGAGGGGAAGTGAGATATAAATGTAAATTTCTCAGATCTTTCAACACATTCACGGAAAGTAGCATCACAATCATGTTAGAGAAACTCTATTCCTTGTGTTGGTGGTCCTAGTTTGCATGAAAGTGCTGAGGGTTTCGGGAATTTAACGTTTGAATCTTACCCTCTTTGTTTACAAAATCTGATACGTCTGTTTGGAAAAGTACTCGAGAAATGATTATTTGCAGCACTGCTTAGAGGTATAATGAGCACACGGGGCAAAACGAGCACAATTATGTCGTTTTCGGTTATTGCCAGTGCGGAACTGGGTTCGCCCTAGGTCCGCCCTAACAGCTGTCAAAACGTTTTTTTTATTCAATCGGGTCGGATCTGGATCCGCACTGGATCCGACCCAACATCGATGAGGTTCGCTCTCAACTTTTTTCGAGGTCCAACCTGGATTCACCAATACACAGACATGAACTGTCAAAATAAAAGGTTTATGTTTGTTTATGTTTATTTTTTGCACTAATACCATCATACTGACTCGACTCTGGATCCGTTTTCGTTCGGTAATTGCGAGTCAGAGTCAGACCTGACCCAGGTTTAAAACCGAAAACGACATTAATTTCAGCAACATTATAAAATTGAAAACTAAAGAATTTATCAGACATTCAATGATAGATTGGCTTTATTATCGAGACTTTAATCAAACATGCTAGTTTTCAATACTACAGTTTTAATTTGTTTTAAGTAATTGAGATATATTGGAAAACAAATCTCGATCGTCGGCGAATGAATTCGTTATAAAATGCTGACTTAGTTTGTAGGGTGCTCATTATGCCCCGACCGACCCGAACAACCCACTTTACCAGCACATTTTAAATTTGTTTTATTTTACCGAACGATTGTGTTATGACTCAACCGATGGAGTATGTGGAATTGAGTGAATACATTGTAATATAATTGTTATTTGATGTGCATCTACTTAAGGTGCTAATGTGGCGCCTATTACCCCTACCTATAGTTAAACGATCATTCGTAAAAATCAACGAAAATCACAGTGAAATCATCGAACATAAATCACAACCTGTTATACTTACTACCCACCGATCTAAGATACACTTACTTTCAACTCTGGAAGCAATTGCTGAATGGAATCCTTGATGCACTGTCCAAGTTCAGGGTCGTCGCGGTTGCATATGCGCATAAACGATGCTGTAATGAGTAAAGAAGAGATCGATTGAAATCGGTTCCATGACTGATTAATACAGGATCTGAAAAACTGCATGAAGTAAGTAGCGTGTTCAACTAGCCGGACGATTACATCATTCAACGGTCACGAACCCTTCAGCGACGCAGTTTTCAGTGCAAGAACGCAAGTCACTCTGAGCTTTTGGGGCAGTTGAAATATTACGTGAAACGAAAAAATAATGTTATGGAGAACAAACTAGCACAATAGGTAGGTACGGTAAAACGGGGTAACATTGATTACTTGTTTCAATAATTTTTAAAGATTTCGTCTATAAATAGCAGCTTTGCCTGTTCTATATTCTTTTAAATAAGTAGTTCTTAGGTCTTCGTTAATCTGCGTGATTTTTATCATGTAGGATATTTTATTTTTATATGACAATTTTACATCAATATAGAGTGACATTATTAACAGCAACTTAAATGTGTTATATGTTATGTTTTTAAAGAAAGTTTGGAATTTATTTTCGGTTCTTTAAATCTCAATATCATCCTAAATTGTCCATATGGAGTGTAATTCCTACAGAAAGTATTAAGGTACATCGTGGCAAATGAGAACAAGGAGTAAGTAGGAACGGAGGACATGACTTGCCTCAAACGCAATTTTAAGGCAGCGCCTTTCAAAAAATGACAAAAATTGCCGATTTTTCATGGGTTTCACACGCACTGACGGAACTACCCATGCAGTATCAATCATAGTAACCTATGAGTCAGCAGACAAAATTTGTCAGTTCCATCAGTCGAACTCTAACCCTGACGGAAAAAAACAGTGAAGCAACTCCGTTCAAAGAACGGCACCCCGCCGCGTCGTAAACGGACATCGTGCGGCACTTTGTGAACGCCGGAACGCCCGTTCCGGCATCTACAACATCTTGGCGGTATTAAATAACAATCAGAGCATCGAAAGAAAGCCCGGTTCCAGATGGCCGACGACCCTGACCGACAAGAAGCTCCAAAAGATGCTGAAGAGGAAGCCCGAGGGAAAAGTGGCTTCATCGCTACGTGCGCTTGGCCGGGAGGTTGGTCAACCGGCCAAACAGTGAAAAAGTACCTGGCGAACATGAACATACATGTGTGGAAGCGGAGGTCACGTCCACTGGTTTCGGAGCGGCGGCGGCTGAATAATATAGTCAACTTGAATTTCCCGGCGAATCGCGGCAAAGCGGTGGTGATGGACGACGAGACCTATCTCATCCTGGATGGCAACGACTGGCAGGGTATTTCGTATTTTATTTCCCCCAGGGAGGAAGTGAGCTCTGAGGTGAAGTTCATTTCACACACCAAGTTCCCCATGAAGGGATGCTGTGGCTGACAATCAGTGAGAAGGGCATGTCAAAGCCGCTCTTCTTTCGCTCCGGTTTGGCCGTGAACGGGGAAATTTATAGTACGTAATGCCTGCCGGAAGTTGCGTCGTTCATCAAGAAATACCATAAGGGCAAAGATGCGATGTTCTGGTGCCGGATCTGGCGTCAGCCCACTTGAAGCGAATTGGAGGAGATAGAGCGGCTAAATTTCGATGTGGTACCCAAGTTGGAGAACCCGACCAACGTCTTCCAGCTGCGTCCCATCGAAAATTTTTGGGTCAACCTGAAGCGTAAGATCTACTCCACCAGTTTTGTCTCGAAAACTGAGGAGAAATTGATAAATAAAACGAAGAAACAACTCAAAAACATGCCTACTCGCATGCTTTCGTCCGCCATGGCGAATGTTCCGGTTAACTGCCGGCAGGCCGTTCGCAAGGATGTAGAATTTTTTGGCAAGTAAGCTTAAATAATTACCTTCCATGGAAAATTTATCAAAAGCAATCATCATCCGAAAAAAAGTCCATTTTCTAATGCAAACGTTACGAAATTGCATTTCCACTGCCTTGCCCTACGTAACGTAATAAGTTCACGAGCCCTTTATGCATATGCAAATGTCGTAAGTAGCCGGTAGCTAACCGGCAATGCAAGCATGCATTGTGTAATGCCTACATCAGATAGCACCGGATTCCGAGCAGCTTCTGCTATGAATAACAACGCGTTTTTTTCTCAGGCTCAAAATGCTGTTACTTCACAGGATTTGCAAATTAGAACAGATTCTCGGAGAGCAAAGTGATTGATGGTTTACTATTTGATCACTCGATTTCATGCTATTTGTTTGTGGCAAATTGATTACACTAGGAGTTCTAGTAATATTATGAGTTGTTTTTCGTGGTGTATCGCAGTCTTCCAAAAGTTATATTTGTTATTTGTGGATATTTATGGAAACTGGATTGTTCAAAATTCTTTTGTAAACGAAGCGGCAGGACAATGCAGTAAGGCAGCCCTAAATTTGCACCTTTAAAATGTTATAGATGGTCTTAAAAAATATGAAAGTCGTTCCTTAAAAAAATCATATCGATAACCCTCTGATTCTGATGATAATCCATAAAAAAAATTAAAAAGATTTATCAAATTCATCAATGTGATCCATATTTTAAATAGAATTTAGCAATAAAATATCTAAAATGTACCGGAAAATATCTAGGAAATGATTGGTAAAATTGTACAAATTACCCATACACATAGTGCAAATGGTCTTAAAAGGCTCAATAACTTTCCTTAAATATGCAAAATGGATCCGTCTCGGATGTGAAATCCTCATTGCAAAACCTTATTAGATCACCGCAATCTTTCTTCTTAACCGGATACCTGAACGAAGTGCCATGTCACTACCCGAGCAGGAACCAATAACTTGATAACTGGCCTTGGTATTTAAGAGCTCAGATTAAGAGGTAAAATACCTGAGGACAATACCAAGAAATTGTTCCCACAATGTTATGAGAATACAAAATTAAGGTAAGACAATACCAAAATAGTACCTCTCAGGCATTGCCAGGTATCCGCAATAACAAGTTTGGTTATTGGGGAGATATTTTCCTTGCAATTCTTAGGTATTGTTTAGGTATTCAGCTCTTAATCTGAGCTCTTTAATACCAAGGCCAGTTATCAAGATCAAAATAAGGTATTCATATGGTGTTGCCTCCTGCTCGGGTAAATCTGATCACCTACAGTTATGTGTAAAATGTAGGCATTTTGACTATATTGCGGAGATTGCAACTATATGAGCAGAATGAAGAAAAACCTGAAAGGATATTGGGGCAAAACGGGCTATCTACAAGATCCAAAAACTCGCACAGTCGCTCCAAATTACTTCTATGCAGATATCCAGTGGGATTTGTACTCTTCCAGCGAAAATAATTTGAGACCATTGCTGCTGTTCGAAAGTAATAAGAAAAATCAGATAAATGGAAAGAATTTGGATAAAACGGGCCAGACACGACATGAAATTATCTCTGCAAAGTTTCTTAACATGTTATGCGTAAACGATATGAATTTTCACTCAAAATAAATTGCCGAGATTGCAACTATATGAGCAGAATGGAGAAAAACCATAAATTTAGGGTAAATTGGGGCAAAACGAGCCACTTCCCGTGCTCTACACAACACGAAACCTGCGCCAATCGACTTATTAGCCCATTTTCCTTCAGGAATGCATTTGGTTTGGTTCAAAAACCAGCGGCTTCTCTTACTTGGGAATTTGGGTTCATTTTTTTCCATTGTGTGTGTTGCTTTATAGCTGCATGTTTACAAACCCGTGTAAATATATCAACATGTTATACACAAAGATAGCCGTAAAATCTTGTTAATCATGCAATGAAGCGGTCAAATGTTACGTGCAGATAATTACACATAAAAGTTCGACATAATCATAATGCATTAATTGACACTTGCTGTGTTTTACACTTGAATCAGGGTTTGGATTATCAATCAAACTCAATCTCATAAAAAAATGGTTAAAACAAATTTCTGGCAGAGGATTTATTTTCGTACGATTCGGTGCTCAATTCAATTAAGAGAATAATCTGATATAATCTAATATCTATACCTAAAATGTTTCTTTACAAATGGAATAATACCCACATATTGATAAGTCCATATATATGATATAAAATTAAGAAAAAGCCCTCAATGGTTTACCTTTGTGGAAGTAAACAATTATTAGAAACGGGCAGACGTGAAGAGAGTGGGGGATGATTAATTTCCTCACATGCTATGACTTATAATCATGAAACGATTTGCACCTTATTCGAATTGGAGGCAGCTTTTCCACTCACTACATTCAGACAATCTTCCAGTTAATCTTGATGCTTACTTTCATGATATTGATCCGAGCCGTATCATTAACAAATACACAACTTCCCAAGTCATAGCAGGCTTGCACAAGCATCAGTTAAAGCTTCATACGCTGATAGTTCCGATTGAGTTAATATAACAGTTGTTGAACAATGAATCATTGTTTTAGGAGTTTTATCTACATTTCTTCTCACAGATGACGATGTTGCTTGTGTTCACACAAATTTATTTTACTGTGGTTTATAATTTATACTGGGTTTCCAACAAGGAGTAGAAAACTTTGATTTCTTTGCAAATATTTTAGAATGTATGTTAATGCTAACGATCATCATTTAATATTTTATAAAGCTCAAGCACTTACAAATGCTAAAGTATTTTCCAAGCCTATGGAGATTTAAAAAATGATTTTATCAAACGTATTAGAACAGCTAGAAAGGCCAGTCAATTTAAAATCCTCACCAAACGGCACCAAACAATGTAAACTTCCTAATTATATTTTATGTTACTTTATGTTGATAACAGAGACATTGAAGTCGAAAATCATTTAATTAACTAGAAATTAGAAGAAAAATTAGTATTTTCCATTTAATTCCAACTACCTTTGCTTATCTTGACAGATACGCATATTTCGTCTACAATGTGCAGACTTCTTCAGTGTCTCGTACTAATAACTCGACTAAAGTACTAAACAGCTCAAACCCTCTAAGAACATTTAATTGCCTGCGCTACCTAATGCACATGAAGACCGTATCGTTTTTCATGAGTACAATTTGAAGCTCCTTTGCGAAAAAGACTATGACTTAATTTGACAGCTGTTCATTTTACACGCTCAAATTAATGAGTTGTTCCAATTTTTATGGAAATTGGGTAAATTTTCCGTGAGAAAAAAAGGGACAGTAATACGAATGAAAGAGAGGTTGTTTGAGTGTGTACGCGTGTTCTAGGCATATATGCCTATACATGTATGCCTATACATGTATACACGTATATGCCTGTATATGTATACACATATATGCCTATACATGTATACACGCTCAAAACTCCCTCTTTTTCTTTCGTATTACTATCCCTTTTTTTCACACGGAAAAGTTACTCAATTTTCGTAAAAAGTGGATCTACTCAATTTTTGACTAGATCCACTTTTTACGAAAATTGAGTAACTTTTCCGTGTGAAAAAAAGGGATAGTAATACGAAAGAACGAGATGGAGTTTTGAGCGTGTAGTAAACAAGTGAATTACGCACCTGAAATTATTATCACTCAAATGCAACAATGAAAGGTTTGACATGAGAAAACATAAAACGATTGTGACCAAATACTGTAGGGAAACTGGTTTATCGATGAGGAAATTAGCGAAGGAGGAAGGAGTTTCGTTTATGCGGTTCGAATTACACTGAAACATTTCGGGACACATAATACGTTGCTGGATCTACCTGGTCGTGGTCATAAACCTGGTCCATCTTAACCAGATTGAGACAAAAAGATTGGTGAGAAGTTTGAAAGAAAAAAGGAGTTGTCGATTAGTATTTGTGCACAAAAATGTGGAACATCGATCGAAACGGTTCAGAGCGCTAAGGCACGTAGCTTTCTCAAGACTTACAAGAAGCAAACATATCCCAAACGTAGCAAATTATAAGCAACTTCCATGAAAACCCGAGCTCATAAGTTGTACGATAAGGTTTTGAGCATAAAAGAAACGTGTTTTATTATGGATAATGAAATTTTAATTTATTTTGAACTAGAATACAAAACGCTTCAAGGGGCACAGTTTTACACTGTGAAGCAAGGGACCGATGCAACTAATTCACAAAAGGCATTTTTTGTTGAAAAAAAATTGGAAAGAAAGTACTGGTTTGGGAAGCAATTTGCCAATGTGGTATGAAATCTTCGCCTTTTTTCACTTACGAACATGTATGCCGAAATGCACCGGAAGGAATGTCTTTAAACGCGTTTGCTACATTTCATCTAAAAGCAAAAACGCCAGACCCTGTTTTGGCTTGGTTTGGCATCATGTCATAATGCGCGTTCAATTAAGGACTGGTATCGCGAAAACGAAATCGAGTTTGTAAATAAGGCGATAAATCCTTCAAATTATTCGCAATTAAGGCCCATTGCCACGTTTTGGAGTTTGAAGAAAGCAAAACTTCGGGAGAAAGGTACCGAAGCCGCAGATGTCGACAAATTAAAAAAGTTAGGGTGAATGTGAGCAGAAACATCGATGAAACAGTTGTCCAAAACTTAATGATGAACATTAAGAAGAAATAGCGTGGCAAAGCCAAAGAATAAATATTACTGATATTTGATCAGTAATATCTCCTTTGTTTTGATTTGCTGTGTTATTTTGACAGAATATTTGAGAGTGTGTTCGTGTGAGATCAATATTGAGGGCGCATTATTAAGCTTGGGACCGATGTGCTAGTACTAACTGAGCCAAGAAAAAAAAATCGTTTTTGTATGGGACCTACTGTTCTTAGAGTTAGTGTATGGATCAACCATGCATAACAGAAAGGGGGAAGCTACCCTTCTGTTTCAAATGTCTGCGAAATCGGTAACATTCCTAAATCGGGTTAGAAGATCATAAAAATCATAAAAATATGCGATAATAAAAATCATAAAAATGTTCGAAGAAACATCAAGATCATTCTCAAGATGATCGTCACAAAGTAGCTTACTATGCCAAACCAAAGCAAGCGTAAACAACGAAATCGTTTGCAATCTTTCATATGCCATAAAACATTCAATAGGCCAATAGGCCTTATTCAGGCGATATCCACACAGAAAATAATAATGTATTTTAACAAACGCGTTAAATTTCATCTCGTTTAATTGCAAGCCAGAGCAAGCGTAAACAACGTAATTGTTTGCAATCTTACCCAATTCCAGTGTTATCTGGCTTAAATTTACATGAAAGATCTCATTAAACGATGCCAAATCTTGAATTCTCTCTATGAGCATTAGATAACACAGAAAGTTCACTGTTTCTTTCAAACTGTGCGGCTAAAATTTGCGTATAATATCCCTTTAATTTCACTTTAATATGCCTTTGATTATGAATTAATTTCAAACATGCTGGAGGTGGCTGGGTTCGATACCCGGTCTGGTCTAGAATTTTTTCGTTAGGGAAAATTTCTCGATTAAAGGGTGTTTCGATCAAAATTTGGTCGACTTAAACTTGACGCATTTCCTTTCATCGTGCATTAAAAAATTGTGCACACCCCTCATTTTGAAGATGTATACGTGTAGCATCATGCCTAGTTAACAAAATGTCGTCGAAGGAAGAGACGCAACGCATCAAAATTTTGCACGTGCATGGTTTTCAATCCAAACTACTCTCACGCCAAGTTGGCGAAATTGCTGAATGTGTCTAAATTGACTGTTACCAACATATTAAAATTGTTCGGTGAACGTTTGTCGACAGCCAGGAAAGCTGGATCGGGGGAAATCGAAAGCCGGAGGGCACAGCGACGACAAAAAGAGTTGCCCGCTGTTTCTCAACCTCTCCGTCCGTGTTGTTGCCTTCAACCGTGGATCGAGCTAAAAAAATGGTGTCTCCAAATCGCGGCGATAAAAAAAAACACGTCGGCCAAAGCACGAACGCGAAAGTTGTACACGACGATGCTGACGAAGTTTGATTGCGTGGATGAAACTTACGTCAAGGCAGACTTTAAACAGCTTCCTGGACAGGAATTTTATAAGACAACCGGACGGGAAACGTGGCAGATATGTTCAAGCACATTAAACTGTCAAAGTTCGCGAAGAAATATCTGGTGTGGCATGCCATCTGTACCTGTGACTTGAAGAGCAACATTTACATTGCGACCGTAACCGTCAAACAGGAAATTTATCTTAGCGAGTGCCTACAAAAACGTCAACTGCCTTTCCTGAAGCGACACAATTCTTCCGTTCTATTCTGGCCGGATTTGGCACCTAGCCATTACGGAAAAAAGGCCATGGAGTGGTATGCCGCCAACAACGTTCAAGTGGTGCCCAAGGACAAAAACCCTCCCAACACGCCAGAGTCCCGCTCACTCGAACAATATTGGGTCATCGTCAAGCGGAACCTTAAGAAGACTAAAAAAGCTGATGTGAGCGAGAAACAGTTCAAGGCAAACTGGCGTTCTGCAGCGAATAAAGTGGACAAGGACTGTAAAAAATCTTATGGTAGGTGGTAAACGAAAGACCCAGCAAAGTGGAGGCAAATTGGAACAACACTGTTATAGCTAGGCAATTAAAGCGTTTCATTATTCCAAACATTTCAATGACTCGCAAACTACTTGAGCTCTCCAAAAAAGATCCAAATCTTCTATACAGGTCTTAGAACTGGTCACTGTCGCGACCGACATTGGCCGACATGTATTTGGAACACTTGTTATGCAGCTGCCCGGCAATCTTCAACAAAAAATTTATGTTCTTCAATTAGCATCATTTGAGATCTAGAAAACAAACCCCAGTACGGTAGTGCACTTTATTCGGTGTGTTATACGCTCTGGGACAACGGTTTGAGTCAAACATTGGCGATAACTTCTAGCAATAGTGATACGTCTTGCTGACGATATCTAAAGCAAAAAAAGGAAGATATGTCACAATAGATCTAATAATTGGTCGCAGTGATGAAGATATAAAAAAAGCTAAAGCTTGTATGATTGGGCTTGTGATTAATGCGTTAAGAACAAAATACACGAAGGGAAGAGGGTCACGAGAAGACAATGTCAGCCACGAGTTCTTATCGACGGTGATGTAATCGAGGTAGTAGATGAATTTGTGTATCTGAGCTCATTCGTGACCACCGAGCCGCATTAATACTGGCACTCGTTCCTATTTGGACTCCGAAGATTTCTAAGATCAAACAAAGTACGTATCAAACAATCTACGAAACATAAATTAGATCTCCTCTAGTCCTCTATGGTCATCAAAAATGTACATTGCTGATGGAGTTCCAACGAACCCTTGATCAATCTGAACGAAAGATGTTGCATATGATCAATGGTGGAGTGCAGATAGAAAACGGAACGTGCAGGAGGCGAATGAACCACAAATTGCATCAGTTGCTGGGAGAACCTACCATCGTATACACCGCTAAAATCAATCAGCTACGATGGGCTGGGCATGTCGTAAGAATGTCGGACGACACCTTAGTTAAAATGAACGAACCGACTGGCACAAGAAGAAAAGACGCTCAACGATCAAGTAGAAGGCGACCTGCGGACCCCTCGCAGACAGTGAGGCTGGCGAGGTGCAGCCATGGACCGAATAGAATTGAGACAAACTTCAGTGTACAGCAGAGACCACACCGGCCTTGGTCTGATTGTTAAGGTAAGAAATACACAGAATCAGCTACTTATTTTGTAAGGAAAATACAGTTAGAACGAATTAAGGGAGCTACAAGCGATTTAAATTCCAACTAAAAAACTCTCCCTAATGCCAAAACTGCTGCCGGCATTGTTGATCCGGGTGCCAGACGAAGTGTAGGGTGGATGAGGGATTCGTCGCTATCTGGCTCAAGTCGTGGATGACAATTATGCCTTCCTTGATGAAAATCATCAGATCGAGATCAATGAAGGTCTTATTATCTTCCGACAGCCTACAGTAAGTTTGCTAACCCTATTTTTAACAAACCACCAAACGGAAATCCTAATGTGTATTGCTTACTGTTCAGTTTCTGTGATAAGACCATTTCGTTGGAAGGAGATTTTCTATCCTTTCCATGGGTTTCGTGTAAGTGCTTCTGCTTACTAGTCCACAGCACCGTTTTTGGTCCTGCATACATCATAGTGAGGATTACAAGTATATACAGTGAGGATTACAGGTATATACAGTTTATATCTTGCCATTAGGAGGAACTGTACGCCATGGCAAGTCCTACACTGGCGATGGCTTCCTATCACGTCACATCATATCACTATAATAATAAGCCTGATCCAATCATTTGCTTGTTTCGAATTTAAGTTCTTCGTTACCATTTGGCTTATAATCGACGTTTAGATTCAAAATACCTCTGGGAAGCTGCAAATAATCGATCCTATTCCGACTAGAAGTAGCAATAGGACATTTATGTTACCGAAAACAATTCTTCGTATAGCTTATGCAATTGAGCCTTCCCAATAAAATAACGAGATAATCTGATACCGCTAACTCTAGACGAAGATGTGCTCAATGACTTAATGCATTTAATCATTTGCACTAAAATGTACACTCAGTAGCAAAAAAAAAAAAAGCCGAGCAAAATTTTGTTTGCAAAAAACTCCATGTTCAACCTCCTGTAACTTTGTCAATTATCAATATTTTTGGCTGAAATATTGACAACATTATAACCAATTAGTAAACCTTATGTCATAAAAAAATGTCATAAAAAACGCCAGCTGTAGTCCAAATCACTTAATGGAAATAGTTCAAATTTTGTCCACATGATTTTCTGTACTTTTTTAAGCTATGGAGAAATTTTAGATATGCTACTTAAATTTTTCACAGAACTACGAAATTTTTAAATTGCTTTGTCCAAAAATGACTTCTTTCACATATGTTATGATAACTCCAAATTCATAAATGTTATCAACATGAAATTTTGGTCACATAAGGTCTATATATTGTTTATTAAATTGTGATTGCTAATACGCTCAAAAAAGTTTTTTTAAAAATAGTGTTTAAAAAAAGTGAAATGGTTTATTAAATTGTCAAATTTTCAGCCAAAAATATTGATTATTGACAAAGTAACAGAAAGTTGAACAATGCGGTTTTTGGAAGCAAAATTTTGCTCGGCTTTTTTTCTGCTACTGAGTGTACAACAATTAAACTCGTTGCAAATTGAAATTCAAGAAAAATGACCATGCTCAAACATCCACTATTATTAGAATAACAATGGTGGAAAAACTCCAAGTGGAAAGTTTTTGTAAATGTGTTGAAGGCTATGGAAAGCATCGACTCCAAACACAAACTAATGTTCTACACTGCTAAAGATAAAAAGCACTCTAAAAGCTTGTTCTAGTCTCAAATTGCTTTCTATCTTCTAGTTTTCTAGTCAGTGGTCAGAACAAGATGATTTTAGTTTTACTGTGTTGAAATATCCATCGCGAAAAAATCCAATAAAACACAAAGAGCCTCGAGTATTTTTCTACGGACTACCCAAGTAACCATGAAGCTCTATATAGATACATCAATTTTGCATTATATTACGATATAAGTTTATTGTATAAAGCAGTGTAATCTTATATGCGTCCATAAAGCAGAACTAAAGTCGAAAAGGGCCCCACTCCTGTCAAATTAAGGCTAGCGCACATGCTTTATTGAAGCCCGAAAACAAGTATATTTAGGGCATAGTTACTTTTTCAGCAGTTGAATTACTGCTTCTACTGAAATGTTTTATTGCATTTTAAAAAGCATATATAGAGCTTGGAAAATTTTGGAGAAAAAAAACATCAAAAATGTATTCCTTCCTATTTGAAATTCATTTCTCCTCTATTACGACGTTTTATTTCTATCATTTAATGGCATATATTTTCGCGAAACATTGATGATGAGATATATTTTATATAAGCTCCAATGTGTTTCCTACATCGGGATTCGAACCGAGGCTTCTCACGAATGATCGATGAATGCCGGTTGCGTTAACGCTCTTAGCCAAGAGAGCAATGGAATTATGGAAGACAACTGCATAATATTAAGGAAGCATACCCTAAGCACACCCTCTTTGTCGTTCTACAAAAACATGTTTCATGCAGCTATTTTTAGATTTTTCATGTTCAACACATTGTTGAGACCGTGATACCTGAACCTTTGTTCATCCTCAACCCCAGACGAGTTTCAAAATGAAATCATGCCCCCTGCCGTTCATCACAACAACAAGCCACCATTTTGATACCCAGTGCAGCTTGAAACTGGATCATAAAAGAAAATGGTATGAGAATGAAGATTCCTCTTTAAAAAATAACAGCTCAGTCCTATGCATTTCAACAACCAGAAAACCCGCGGCTCCCCATAATGCAGCCATATTTTTTGCTGAAATTTTAGGAATCAAACTTTCTGCTGTGAAGTCCAAGGTTAAGAAGAATGAAGATGACGTTTCTGGATCTGACAGGCTGCTCAGCTCGATCATATGTTTCTCATTTCCAAAGTCAAATTGGAAAATGTCATCCAGATGATACTGCACCAATGCTATTTTTTAGCTAGCAATGAAGCATT
This sequence comes from Aedes japonicus, assembly GCA_034211315.2. Taxonomy (NCBI): domain Eukaryota; kingdom Metazoa; phylum Arthropoda; class Insecta; order Diptera; family Culicidae; genus Aedes; species Aedes japonicus. The sequence goes on from JASCZW010005584.1 coordinate 45,012, forward strand.
TATTGAGATAATGCAATAATGCATCATTTAATGCGTATTTAACGTTAAGTTGTTTGAAGAAATATAGTAATGCATCGTAACATTTTTAATGCTAGGTAATGCTACATAGCATTGGAGTTGTTGAATAAATGTGATATGGCATGACTGTTGCTGATAGTCGGTCGAATTAGTGTTATGATATAATGCTTGTGGTTACTTGGGTATTCACCCTGTCTGATTTGAAGTCAACATTTGAACTTGTTTCCTCCAACCATAATCCTATAATCTACACTAATTGTGCACTTAATTAAAGTTGTCAATCACAATTTGACACCACGCAACGTTGACACAGCACATTTGAACTACCGGCTGGTAAGATCGTTTGTACACTTCGTCAGTTTATAACACTAGACGTTAATTAACACGGTGACTGCTCAAAAATAAACAAGACATTCACTTACGTAGCTCTACGTCCGGATCATCCACAAACTCTGTCGCACTAGAGAGTGCGCAAAACGCGCACAATAGCATTAAAACTTTCATCTTACTTGGCAAGTACAAAACCTACAATCTCTCCCGAAATCAGCAGTTACAACGCGGGAAGCTCACAAGCTAGTCTGGAAGTGACCACACGAAAACCCTTCTATTTATATGACTTTAACAAATCTTGCCGCACACGGGCATGATTTAGCTACTTGCCTTGAAATGTAAATCTCTAGTAGTAGGTAAGTACAAGTTTTTTTTTATATTGATGCACCGTAGTATTGTGCCAAGTGATGCTACTTCTCTCCCGTCCCGTAGTGCAGTGTCATTAAAGCGTTAACATACCTGAGGGATGTGGAGAAAATAATCGGAAATATATCTCTGCAGCGTATAGAATTGCAAACCGTCGTGACGGAATGGGCAAATTCAAAGTTGAACCTAAAGTTAGTAAATAATTATGACTACTACATTACACAAACATACCTCACGTACCTGCCCAACGATGTATTAATCTTCCTAAGAACGTTCTAAGAGATTACACGATGTTTACAGTTCATTAAGCATTCAAGGCGTTCATTTTCCTACTTACCTGTTAAGCATTTACAGGAAATGTTAAGTGTGCATTATTATGACGCGTGACATAATGACGGGTGATGTAAATTATTAGCATATTGTCAAATCAAGCCAGGAACTCTCATGTTTTAATGGAAACCCTAGCTGGAGACACATCAATGAGTGGGACTTGGGGGAAGTATGTTGGAATCTGACCTTCAGAGGTAAACCAGCTCGATGGGAGACGAAATCCTTTTAAGGAAATATAGCAAGCTTATCTTGAACCGCTTTTGTTTCGTTCAATTTTGCAGGGAGGTGAAATCGAGGTATTGTATTTAAATGTATGCATAAATGCAGGTTCCACAATGTGACATATGTTCAATGCGAAGATAGATGTATAAAACACATATTGTGAGCATGTCAACAACAGAAAAACAGTTTTTATTGATAATGCTAGCCTATGTAGATGGGAAATTTCAGCCAACAGCTCTCCTATAGTACAGTGATGAGCCTGTTTCCCGGATGTCCTACAATCACTTGAATTGATTTTTTTATTTTGGTAGAACATAAACATATCCGGAAACGAAAATCTTGTTCAGGTTTAAAATTGTATTTTATTTTTCATTGTTCATTGTAAGAGGTGTAGATTAGTAGGTATTATGTTGATTCTAGGCCCAGTATTTCAGTATTCTTTTATACCATAGGTCATCGCTTGAGCTTTTCTTCTTACACGGTCCATCATCTTGTACAAGTTTTGTTGCCACTTGTTTGGCTGCCAAATTCCATTTCCGTCCAAATTATTACAGGTTGCACGCTTTGGCTGCTTTAAAATTACTAAAAAAATGAAATATACATCAACGTAATTGATTATAACGTATCACAAACTGATGTAATCAAGGAAATACGATGCACAATAACATCCACTAAGTGGAATATTATTTCGGTCTTCAAATTACATCAGAAAAACATTATTAGTTGGATAAATGTAATAATCACATTTTAAAAACATAAATATTACTTGAAAACCAATGCACATGAAGAACTCAGCAAAAAATGTTAGATATTACACGATTTTGATGCTTTATAGTATTTTGTTTTTATGTAAAATTAAATCTCGCAACACTGCCAAACATGTTCTTTTTTTTTAGCGAATTAGTTTTTGATTCAGTTCCAAACTGGATCGGGTATCAAAATTGGGTCGGCTTTTTGTGTGTTTAACATCAGTGTATACGGTTTTATTTGTAACTCCAATCGGGTTGAGGTTTGCGCTGACAATAAGTTTGGGCATCGCCGGTTGAAACTAGTTCCAACCTAGGTGCAAAAACGAATTCAATATTTATTTGTTCACAACACCGGAAATTTTCTTCGTTGTCGCGGCCGTTGCGAACCGGACAACGAAGATTCAAACCATTCGGATGGGCACGGCGATTATCTGTCGCATTCTCCGTACGAGGAGTATAATGCCTACCGGAAGAACGACGGCGGTGGAGGCGTCTCGTACTACAACTTCGATTTCAACTTTGGTGATCGCGAGGAAAAGGAAGTAATGTGAGTTAACGTCGATGTTTTCCCGTAGGGATCTTTTGAATTGAGCAGTTTCTTATTCCAGATCGGAGGAAGTAACGGCGAAGCTGGAGAGTATCCAGGATCAGATTTACAGCCCGGTTAAAAATCATCCGCCGCTACACAAGTATTCCCCGTTCCTATCGTGGCGAAGCAGAGTTTTGGCAGTTCCGGTTTCGGCACGTATTCCGCGGAACGGGGTGCATCGGCAGATATAAGTAGCCAGACGGGTTCGCATCAAGGTCAGCAGAACAAAGTGACTACTGCAGAGGTTCCAGGAGAATTTGCTTTCGCAGAGTCCGGGAAGCAAATAACGGAAAAATTGCGGAGATCGAATCTTCACTCGAAAGGTATCTTCCGGAAGAAGTCATCCATCCAGGACATGCTGAGTTGGACGCCAAATGCCATTAGTAGGGCAATGCTTTCGCTGGCGAGTGACAAGGCCGGGAAGAAGATGGCCACAGAGTTGTTCAAGCTGGTTCAGATCTACATGGGTGATCGGAAGGCTCGGGTCGGGATGAGTTTGAATTCGGTGGCGATCGACATCATTGCTTTCTGGATGTTGATAAGTGGCCGATCCATGTGTAGATTTCGCATTACACAACGATCACTTGCCGGAGGTTGGATAGGATTGGCAGTTCCGGGGAAGCATGCGACAAAGCCAACCGAGGATGATATTAACCAGGCGCGGGAGCAAATCTTCCGTTGATGTAATATTTCACATTTTTATAAATTCATTCTTATCTTCTTTATTATAATTATTATTATTATTCTTTATAATAATAACAGCAATATTTTGTTTTAATTCCCTCTGTAACTATTTTTGTTTTCATTGAATAATATCCTAAAATTTCCTTTACATTATAATTTTCACATTGCTCCCTTTACGTCGCGACTATGTAGTACGTCGCGACGATTCACGTTGTCTCGATGAGCTACGTTGTCTCGTTTACATCGACCAAATTACAACGATACGTAGTGCATCATTTTATGGTGTACATCGAGACAACCTAATATTACACAACCGATGGAATGACCTATGTGCATCTGATTCTGTGTAATATTTAACAACTTTAGTTGCTGTGCAGTATTGCTCAATTGGCCTTAGTTATGAAGTATTTACCGTATTCATCTCCTTGGGAGCCACGTAGATGCCATTTTCGACATACAACCACTGTTTGGTGTAATTTGAGTAGTGGCAGCTTGCCTAATGCAGCCAGAATAAGCAATCTGTTCTACCGTGCTGCAGAAAAAAATTAGTCTCGTCAGTAAGCACTATTCTTGGTAAATTTGCATGGTTTATTGACTGCAGATTGCATGTCAGGCAAGAAACTTTATGGGGAATTTGGATTGTTATTTTACACCCGGACAAGTTACGAAAATATCCAAAAGGTATTTGGATGATAACGACGGAGAACGAACAAGCCCATGGCTAAAACTCTTGATAATAAGCGAATTAAAAAATATATAAGAATTAATAAAGTTCAACCTTTGAACGATACTTTGGATATTCATAAGCCTACCTTATGAAAGGACCCTGTTTTACACGACCTTGTTCTTGTACGCCATTGGGCTTTCCTGTTTACAGGTCAAGCTGAACAATGCATTAGGTCCTAAGTAACATTGAGAGACTCTCTTCGTCGACTTTCTCTTATCGTTCCTTCGGCTATGCAAAAACATGCTCAAGTATTTTCAACACACATTACGGTAATATAAAGGGTAGTTAAGGATCCAATACGTCAGAAACATCACCAAATCGTTTAATAGACAAACTTTTAGCGTAAGAGAAAGTCGCCGTAGAGCATCTCTCATTGCTACTTAGGACCTAATGTATTGTTTAGCTTGAAGTGTTGATATATACTAGTGATCAAGTCACTGACCTATATCCTCAACGTTCAAGGTTCGAAACTAGGTTGCTCAATATTTTTATTTTTTCAACATAATTATATTTCATAAGGCAAATAAATTACATTCAAACGGTTTGCTTGCAGCAAATAATCGTAGGAATTTCGAAAGTTTATTTCGCTAAGTTTATGGAATGGTAGGCATATTAAAGCCTTTCCACGTTAAATTTCGGACACAAAGACAATGTCAGCAATCAAAATCTAAACGTGATTAAAAAAAAAAGGTGGTTTAATTTATTATAATAGAGTTATATATATATATATATACAGTAAAAATAGTTGATTCGGATGTCAATCTTTCTTTCTATAAAATTTTCTAGCTTTATGTGGCTCTCGCGCCATTAAATTCCGTACAGTTTCCTCAGATACGCTATTGGTGGCGATTCTCTTGAAATCATCGATTCAATTTTCTTTCTTCTTAGTTTCGAAGATTTTCCGCTTAACGAGAGTTCAGTATTTTTCTACCTGGCGAAGTTCTGGACAAAAAGTAAAAGTTGAGTAAACTGGCTATATTTGGCACGTACCTTATACCATTCTTGTACCTTACACCATTCCAGGACAGATTTAACACAGTGACAAGATGCCAAAACAGAGCAGAAGAGTCGTGACTTCTTATGACGGCAATGGATTTTGCAGACTTTCTTTCTCGTACACATACTTGTTAATAGTGCCTATGAAGATGATTTTTTTTTTTGGATTTTCGACCACAAGTACAACAGTGATGGCCTGCCAAACCAAATAGTTCTTGGGGAATTGAAACACCTTCTTTGTCCGGAAATACTCGGCAACGGTGTTCCTTTGCATTCCGGTATAAAAAGCCAGACCGAAAGCTGTTGAAAGTTTTCGAGCACATATGTTTAGTCGTTCGTTGTAGTACAACACATTTTTTGGAAAAGTTGGTGCAAAACTCCGTAGCACAACTTTTTGCAGTAGAATTTTTAGGTTTAGGTAAAGCAGAAGTCGTATTTACTTAGGATCTAATGCATTGTTCAGCTTGATTTTTGGCACATAGACCAGAAATAATACGGAAGATAGAGTGGCCTCGTATCGGGCATTTGATTATTGGCAGAGTGTGGAGTGCAAAAAAAGAAGACCAGTGCGTGAAGAAAACGGCCATTTGCTTATCAGAAGCAGCAAACGAAGACAATGCGCATGCGTGCGGGAAAGGCTGCCACATAATTTCAGATGCGTTCACCAAGTGGTGTACAGAGTTTTCTTTGCAGGTTACATTTATAACGGGCGGTTTGGCCACGTTAATTTTTGCGCTTATTTTGTCGGTAGTGCATGAAATTAATTACGAGGCAACGTCGAGAACTTATATGTTTACGAATGAACAAGAGAGTGTAACGAAGGAAGCGGCAATTGGTGAGATGTATCTGACTAGAACTATATAACGTCAACCTTATTTTTAAATAATACCAAATACGTGCCTGGTTAAAAAAATATATATATATATATTGTGAATCACTAAATACGCGTCAATCAAGCATTGCACATACGCTTGATTGAAAGTTTCAGTATGTCACTACTGGAGCGGGGCTTATCGTGTACGAAGATAGCTTCGGAATGCTTGCGTTCTTGAAATGGGCTATTGGAGTCGCGGTAGAGCTGTCACCTTCTAATCCCCGGATTTAAGCTTTTTGCAACTGTAAACAGCAAATATGAAACAGTTGCAGGAAGATTCTATCCATAATACCGCTGCCAGACAGTGGGAATTAGATTGTAAACACACACACATAGGTAAAGCAGAAGTCGTATGCCAAAAATAAACCCAAAAGGAGCGGGAGATAGTTTCTCTCCCAACTTTGCGAGTAACATTTCGCACAGAACCGACAACATCGGATTTTGCTGCCGTCCGAATCATATTTTCACATCATATAACGTTGCCCCACATCATATAATGTGGGCAGTTATATTATTTAATATATGCGATAATCGATCCTTTTATGTAATATAATAACGTTTAAAAGTTAAAACTGCTTATTTGAAATCAAAATATTCCAATATACCTCTGACATACTTCGAGGAGTTATAGAATATTTGATACTAACTAAAACTAGGGTATGTGTCCCTTGACTCAACCTAATATGCAATGATCGATTACATTTTTCACAATATCTTTTTCTCTGATTTTCTGATAAAAGACATTTACCCAACATAAAACTAAACCAAATTGCTTTGAAACACTTAAAAGATGTTGACATCCCAATAATCAGTTCCAAAGCGTCTTTACGGCAGCCTATCAAGCATTTAAGTCGCCTTAAATGCAACTCAAATGCCCTTTTTACGGCTGCTTTAGTGCAATGCTATGATAATGCTTCATTAATGCTATTTTGCATTTGAAATGCTTATTACAGGCTACAAGCATTTAAATAGCATTTGAAATGCAGCTTACAACAGATAGCATTCAAGATGCTGATATAATGCTAATATAATGCTTGTAGCATCTGAAAAGTAGATTTAGGGTTGATTACTGCATATGCTAATGGTTGTTGGATACCTGGGATTTTATTTATCAGCCATAGAATAGTGACAACATCATAACACACTCTAAACAGATTGTGTTCTTATGGTTTGTGTTAAGATCAGCCATTTTAAATGCATACAATCAAATACATTTCCATTGAAAATTTTACCAACAACAACATTTTTACTACGTTAATAATACAACAGGCCACCGTTGCGAACACAGAAAAAATATGTCCCTAACATTGGGGCTACGATTTTCTTGTTAATTTTTTTTTATTTTATCAGTAATTTTAAAATGTGTGACTATTTTCTGTATATCTAGGCCGCATTACTAGGCTTGTCGTTACAATTTAGCCAAATTTAGATCATTTTAAGATCTCGTTGATAATCTTTTCAGTTTAACCAATGAAGGCATGGTACCTATAAAGTAAACAAAATAAAAAATAACGCGGAAGTGGGAAATTTTAATTGATTAATAATGTTTCAATTGTTTTTTATTATCACGGTTATCCTAATAGCCATTTTTTCATCGCAGAATTAAGGACATCTTTGATACATAGGCCGAATGAAGTATCTAGGCTAACATTACATCGCGTTACCCTATTATTATTTTGTGCTAAATTGTGCACATCGTGTGCACACGTCTAGTGTGCACTAATGGCTGGCCCACAATTGATACGTTGCGGATGCGTTTGCGTGAATTTGACAGTTTTCCCATAGCTTTTCTGTCAAATTTACGTCAACGCATCCGCAACGTATCAATTGTGGGTGACCCTTAATAGTGTATCCCGCAAAATTGAATACCCCCATGGGTAGAAATGTCGCGTAAGTGTATACCTACTATTGTCCCGTCATACTCACCTTGCCACCTTATCTTGAAACAAGTGAGACACTACCCCATTTTCTGAGTGGTACGAACAGCATTCTTACTGTAGGTATAGATCAATCCAAATTTGCTATCAGGCGTCAATATAAATCTTCTTGTTTTCCTAATGCAAACCCACCATCACACTTTTTGAGTGGCCCCACTAGCATCCTTATCATAAATAGGGTATAATCAGAAATCGGTACTAATATTTAAATAACTTTAATTTTAAAAACGAACCCTGCTGCATCCAACCCTGTTATCCAACATCCCAGTGATTTCTTGTGGAAGTGCAAAGTTGTTCTCGGCTTCCAAAAAAGCAAGTATCACTTTACCATATTCCTATCCTTTCCTTATTTAACCTGCCTGACCTGACCGATATTGTCTTAGTTTGGAATTACCAGTTTTTACACATTGAGGATGTATGTTAGTCGCAAGCACCATCTGTTGGCTCTCTGTGTAATAATAGCTGATCTGGCAATAACGGAGAAGTTAGGCGGTCAGCCATGCTCATGTGATGCTTAAAATGAATCGGTTCAATTTATCCCGTTCTGTCAAGGTGGGCTTTTCCAGCCTTTTGTGTCACTTTAGTTCGGAAGTTGCAACTCTGCACGAATAAATTCTTCGCTATTTTTTCCGTAGCCTTGCTTCTCTGTTCTTGTCCATGTTGAGTTTTCGTCAGTGGACTGTGTATTTCTGTGTCTTTTCTTCTTCATAATAATGTGTACGTGATTAGGGAAGGTCCATTAATTATGTCACGCAGTAAGGGGGGAGGGGGGTTTTGTAAAACGTGACAATCCATACAAAAAAAACTTGAAGGTTCATACAAAAAACGTGACAAGGGGGGAGGGGGTTTTTAAAAAAGTCAATTTTTGCGTGACGTAATTAATGGACGTTCCCTTATTGTATATATTTATAACCCAGTCTCATGTATTCGACATCCCCTTGCAATCTTATATATGTTTCTTAAGGTCTTACCTGAATGATGTGCAGCCATATACTTACTACCTAAACCGCGTGCGACGCTGGCTGAACAGCTGCTCGAATTCCACAACCGCTTGCAAAAACGCATGCACCATCATTGCAAAACCGCATGCAGACCAAGGTTAGTATGAAAAGGTGAAGAAAAGAAGATTTTACTATTTGGTGTATGGAGGTTATTGGTGATATTCTCACAACGACTCTTTGTTTTTTGTGACTGAAAATTTGAAGTAACTCTAAACTATCCAAGAACCAAAATAAAAATTGCTTGGTTAAACCCTAAATTACAGCCTATTCTACAGCTTGTGATCTAGGGTAAGGGGATGTAATGTTAGCCTAGCTCCTTCATTCGGCCTATGTACCAAATGTGTCAATTATTTAGCGATAATCAGTAAAATCATACATTAATTATTATGTTATATATTCTCCGTGCGAGGAGTAACGATTATGATGTAGAAGGAGATGTTCGCTCGTCACCATGAGGCGCAAGTGAACAACAATGTTTTTGGCTAGAGATGAAAGATATGAAGAAAGTATTGATAGTTCCGCTAGTGTGCGGCAGGATTGGAAATTTAACAGAATGTTTTAGGAAAATTGAGCGAAAGGGCATGTATGCAGTGGTACTCGAACCAACGACATTTTTGCCTAACATCCCACTGCAGCTTCAACCTACCCCGCAGTGGGATGTTAGGCAAAAATGTCGTTGATCAATACATCTATATTTTTCGCTGGAACACAAAGCCGTCTGTTAAACCTCAATCTGCCGCCACTAGAGACTATCAAGCATCTGTGTATGTCATTCTAGCCAAAAATCGTCTGGTGCTCATGATGATGAGCAGCTCGCTCTACATCAATCATTTGCTATTGGGATGGCTGATGTACTTCGAAGCAATTGAGACAATATTAATCAACTTGTAGTTGTTCACTTCCACGTAATTTTCGATTTCTTGAACTTTTGGGGCATCTTGATTTCACTGGTTAAGCTGAACAGATGATCACACGATCTTCCAGTGATCTAAATTTGGCTTAATTGAATCGATAAAGCAAGTAATGCAGTCTGGATGTGCAGAAAATAGTTACACGTTACAAACTAAGTGTTCAAATAGCTAAAATAACAATGATTTTACAAGAAAATCGTAGACCCAATGTTGGGGACATATTTTTTTGTATGTTCCCAATTATGGCCTGTTGTATCAATAACGTAGTAAAAAGAATGTTATTGGTTAAATTACAAGTGGAAATGTATGAATTTGTGGTTTTTTATATTCAAGTGGCTCATCTAAACACAAATCGAAGAGACAAAATTATTCTATAGTGAAATATAATGTTTTCATTATTGAATGGCTGATAAACTATATATGAACACCGCTTAAGTGTTTCAATGCAGTTTTACTATAGTTTTTTTTGTGAAATGTTGCATGAAATAAATCGAGTACAGCTTACAATGCCTAAATTCATAAAATGAGGAAAAAAACCGTACAAAGACTGCATTTAGTTATAAACCCATCCAATAGGACGAAGTTGCATCCACAAATAGACCCAATTTGGTGCTGATGGACCGACATTAAATCCGTATCACTCGAAAGTTTCTGACTTTCTAAAAATTGTTTTGTAACTTTTCGTGATAAATACTACCAATTGTCTTATCAAACTTATCTTTGCAAGTGTATAACTATTTGAATCTCGCTTACAGTTTAAAAACTGTATGAGTTATAATAAAAAATGTGATCGATGGTTGCATAATAGGCTGAGTCAAGGGACACATACCCTAGTTGCTATTCCAAATTTAAATATATTTCATATAACAACCTATTTGAAACTTTGAAAAGAACTTGTCTATCTCTTATCTTGCGGGTTTATTTTTTATTTGTTTATTTTTTCTATTTATTTAATGTTAGTGTCTTTATATAAACGTTCTACGACGTGGCAGTGAAAAAAATGACTAGAATTTTTGATACTTTCACTACTGGTCAAATTCTTGGTCAAACATGCTTGTTTACAGCAATTGCAGTGTATATTTAGAGCACGAGAGGGATGACTTTAATTCAAGAAACTATTAAAGCATAGCTAACCGATATAGAGAATAATAGGTCTATGACCTCAAGGCTACTTCCTTAGCGGACCCTCCGCGTCCTACACTTTTCATAAAACCTTAGCCTTTAATTCTTTGTCAGCATCTGTCCTAAGTTACACTTTTCGATGACCTTTGTTCAGTTCGAAAGGTCTGATCTCTAGCAGAATAATATGTTGTTAGAGTTAGTGCTTTGATCACGGCTGTCAAATAGACCCCACATTTAAATTATAATATTTATTTAAATGGTCTGCACCTGAAACATCAGGAGTTATTATAGTTGCTCACAGTCATGATCAAAACACTCACCCATTTCGATAATGAAGCGAACAAAAAGATTATAAATGATACCAACTGTATATGTATATTTGATGTTTTTTCAATGACAATTACAGAATAAGCAACAATGAAAAAACTGTCAAGCAAATGAAAGGGCACTTTTTGTCGTTTCCCTAAATTATTTGATATCATGTATTTGTAGATTGTTCGTACCTTCGTCTAAGAGTGAATTAGTGAATTGCGGCTTAACCCGCCAGTTTCACACCTTTTTCAGTGCCTTCAAACGTACTATGTCGTGTCAATTTAAAGAAAGCCGAGTGTAATACTATCACTGCTGATCATGTTCTTGGTCTCCCATACTGGCCTTTTGCATGGGATTAGCCCTCTCACCTACAACAAGGTGACAACCGTGATCTTCGAGAGGGATATGGGGCTAATTTGCAAGTTTTTGAAACAAATAGATGTTTTCTCTTGATCCCTAGCTGTCGTTATAACATGTCCACATCCGCAACACCACATCTATGCCTGAAAAAAAAACAGCAACAGTAACGTATCGCCAACGTCAAGATCCCTACTTCCCCATTCCTTCCAGAATCATTGTAAACCCTGACCTCAACCTAGCCGCGAGTTTTTCGGCTTTCCAAAACGAACATAGTTACTAAGTGCCAAAAGCGGCATTTATTTTGCATTTAAGGTGACTTTATTGCTTGATAGGCTGCCGTAAAGAGACTTTGGAACTGCTAAATGGTTAAGTACCTGTGTACTGATCATTTTCTAGGAAAACTTGGATATTTCATGTAGAAAGGGTGCTCATCTTGCCCTGTCCTATCCTATAATGGGCTAGGAAAAGGCTCTAGTGTGATGCTTCACTAGATGAGGCACCATGCTGCAAACATGAGCGTTGTACGTTATCGTTTCCCACGTGCTTGGAATAGGGTCCCAGTGAGCTGAAGCGGTTCTCTAAGGTGGTTTGTTTAGTAGTTCGGATTTGAAAAAAGAAGACAAATTTGTGGGAAAAGCATGAACGAAGATAAGGTTATTTATTTCTCTGCATGTGGATACACCGCCATGTGCTGTAGGTTTAGTAAGGAAAGAAATGAAAATTTAATGTATAGATATACATTTGCAGAACAATTGATGTTTCAGTGTTATGGAATTACTCTTGATGCATGAATGATAAACTTTCAATGAATTATTTCTTCATGAACTGTAAAACATACGGCTTACTTGAAATTAGAAGTTTGAATCCCTTGTCAAACGGAAGGTAAGTCAGAACTGTAAATTAAGGAACCATTATTGTTTTTAGAATAATTCATGACATGATTAAAATTAAACTGATCATAGTTTATGCTGGACTTCGAACTGAATCTTCTTCCTTTCAAGCAACAAGGTAATGGAATCTACTTTTGCTATTATTGTTTAATGAAATGACAGCTGTTTCGATCATAGATGTAATAAAGACGGTCTAGTTTTTTTCAGTTTCAGAGACGCCAAGCCAACAAAATGATATTCCTCCCTACCCTTTGAAACGTCGATGTTAGTAGATAATGTGTTGCTTTCCTCTGATTTTTCCAAATCAGATCCAATTGCCACAATATTCTACTTCGCTGAAACCAGGAGGGGTAAAACGGAAGGTCTATGCTGTTTTTGTGGATTGATTGAAGATTGTTCTCTGAGATAAAACTGCTCCCACCGCTTCTGTTGTTGATCTTTTGTCTACCTTATAGAAAGCAACCACCGAATCCCACAGTATTCCTTGCCCTCTTCCATCGACGACCGCATTTCGTGATGGCTGGCGAAGGTGATTCGGAACCGGTGTTCCATTGTGTGTGTTAATCCGCGCTATTTTTTAGGATGATTGCCAAACCGGAAGCTCATTTCCTTTTGTAGCTGGAGTAAAAAGTTACAATCTGTTCGAACTTGATTGGGATCGCTTCGAGAATGCCAATGTAACTGGAACTATGCAGTTTCTTATCTTGCAACGACTCTCCGGAAAGGTAGGTAATGATGTCAGTTCGTTCTTTGTCAGCGTGGTTCGAAACAATATGGTTGCAGAACTGAACTATCTGACTGAAGACGGCTGCATCGCGATCTGTAGACAAAACAAAATTTGGATGAAATTTATTGGAAAATTATTCACAAATTGAATTAGTAACTTACCCATCTTTTTCGGAATCTTAAACAATGGCATCGGCAGCATCTCATGGCTCTTTTGAGTACGAAGGAAGCGATTTCCTTTGCTAAATTCATACTCAAGCCACTTGATGGCATTGCGTGCACCGTCGCTGTGCTTCTTCAACTCGTCCAAATCCGATAAAACTGGAATAAGAATCAAAAAGTTACACCATGAGAAACGAATGGCAATAACAATAGCCGATACGGTGCGCTGCATCGCCGAGCCAGTTTATGGAAACTAGGTGAATTGAATGGATAAATAGATATTTGTTAACATATTATATAGCCAGAAAGTTATTATCAATTTCAATGTTAAGCAGCCACGATGTTTAACCTAATTTTAGCTTGAATTAGATTCCGCATAACAGAGAAAATGTTAAGTCGTTTTGGGTCTTCAAATGCAATACTGGTTTACCTCTTTTATTTGAAACGTTAACTAAATAAAGTCTGTGAATTGTTGTTTCAAAACCCAATTTGAACCTACCTGCAGTGGGGATCAAAATGACAAACTTTTTTGTCTTTGCCAGGTTCTTCACAATCGATGTGTATTCGGTCAAACATTTGGAATCCAGCATAAGATACGGAGTCAGTGTAATGTTGACCACTCTCTTGACCTAGAAGATAGAAAATGCAGTGTAATTCAATTTCCTACTGGTTTTATTTTTATTTAGCTTATTATACCTTTGATTCCAAATTCTTCACCACATTTGTCAACCATAGCTGTCCCATCAGCTCGTTGATGTTCTTCTCCGGTTGTTCATCATCTCCGGTATTATCAGAATGGGTAGATTCGCCTCTTCTCTGCAGGCAATCTGCACCGTTCTTTGGCAACAATCCACATCCGTTGACCTTGTTTTTTAAATAGCCCTTCTTGGTAATGATGACGGGACCTACTTTCCGATCTCCTTCCTGACTGGATTTCTGTCCTTCCCTGCTGGAACCTGTTCCGGCTTTGCGCCGATCGCTTTTTTGGCGATTGCGGTCTCTGTTGCGTCGTGTGCTCATCTCTCCACGTTGTTCCTGTTCATTGTGTTGTCTTCTCCCGCGATTCTTCTCTTGTTGTTGCTCCTGTCGGCGAACACGTCGATTGGATTCCCTATTTCCAATTCGTTTGTTTTGGTCTTCTTTCTTGCGCTGTTGTTGCTTTTGCTGTTTCTTACTTTTCAAACTGAAGTCACGAGATTTCGGACAGAATGAATAATCAAACTTTTTCGATTTACATAATGAGAATCCAAAATCGACCATCTTCATGAGACGGAGGAAGCTCAACTCCGCCGTGGTCAGTTCTAAGCGATAGTTAGTCTCCCAATCAAGGGTTTCCTGTGTATCTTCAAACAGTGGAAAAAGTTTCATGCAGATGTCTTCTTCCAGCGGGATTGTTCGACGAACTTCAAACAGTGAACGGAAATCTTCCCGCACACCCTTGACCGTAATCAACTGACGTGGAAAATAGTAACGGTTAGAGAAAATGTCTATATTGAAGTGGTTCAGCAATTTCATAATGTTGTGTATAAATTCAGGATTGGATTGGTAACATCCGATCAGAATGTCAAGATTGGCAAGAAGCCAATCGAATAGTAGCATCAACGAACGAATTGTGCGTTCTTGTTCGGCAAAACCGATGATGATGTTCGGGTTCAATTTGTGATAACGTTTCTTGAACTTGAGCTGAGTTTGCAGATCATCCAAGTTGTTATTATTCGTTTCTTGATCGTCGTTGTGATGGTTCTCGGTGGCCATAGTGTTGGATTCTTCGAGATCGTTTTGATTGGACTTAGCGAATGATTGTCTGTCATCCTCGTCATCAGAGATACCGTCGTAAGAGTCAAAACTTGAAATAGAACTTACATCATCGTCTTCGGAATCTGAATTTAATTGAAAATCGCTGTCATCATCTCCATCGGACAGCTCCGATTCTGATTCATTCGACAGGACCCTACGACGACGACGGGCATGTTTCTTACGGTTTGCAGCCCGTTTCGAGCTCGTTTGGCTTTTGTTTTCTTTGTTAGAATGGTCATCACTTCCATTGTCTTCTTCCACACCCGATGAGGATTTTTGATCCTTCACGAATGCTGTCGCATTCTCTTTCAATGATTGACGAGATTTGCGAACTTGTTCGTCGTATTTTTGGTACATTGACATGTACAACTCACGGAACTTTTTGTCCTCTCGTACGTTTTCCACCATGTACTTCTCCACCGCCATGGTACAGTATTCCAAGAGTTCGGAGCACAATGCCACCATGAACGCATTCAAACTGTAGATTTTATCAGAATTGTTGAGTTGTAATTTATACATACAGAAGAACAAGATCGACACTATTTTGAAGATGAAATCATCCGTAATGTAATACTCATCATCAACTAAACGGCGAGCTCCCAGCACGTTCTTGAAGTCAATTAACACTGAATGACACAAATTAGTGAACCCTGTTACACTCTTATCGTAGAAAAATACATCAACTACAAGCAAGAACTTAGCAACAAACTCCCGGATTGCGTAATCCTCGTCTTCTACAGCCTCGCCTTCATTATTTTCAAGATATCGAATGTTTTTCTGGAAAATTCTGCTTACATTCATTTCGCTGCATTCAAATGGGACTGGGCAACATAGTGAATACAGGTAATGGTACACCGAATCTAAATTGTAGTTACGTCCGTTGAACAACGTTCCCAGCTGATTCTGGGTTATGCCGATCTTAGTGTTCAGCTTGAAAGCCTCCCAGTAGTATTTTGCCGTTAGATCCTTTATATTTTCTTTGATAACTAATCCGTTCAGTTCAAACTCACAGTAGTATCTATGAAGATCGCCCAATGCGGTAAGCAAAGAGTGGATCGATTCCAGCGCAAACGATATCTCCTGCTTAGTGTAGATCACCTTCTTATCTTCAACGCTTCTCTCCACCTCCAGTTTCAAGTTTTCATAGCATCCGGATTCTCTTACCAATAGTTCGTCGTCGTAGTTCTCCAATAGTCCATAGCTAACTAAATTCTTCAGGTTGTCCATGTTGAAAATCTGCGCCATACGTAACACTATTACTTTTAAATGGTTTATTCCATCCAGCAGCAATCTTTCCACCCCTTGCTTCAATTGTTGCTCCGTTCTGACCAGTTCGCCATTATCACCATCGGTGTTCTTTCGCTGTTGCTGCAGCTTGTGATGGTGTTTCTTAAATACTGATATCAAATCGTAATAGCCCTTGCGCCACAGGATTTCACGAGCCCTCTTGCCCACCGTTTCATAGTCTTCGAAGATCAACGTAACGCAGCGGCCTACCAACTGTCGATGTTCCTCGATGAAGTCATTCGCCAGCAATGCTGGCACTGAGAGCGTACCCTTACGATCATCCTGTTGCTTGACTAGGGCGTAGACCGATCTGTTTGTGTGGAAAGAAAGAGGGAAAATAATGGTTTTAGAAAAAATGAATCCATCGCTTTACGCAAATGAAGAGTGGTGTCTCGTCCGCATGTTCAACCGGTCAATCGAACAGGTAGTTAGTTGTTTACTTATGATTTGGATTCTTCCAAAACAGCATCTTCAGCCTGCCACAACTATTTATTCGTCTCCTTATATGAACCATCAAAGAGAACCCCTATGTTGTTGTTTGCTTTAGCTCCAATGCTGTGGGCCTTATAACGGATATCACTTCACCCGTGAAACCCATATTGAAGACAGTGATTCGTATTGGATTTGCACGTGGGTTTTCTCACCATGATTCGTTTTTAACCATGAAGTGACACCCGTAATAAGGCCCTACAATTCACCTTCAGAAATTCTAAAGGTGAGAATCAACCGGAAGTACGTTTATGAATAGTACAGCCAATATCACGAGTAAATAAAAAAAGGATGTACATATGTTGATATTTCAACATGTTTCCCACAAGGAATCAATGAACAATACAAACGAAAAAGGCTTCTATAACTTCTCTAACTCTCATGAGTATTCATAGTTGCACCCGTTCTCGAATCAACCTAATCAAGCGTCTACGTCTAAATTATATTTTTATTATTATTTTTTTTCAACCTAGCAGCGAAAAATTCTAAAATTGGTAAAGACGAAATTTTTCTAATAATTGGAAATTGGAATGGTCTCACCAAGGTCGATGAAATTTAGGCTTTTAAAGGAACAATTCTCGAGTAATTCATGGTTAAGGCCTTAAAGAAATAACTTTCAACGTTAATCAATCACGAATAAACTAACTCCTTGTTGCATATGCAACTAATCGACGAACTCCCTGTAAAAAAAATGGTTGACTTGGGTGTTTGTTCATCCTTGTGGTATTGTGCATTGTAATCAGTAAAAGCAAGCGTGATGACACGGGCATTAGGTATAGTAAAATGTTATCCTAGGAGCGAAAACACCGAAGTCGTAAGTTTAATTTTAATAGTATAACGATTTGAATAAAAAGAACCTAAGATTTTAGCTTTGTAGTTTGTGACAAATACTGCAACTGATTGTTTCTTTTGCCCTGCTGAAACATCGGTGCCTTGTGTGTTTCATCATTGTTTTCAACAGTCCTTCCATATCCAACGATACATTCGGGTAGAGCAAACATTTCTCTACTAGATGATGCTATCAATTCGCGAGTCTCATTAGTCTCGAAAGAAATCGACGTTTGCAGTCATTGTTTGCAATTGGTTTTTAGGCCTTGCTCATGAATTATTCGAGAATCGCGCGCGCATTCTTAAGTTTCTCGGCACTCAAATCTTTGTTTTTGTTTTGAATCGCTGTGTTATTTTGACAGAATATTTGAGGGTGTGTTCGTATGAGCTACATTATGGGGGGCGTATCATTAAGCTTGAGACCCATGATCTGTGTTTCTGAGCCAAAAACTATATCCATTCTCTTCTTTTCTATTCAGTCTATGGTTATAGCAGCGGCTGGATAGACACGAAGAAAATGGATATAGTTTTTGGCTCAGGAAGTACCAGCACACCAGTCACCCCTAAGAACCTCACCCTCAGGATATCCTGTTTAGATATAGATAATAGATTCAGGTACAGAAAAACTCCAGAATGACATTACCGTTATAATTTGGAGAAGGGTACTGCCAACAATCAATATGCAACTAGCGATTTGAATTGGATCACTGTTGTAGAACCCCTTGGTCCGAAATACACCTTGAAGCCAGCACTTCACTATGCATATTTGCGCCTTTGTTTTGATTTGCTGTGTTATTTTGACAGAATATTTGAGGGTGTGTTCGTGTGAGTTCATTATTAGGGGCGCATTATTAAGCTTGGGACCGAGCTTGGGACCGATGTGCTAGTACTAACTGAGCCAAGAAAAAAATGGTTTTTGTTCGAGACCTACTGGTCTTAGAGTTAGTCTATGGTACTGCTTTATACTTCCAAATTTGAACACTTCAAATTTACAAACCAGACAGATATTTAATATAATATAAAAATTTGTTTTATATATAATAGAATAGATCTCACCACAGGCAGTCTCTGAAATAACACTATTTTTTCAGTCATAAAATTCAAAAATTTCGATGTTATATCTTAATTATTTTTCCGTATTAGCGACGAAATACATGCAATCTATACAGTGCCGCACATTTAAATAAGGCCATGTTTGGGGCTTTGTCTTTCTTGTCTTGTCTTGTGAACCAATTGAGCTGAAATTTCGGTCAGTAAATCCATAATTTTCCATTCACCACTTTAAAAGTTACAGAGTTGAGTGCCATAAATAATACTCAAATGTCTAAATATTGATTTTGGATATACGAGTCATTTTAACATCAGTACACTACCCGACCAGAAGCGTATAACATAAACATAACAAAACTATAACAAACCTTGTTAAGACTAACTGATTATGATATTAATTTGTTAAAAACATTTTCGTCTGCATAATTGTATAACATATTTATAACAAATCAAGATATAGTGCCCTGGGAGACACAATCTTCGTAAAGAAATAAATTAATTCTAACACTAGCTGATATGATTTTGCTTCATCGTAACAAAACTGTTACAAAGTTTGTGTTGTTTTTGTTATATCTGTATCATAGTTTGCTATAATTTTGTTACCTCTTGAGGATTGTTTGTTACAATTTCTGTTATTTTAACAACATCCGCGATTTGAATTCTAACAACCGCTATTATAAAAAGCAGCGTAACTGAATAACAAAACCTGAAATAATTTTGTTGTTTCCTTCTGGTCGGGTATAGATCGACTGCTGGCGGAGTCCTTCGTCGGTGAATACCAGGATGGTTTTCGAGAGGGGCGAGCAACCACCGATCATATGTTTACCCTCCGACAAATCCTTGATAAATTCCGGGACCACAACTTACAGACACACCATTTGTTTTTTGATTTCAAGGCGGGGTACGAATCAGTGAAAAGAAACGAGTTTTAGAGTTCTGACGAAACTTATTAGATTGATTCGTGCTAGGTATACGGGTTGCGGATGAGATTTCGACACCTTTCGTAACCTTAGATGGATTGGAGCTGGGAGATGCTTTCGAACTTGTTGTTCAACTCTGGCTTGCAATGGAACAGCACCATTGTCACGAAATCGCACATGCTGCTCGATTTTGGGGACGACATCGATCTCATCGAAATATACTGTCGAGTCGTGGAAGAAGCATTCGGGCTTTTCAAAATGGTGACAGCGAGAATTGGTCTCACAATTAATACCAGTAACCGGTAGACAATGTCGGAGTTTTAGTGATGTGAAGTGGTTTTGTGTGGTGACTAATTTTAAGTAATGGAAGAATTTGTGTATCTTGGAACTCTAGTGACGTGAGATAATGATGTTAACCGCGAGGAAAAAATGCGTCTCGCAGCTGCGAATAGAACATTTTACGATCTCCGGAACCAGCTGAAGTCCTCTAGTTTGCAGACGAAGACAAAAGTCGCATTGCATAAGACTCTGATCCTGCCGGTCGCATTGTACGGCCATCAAACTTGGACGCTAAAGGAAGTCGACCGGATAGCATTCGGGGTGTTTGAACGTAAGGTACTGCGAACAATACTCGGCGCTAAATAAGAAGAGTTGTACCAAGTATATAAAGAAATTGATATTGTCAAGCAGATAAAACACGGCAGGCTACGTTGGGCTGGTCACGTTGCACGGATGCAGGAAGAACGACAAGCGAAGGTAATATTCAGTAGAGAACCAGGGAGAGGTCGTCGACTCCAGGGCAGACCACGAACACGGTGGCTATTTGCAGTTGAGGAGGACCTAAGGGCCTTAAAGTCCAGGGTGACTGGAGGCGATTGGCCAAGGACCGGGTCCAGTGGAGCCGGTTGTGTACGTAAGTAAGAAAGTTATCACCTCATCGCCCATCTTGAAGTTGTTCGAAAAGCTGACCCTCAGCCATTGATTGGGGTCGCAAACCAAAATGACCTTCAATTCAGAAGCAATTTGGGTTCAGGAAAAATCAGTCTACCATCCACCAACTGACGCGAGTAACTAACAACCTCAAACGGAACAGGTCCGTTGGAAGGACATCTGTTGGACGACGAAAAGACGTTCGGCAATGTAGCTGCATCGAGACAACTTCCCGATCTATCTTGTCAAGTTCTTAAAAAACTATCTGGTGGACTGACCATCCTAGGACTTCCAGAAAAATTTCCATTGATGCTGGTGTTCCCTAGGGTACCCTCTTAAGCCCATTACTATTCAATATCTTCACGTCATAGATTCCTCCCCAGGGTGGTGGTATTTGGTCGATGTTTGCGGAAGACACTTTCATCAGGGCCTCAATGTGCTGTCCGAATATTTCAAACGCAAACATTCAGTTTCCGCACTCCAAGTTAACTCGACTCATTCCGCCAGGAGATGTAAAAGTCCACCTCTGTAACACACCGATCGATTGGCCCGGCAAGTAGTCTACCTTAGATCGCATATTCAATAAACTTCAACTAAATCTAGCACTTTGTGAAGATCTCTATATAGCTGACCAATAGAAAGTCCAGTCTATCTGAAAAGAACAAACCTTACAGTTAATAAACAAATCATTATTCCTGGGCTCCAGTAAGGTTTGTCAATCTGGAAGACTTGCGCCAATTGCCACCGTTGGAAACATTGGAAACAACATTCTTCAGATGGTCCTGAACTGTCCTTCAAGAACTTGGAAGTTGAGATCAGAACCAGAAAATCCAGCCTAAGGTTGCCCCATCCGATTTTTTTCCATGTCGAGTATTTTCATCACTGCGACCAATTTGTAGATCTATAGCGACATATTCCACTTTTTTGCTTTAGATATCGTCAGCAAGACGTATCACTGTTGCTAAAAATGATCGCCAATGTTTGACTTAAAGCGTTGTCCAAGGGCAGTATAACACACCGAATAAAGTGTACTTCCGTACTGGGATTTGTTATTCAGATCTCGGAGGGTTCTAGTAGTCCTTTGCTGAAGAACTTAGATCTTTTGTTGGAGATTGCCGGGCAGTGGCATAACAAGTGTTCCGAGTCTTCTTTATTCATGTCACAAAATCGACATGAGTCATCTTGAAGTTTTCCTATCAGCTTTAAGTGATATCGGCTCGGACAGTGACCAGTTTAAATCTTTTTTGATAAGATCAAGTAGTTTGCGAGTTATTGAAATTTTTGGAGTGATGAACCGTATTGGTTGCCTAGCTATGAAAGTGTTGTTCTAGTTTGCCTCCACTTTAAAGCATTCCCAGGCTTTCATCTCCATTCTAAGTGAAGAAGCAGATAAACCACAAAAGGGTTCAGGTCCTACGAAGTGATGAGACGATCTGAGTCTTGCTAGTTCATCAGCACTCTCGTTTCCATCAAACCCACAATAGCCAGGAACCCAGTACAAATTTATATGATTACTACAAGATAACTTTTGGAGTGATTGAACACATTCCCAAACATGCATTGAATTTCATGTTGCTGACTTTAAAGCATTTAGAGCTGCTTGACTGTCCGACATAATGTTAATACAGTTGGCCACTTACCCATTGAAATTGATATGTTAATTCATGGGCCAGTTACACCTGATCCCACTTGATTGTTAATTTTTGAACCGTCAAAGTGTAGGCGTCTAGGCTTAAGTTATTGTAGTGAGGTAGGTTATCCCTACCCGGTTAGCCGGTCATGCACGACTCTTTTCCCATACCACAACCGCATGGACTGTGGCGGGTGGGCAAAGCCCTATCCGAACACCCAGTTGAAGCCGTTCACTTCGTTCCGTCTCGCGTCCGATATACTAGCGTTGATAGCATAGCCCAGAAAGCAGTTAGGCACGAAAGTGTAGCAAAAGTAAAAAAAAATCAACTACTTGTACTAATAGCACTTAATTTTTTTACATGAAGGTTTACTGCCGGGACTCTGAATAGAGAAGAAATGAGTCACGTTGGAGAATTTGGAATTATTTCGTCTGTTTCTTCAATTGTCTGTTTTTTAATTAGTTAGTCAGTGTTTATAAATTTAATAAGGCGCTTCGTAATTTCGTCAGTCTTTTGTAGTTTAGTCCGTTGTTGTGTCATTTATGAGCGTCTTCCAAAGCAGTTTTCTCGAACCAAGAATAAGAAGTTATTGTAATGTTCCTTGTGCGTTAGAAATATATAACTTTACACCTTTTGAAGCATTTCACCAACCGTACAAGGATCATGTCATAGAGACGCTGTTGTGATTGCCTCAAGAGGTGTTATATTTTCATGCTTTCCCTTTCTCTCAGCCATGTACATATCTACTGTTTTGTATGGTGCGTTTCGTCTTTTTGTTATTTAGTTTGTCAGTGTCATGTTTACTAGTTCAATAAGGCGTTTTTAATATCATCTTGATTTCATCAGTCATTTATAGTGCCTTTCTTATATGTTCTTATATGTTTTGAGGCAGTTTTCTCGAAGAAAAAATAAGTTGTCATTATGTCGTCAATATATATGAATTCTACCAGTTGTAGTCATGTCTGATGTTCAAATCCCAACAATACATTTTTTATGGTTTACTGGTGGGACTGATGGAACAGAGTTAAGGAGGTCGTTGTGTCTTTTTATGTTATTTATTCAGTCTGTCTGTTTTACGTTTATAAGTTCAAGAGGGCATTTCGTAACTTTTTCAGTCGTTCATAATTTAGTAAATTGATGTCTAGTTCTTATGTTCTCTGAAAATCATCGATGCATATCTCATCATACCTCGTTTAATTCACCTATCACTTTGTCCGCCGTAGTCAGTTCGTGCATCCTGTGTTATTCAGTTAAATTTTATAATCAATGAAGAAAACGTTACGTTCACTTTTCAGTTCATTGCCTCGTTTTTATTTGTCTCATACTAATCTCTACTTAGTGAGTCCAACAGTCGATTTCCTACGAATGTCGATAACTTTGAACACATTGCCTATCAATATACAGTCATACCTCGTAATAACGTAACACAATTTTTATTTTCGTTACGTTGTATCGAAATTACGTTATATCGAAGCAAAAAAAAATCCAAGAATTTTTGTTTTAGCTTTTTTTCTGCAAAAGAATTAACACAGCAGAGCGCCCCAGCTCTTCTTAAATCTGTTTTTATTTTTCAATTTCTTTTATTTTAATTTTTTTTGTCAATTCGCGCAGCGAGAACTGTGTAGTCAGAAGCCTGTTGATCTCTTCCGCGTATCTTTGTCAGCATCGTAGTGAAGAATGTTTGCGATGATCTCATCATCGTCTAGCGTTCCGAATTTGGCATCCTCCTCGTCGATTTCTTCGGTCTGTGCTATCTTCTCACCAATGCGTGTCTCTCAAGACCGACAGCGGTACATTTCATGGGCATTGTAAAGCATGTTCCAAGATTTGCAAATCGAGTCAGCTGGAACAATCTGCCATGCTTGAGCAACCCAAAAGATGACGTTCTTTATGTTGATCTTCTTTACGCACTCGTCAAACTCTCCTCCACGAATTTGAATTTCCTGCATCATCAGATTCTTGTAGTGTGTCCTAGTCATCTGAATGATATTCTGATCAATCGGTTGAAAAACGGCGGGAAAAAGATGGTTAACATTGATCCATCGGCAGTTTTTAGCTCATCTGCATTGTAATAAGCTGTGCAATTGTCCAATACAAGGACGGCTCTTAGGGGAAGTCCTTTTGACTTAAGAAAGGTGGTCACTTTCGGGAAGAATTCCCAAAAAACACACTTTTTAAAGAGCTCCTTTGCCATCCAATCGCTTTTGGAGTCCCTGTTGTATACAGACAAAACCTTAAGATTTTTTTTCAATCAACAATAATGGGAATTTGAGCGACCCATCCATGTTGCTGCAAGGCATGAACGTGATCCAATCTTTGTTGGTTTGGCGTCTCTCAACATATGGTCATGTTGGGGATCTCATATGGTCAGATCTCAAAGTTTACAGAGTTATTGAATTTTTAATGTTTTGGTACATGTTACTCGTAAATTGACTCAGCAAAATTATTTTTCCTTCATTCAAAAGCTTAGACAATTATCTACATAAAAGTTTCATCTTTACTTTGAGTGACTATTGTCTAGTGTCGTTTTAGGGGTAAAATGATTTAAACATCTTTATTTTCATGGGTTTTTTTTCTTCATATTTTTTTGCATAAAATACGTAATAAACATCAGTGGTTTCAGTAGTGTTCTACAACTCTCTTTTTGACACAAACTTTCTATCTCGTTTAGTTTTTTTGCAATACTATTTTGAATGCAACATGTTGTGCCTCCAATTAGCAGATAACAAAATCACGAATTCAACCCCGTCTGGGTGCAGGACGCACAGCACAGTTAATCACCGCGCTGCTTAATGGGCCATCCTAGGAGAAGAATGTCATAACTCAAATGTTTTCAAAACAGTAACTCCGGCTTCTGGAAAACAGCAATCATTTCCACAGCAATCAGCTCCATCAAACAGACGTATCTGATTTTGTGAACAAAGAGGGGAAGTAAGATTCAAACGTTAAATTCTTGAAACCCTCAGCACTTTCATTGAAAGCTAGGAGAGGAGAGGAGAGGAGAGGAGAAAGAATTTTATGAAACATGAGATTAATCCGATCCAAAAACGTCAACGTAAAAAAAACTAGCCCAGGGGAGGGTCTTTGATATTTGAGAGTTGTCACGTACATATTATACAAAATAAAAGCCTACGTGATATTTGGGGCTTACGTCCGAAAGAAATGATCCGCAGTATCAGTAAGTAGGCTATCTGTTTGAATAAGCATATTACGCAAAAAGATTATACACTGAGAAAAATTTGATTGCAACTTTATCATTATTGGTGGTTAGGATGACTATGGCAGTAGTGATTTTGAATCGAATATGATGATTGTCATAATGAACATAAAAAATAGTTGATTCAACGTTTACTTCAATGCCGATATAGTCATTGTAACCATGACCATAGTCAAGAATACCATGAACGTGGTGGATTCGATAATTTTCATGGTTATTGTACCCATTATATGCCGTAGTCATCTTGACCATGATTTAATTGTCGCAACCATGGTATAATAATTAATTAAGGTGATTTTCTAGACAAGCTAAACAGAGTCCACCATTTCATGAGTATTTTAACCCTTAAATGCATGATTTTTCATATCTCAACGAAAAAAAATCTTGTAATAGATATTGGGCCTAAAAATACGAAACAAGTGATAAAAAGTTCAATAATTGTAATTTGGCCCTTTTTTATTCAATATAAATGTATGTTGCCAAATGGCAACACTATGCGTTAGGCGATAAAACAATGTTGTCACTTTGTAGTTCCAAACGCATAGTGTTGCCATTTGGCAACATGTTATTTTATGTCGAAAAACAGTTTGTTTCTTTATTGTGACATAAGGTAAGTATGTTTAGTACATTGTATGCGAGGGAATCTTACAAGATTTTCATCATGTATGGAATGTGAGAAAACAATTTCTTTCTTTCGTATGGCAAAAGTGCAACTTTACATTTACTGCATTGTATGTGAGAAAATCCTTTACATCCAGGTAACTTACACCTTGTTTTCTTATTACACCGTTGTTCATAGTGATCTCTTCCATCCGTACGAACGACTTTCGAAGGAACGTAATGCTTCGGACAACGACGTTTTTTGTGTTCTAGTGTTTCTAGTTTACTTGGTCTTCCTCTTTTGTGTGCGCCACTTGTGCCGTATTTGCACAATGAATCGGCCAGGTCTGTTCTGAAGTCTGCCAAACTCAGCGTTTTTAGTTCCTTGCCTTCATTCGATTGTTTGTACAGCACCCAAGAATTGATTATAGCCATGTCCAACAAATGGTAAAAAAGTCGAATGTACCATTTTCTACTTTTCATCTTAATCCTGTACCTGCCAAGAAAGCTGTCCATAAGATCCACTCCACCCATATGAGCGTTATACTCTTTGATGATTTTTGGACAAACAATTGAGGTTTGCTTCTTATTTTTCTTATCAAATCTTCTGATGGTGCCCTCTGGTTTAGCGCCAACATACGTGGAAGCTAGTGTAACAAGCTTGTTATCTTTCCAACACGTTACACTAATGGGCACACCTTCATAGTCAGTAAGTTGTTCTTCATAAGTTCCGCGCTTTACAGACGTCTTATTGAAATCTTTTTGTGAAGGAAGATTGCAATGTTTGCCCAGGCGATTTCTCTGAATGGTTCCTAATGCATGAATACCTTGAGTCGATAAATAGTGTAACAATGGTTATGTTGTGTAATAGTTGTCAAAGTACAGTATATGGTTCACATTTCTATGAAGTGGTCGACATAAACGGACTACTGTGTTTCCCACTGATCCGAGATCAGGCTCTTCTGATAATCTTACATGCTCTTGTTTTCCGCTATATATTTCAAACCTGTAAGCATAGCCACTCAAGGAGCATAAGACATACAATTTAAAACCCCACTTGTGAGGCTTATTTGGCAAGTATTGCTTCATAAAGTGGCCAATTTTGGTGGCACACATTTGCTCATCAAGAGATAGTCTTTGCTCGAAGGGCGTAGTGGAAGAAAAAGCATTGTTCATATGATCTATGAAAGGTCTAATTTTGTGGAGGCGGTCATGATCGGGGTGACCAACAGGCTTGTGGAGATCATTATCATTGAAATGAATCACGGAACGTATTTTTTCGAATCGATTTAGGGTCATTGATTCCATTATCGTTCGAAAACCATGCTCTGACCAATATGACCTCACATTCGGGTAATGATACACTGACATGAATATAAGAATGCCAAGAAACTTACGAATTTCTAACAAAGTTACCGGTTGGCAGTGCGCAATTTCTTTTTGGACTATATACAAATTCGTCTCGGACACTATTTTCATCAAAATATTATCCGTCATGAAAAATGAAAAGAATTGAAACGGCGTCTGTATTGCTGTTGTTCTTTTGTAGGGCTCGAGGTCTCCTGTAAATTTCACCCGATCTTCGTCGTAAATCAGGTTATCTTTTCGCCATACCAGCTCACGGATTCCTGGCTTCTTGATTGCTGCTGGTTTCACAGGATCGACATTCGAGAATCGTTTTCTCCCGAATCACTGGAAAAGCTGGTAGGTTCTTCATCGTCCGATTCGGTCAAGTCAGATGCTCCTTCCAATTCGCGTATTAAATCAACACTGGTAGGATAATAATCAAATTCATTTACATCCATTATATCTGCCTCGTCTTCCGATATGGAACCATCCTGCAGAGATGCTAGATATTCTTCAATATCCCTTTCTCGGCATTTTCTATTCGCCATTCTAACAAAATATGGGAAAAAAGAAAAATAAAGCAATACGTAAAACTTCTACACATAGTAGTGATAAACGCATAGTGTTGCCATTTGGCAACATATAAATTTTATCTTATATTTAAAAGTAGGGAAACTGAATTAAAGTTCCGACACAACGTACTTATTGTTGCCACTTATTTCAACACAGTAACATTTTTTTCAGATGAAAATTTAACGTTTTGTGGACAAAATTCGAAAAAAATATCCGATGCGAATCGATCTGAAGTCAAACTTTAGACACTTGTAAACAAAATGCTTGATATGTCAACATTAACCGTTACTTGCGTAACTTTATCTTACCGTAGTTGTCGGTTTCTGTGTAAGCTTTCAATATTATGCAAAAACAACACAAAAATAAAAATTATATTATTATGTTATGACAAAACTGATGTGTTGCCAAATGGCAACATTATGCATTTAAGGGTTAACAGTGTCGTGCACACAGCCGCCGATATTTTAAATTTTTTTTTATTTGCTCTTCGATCTTCTATCTAATTTAATCGACAGAATTATTAGGCATTAACTTCACAAGTGATTGTAACTATTGTCGAAAGCCTTTGTTTATTGTGCTATCGTTCCATGTGAATTGCGTGTGAAAAAAATAGCTCTATTATTATAGACAACGAAAACAGTAGCATTTTTGAGTGCATGTGATTTGTTCGAAGAAAACATGGCTCTAAGGAATGGTTTACTATTTGATAAGTGATAATATTCAAGTTCTCTTGATATCTGTATACAGTGAAGGGATTTGATAGAATAATATATAGAATTTATTAAATTCACTTGAAATAGCAATTCATCATTAAATATGATATAACACTTAGCAGAAGGGGATACCCCAAATAAACCTTCGCTAGAAACTGTTCTGTTTATAGTATCTTATCAGTAAACAGCATTACACTTGCGCACTCTTCATCAAAGGACGAAACAACATAAATCAACAAATGGCACGTAGACCAAAATTATTTCTTGTAGTCAGTGTGTTTCCTATTTGAGCAGAACCGAGTAGAAGAAAAGCGATGAATCGCAAGGTTGGTTGATTATTATCGAACAAGGGAGAATATCGTACGGTGACGTCAGAATAAGAATTGGCTAATGATGTCATCAATGAGTTAATAAAGTTAATCAATAATTTCCTACTACTATTCAGTTGTCTTAATTGATTTCTTGTCGAATCTAAAACGTACGACCTTGACCATGCCTTTTTATTTCAAAAAAAAAAAAAAAAAGAATCTGTATCTGCGTAGTAACAGGTTTCAGACAAGAGGCTATAGGTAAACATTCCACTCACCTAAACAGCTGCTTCACGTCGTTACTAGAATATTCCATTGCGTTAGCCTTGATATTCTCACCAATTTTAAAACCAAGAACACAATTCTTTTCTTCTAGAACACTAATATGTTAAAAACCAAAACACAGATATAAAATATTACGTTGCAACACCTTGAATTCGCTCTGCCTTTTTTAACCTCTTGAGTAATGGCTGCTTCTGCTCTACAGCTACAAATTATTGGAATTCGATATAAACTGCCTTCGGCATGCTGCTTCGAAATTCCTCAACCAACCAAAATAGAATCCCTGTCGGAGGGTTCGTTTACCGTGATTTATCGCTCACTTGCGTTATGTTGTGTAATCTAAAGATTCCCTAGCTAGATGGCTGTATTCCGTCAGGACGTGTTGGCCCAGCCTCCTTCTAAAGCAAAATTTTCCTCCAGCAATTCAGTATTTTCACTGACAATGAGCAATAAATTTTCCATTTTTAATGCATTTTCGGCATGAATCTTCATCACAAATGCGGCTTGACGATAGATTTTGTTTGCTGCAGAATTGTTTCCTAGGCGTGCCACGCTAGGAATTTCACAATAATGAATTTTCCAGTTTTCACAATACGCGCAGTCACTCGTTGAAATTCATAAATGAAATTATCCGCGAAATGCGAAACACTTCCGAACGAAACGTCAACCAGACTAAAAGTGAAAACTCGACTTGGGTCCGATTCCCCTTATGTTGGCAGCTCTGGAAGCAGGGGTGAGTTGAGTTCCCAACCAATGTACACACTATTTCAGAAAAGAATCAATCAACAATAAATCGACACGCCAAACTTAGATGCCAAATTTTGGCAAGTCTCGTAAAAGTGTTAATAAATTATGATTTTAATGTGAAAACGGCTCAGAGTCCAATGGACGAATCCAAGTTGAAAAAAGAAGAAAACATCGAGTGGTGATGAATCTGAAAACTCCCATGTTAAAGTATAGGACGAACATTTTAAGTGTTTCTCAAAAATCAAATAAAAAATTTCAATAAAAGTGGTTTTTTGTTTGTGGGAACAAAAATTCAAAATTACTCAATAAAGACATTTTTAGCCACATGTTTTTTAACGTAGTTGATTAACATATTGTTTCAACCAAATATTTTTTTACTTAAAAAAAACACTCTGTTTTGAATCAACAAAATGGTTTGTTGCATTTAAATCTCGATTTAAATACAAGGTTTCTATTTGTTTCAATTCATAAAAAAGTTCCAAATCAATTCAAAGTTACATTCAAATCAAACCAATAGAATTAGTTAAACTAATCACTGCTGTGGGATATAAATTCAAATAATAACTGGTTTATATCAATCACATTTATTTTAAGCTTTGTTTCAAACTAAAATGGTTAATTTATCGATAAGCAAAACATTTTTATGAGCGCACATTTCATAGCGTCTTATTGTTATTTTTCAAAAGTGCCTCGGGACATGTGTGGTTACAAATAAGTATGTGTCAAGGGGTCGGTCAATCTGGTCAATTTAAAATTTTTAAAAGATTTCAAATCTTTTAAAAAGATCGGCCGCTGATCGGGCAATCTTGGCAAAACAACATACACTTTTACTTCAGTCTATATTTTTTTTCGGCCGTACACTCCCGCTTCACTTTACTCAATTTTTGAGTACAATTGTATGCTATCTCTTTTTCTCTCACGGAAATGTTACTCAATTTTCGTATAAAGTGGATCTAATCAAAAATTGAGTTGATCCACTTTTTAACGAAAATTGAGTAACATATCCGTGAGAGAAAAAGAGATAGCATACGATTGTACTCAAAAATTGAGTAAAGTGAAGTGTAATATTCATCAGTTATGTTTTCACCGTCAATAACGGAAATTTTTCTCTGCCCGTTGCTCAGGCAAATGGCCAAGTGACGGGTAATCAACAAAAAATGGACCAGCAATTCGATACAAACGGATTTGACGGAAGTGGCAGCATTACAGTGAGTTATCGGAATCATGAAAATGACTTGAATAGCCCGGAAAACAAGGCTCGAAAAGTAACGTGGAATCCACCGGAAGGCACCTGAAATGTGTTCATGCGCTGTCGGTATGATCTCATCGAAGCTTACAAGGACAATCATCGATTATTCACGTTGGTCAATCCATTTTCTAAATCGGACAAAGCCAAAGGTTTGCTCCAGCATTGGGATACGGTTGTTGGTCGATTTAGTCGCGAGGTGGAAATCCATGAATCGCTGAATGTCTTGTGCGGGACGCACCGTAGCCGTTGAAACTAGGTTCAGTGAATTGGTGTGGATCAACTTTGCATTTATCCTGCAGCAGGTGCTGCACATTCTGCGTGATCATGCAATGTTCGTGACAGGAACTATAACGACCTGACTATCAGTGCAGACACTGGCGGTGGCCCTCTCTATCATGATCGATAACCGAGTGTGCGTTCAACGTTTGCAGTATGACCAAAATTTTTTTCTTGCTTGTCTAGTCATTTATCATATATTCTCTTTTCAGATTCACTCCCGGCGTAGGTTTCAATACTCGTGATATAGGCTATTCATTACTGTTCGCTTCTGTTCGTACATTGGACTGTAGTTGTTGGACCGCGAATGCGTCGTAATCTTTTTGTTAATGAAGGAAGTGCATGTTGGTGGATTATACTTTCAACAGTCATGAGAAAAGAGATGATGAGAAAAGGTGATGAATAAATGCTTTAACATTAAGTCTTACTAATGTGCACTTTGCATCTTGCAAGATATTAATTTATTCTAATAAATTGTGGCAGTTTGGGATCATACACGGATACAAAACGTAGAGGAGAAACCGTTGTTTTTTACACATAGTGAGAAAGCATAACTGGTGATGAACTTGGGAGGGATCGCCAGACACTTCGAAAATGACCGCTGGTCAATAGTTAAATTCTCGTGTATAAATTATTCGCCCTTGCACCGTCAATGATTGCCTTCGGAAACAGCGTACCGAAATCGTCAGCGCACGGGGGACGAATTTATTACGAAAACTTCGATAAAGAGCGCCACAGAATGGATCGGCTTCTTGGCCAAATGGTTCTCCTAGACCATATGTTATGGATGGATTCACTCGTCAAAATTTATCTGCACGAGGCGAGATTTCTTAAGTTTTTCTTATGTTATCGGGACTTCTCCTGTCGGAACATCGGGAGAGCTTGAGGCATTTTAATGTATGTCGTTTCGATCAATTTTGTGTTTTTTTATATGACCACGAACAATACCGAGTTTGGCCCCGCTCATGCTGCGTTTTTCGCCGTACAGACGCGAATGATGTCGATTTCGCAGCCGTTTCACTGTATGTGTATACATTCAGGGTGTCATTGACGGCTCAGTGGCTAGAATATGTCCAGCATGGGAGAATAGAATCTATTGAAAAGTCACTGGTTTTAGGACGTGCTTTTCTGACACAGTGAGTTGTGTTGCTCGACGTCGCATCTCGGTTGTATGTGCAAGTACCTAGTAGAAATCAATTTTAGCTCTCCCAAAACAAAACGCGTTTGTTATAAAATATAATACGGTCATAATATGCAAGAGAAACTAAAGTTCGAAGCCAGCAGCAAAGCCAGCCAAAGCCTCACGTAAAAAAACCATTCATGAGGAGTGATAGGAAAACAAATACAAATTTGGCATGTTTTTGTTTTTATTTTAATACACTGAAGTAAAACAGCGACCTGGGTCAAACTGTCATAAAAGATTTTAAATCTTTAGAATATCATCTGATCTTTTTCAAAGATCACAATCAAAAAGGGAAAGATCTGATCAAATGATCAGGAAGTCTGACCCCTTGGTATGTGTGGTTACAAATAGCTATGATTTGTTGATCGCGTTGCAAAAATGCATGTGTCGGGAACATAGATATTATCAATGCTTTTTTATCAGTGTATATTGTAAAATTTACAATCCATCATGTTCACCTAATTGTTTTTGATAACTTTGTAACATTTAGTTGTATTGTATCTTCACTTTTGTATTGTAAGTTTTATACAGTCCACTTATATCTACACTCAAAAAATAATGCACCTTATATTTAAGTGCAATCACCTATACACTGATGTAAAAAAACAAATTGAATTTCAAAAAATTTGCCTTATTAAACTGTTTGAGCCCACTGGATTTTGATTCTATATGACCTTTATGAAATCGTTGTGTATAACTAAGGTTTTCTCAGATAATCGTAATGATTTTCTCAAGTCATTCTTATAAATTCCATAAACCACCTAATGAATTTCATGACTGCTGTTTGTGTGAATTCCGATTCATCATAATCCCAATGTCTCCGCGAACGCTGAGAGTAAAACAGGATGAAGCAAATCAACTACTGGAAACCATTAATTAAGTAAAGCCTAATACATATATTATAATCGTCCTCCTTGGGCAGGTAAGTTTATTGCTTCCAGTGGTTGATCCGCTTCGTAATGTGGTCATATACTATCCATGGCCCATATAATCATATGTGCAACAAATATATAGTCCTTAAGTGCAACAGCTGAATAGATATTACACAAATAACCACGAGGCTGTAATAGCATGCATAAATAGGGCATACGTATTACGTCTACCCGCATAATCACAAACCATTCCTGGACCATTTCTCTTATTGTTGACGACCGCTTCCGTTATTGTTACGACATTTACCCTTATAGTTGACAACGATAAACTAACAATCTCCTATATAGTTTTAACAATATGTCAGATGGTAGAAGACCAAATAACTATATGCTGAATAGGCGGTTAAGTTAGGTTACCATAAAAATATGGCAATTTTCACGAACAAAATTGTTGCTGTACTCTATGCCAAACAGTTGGTATATAATCTGCACCGAGTGCAGACAATAAAAAACCTTTCAATGAGAATATGGCAAACATTAACAATATGTGTTAATGTACAGGTTGTATGGTGAAAATGAGATTAAATTATTCGGTAACAATAACATAAAATGTGTTAATATATCTTACATTCGAATTAAAGTTTTGACTGTATAGCAAATTGTTTTTCGTTATGCGGGTAGTGCATCATTGGAGTTGGATTAAAGCTAAAAAGGGCCTCGCTAAGATCGAACTAATGCTATATCTCTTTTAAGCCATAAGACAATGCTAATGTAGCATTATTGGTAATGCATCACTACATTCTTAATCTAATCTAACGTTTCATTACTTGACAACTGTTGAATTGGTGCGATCCCGCATTACCAATGTTGATTTTGGGTTGAATATGTGCAATAATATAATCCTTGTGGTTACTTGGGTAATTGTAGTGTACACACACAAAGAATTATGATTGGTAGAATTAAAAAACCATTAGGTTCTCGCCGAGCGATCTCACAAACACTAGCGTGCTATTTTACAAGTATAGGATCGATTTGTTTATTGTTTTCAACCACGAGATCAACTGTCAAAATGTTCAGGTTGACAACGGTTTGTTTTTTATTTTCAACCAGCAAAACGATTGTATTAGTGAAACTGCTTACTAAA
This sequence comes from Aedes japonicus, assembly GCA_034211315.2. Classification (NCBI taxonomy): domain Eukaryota; kingdom Metazoa; phylum Arthropoda; class Insecta; order Diptera; family Culicidae; genus Aedes; species Aedes japonicus. Next base: position 79,761 of record JASCZW010005584.1, read on the forward strand.
ACTAATGGCGGCAGAGAAGTCTATTGCTAAAATTGAAATGTTGCGTTGGTTCTTTTTCGTAGAAAGCGGTTTGCTTTCACAACAAAACCGTTCAAACCGTCAAATCAAAATTTTCCTGCTTGGTTCATTTAAAAGTTGAAACTTTCAAAACGAATTGTAGAACTGTCAAATCGAAACCGTGACATCGTTGAAAATGAAAGCAAATAATTTCTATTCCAAAATAAACTGTCAACGAGAAAGTGTCGTGTGATAAAAATAAAAATATGCCATTTGCATTGGAATAGAGAATACTTTTTACATCAAGAGGTTTATTTTGCAGATAAATTGTAGAATTTTCAACTCAAAAGCCTAGCATGGAAGCAAATAATTTTTATTTCAAGATGTAATTGTCGTGCGACTAAAATGTTAATATGATGTCTGAAATGAAATAAAAATGGTTGTAACCTACAACAGTTTTTTTAGATGAATCTTTCGCATTTTCACAACATGCAGATCAAGCGCAGACAAACATTTTCCTCGTAATTTTCACCAAACGCGTACGAAAACGGACGGGTGCAAAGAAGCAAAGAAAATTGCAAATGACAACGACGACGACGAATTGCTTTGTGTTGGTGGATTTGACAGTTCTACAATTTTCATTGTAAAAGAAACCACTTTTAAATTTACACTCTGAACCGAAACATAACACTTTCAAATCAAACGAAAAACTCTCGTTATAGATAATTTAACTTTCATTTTAATGGAAAATAAACACTTTTCAGAAGTAAAGGGCAAAACTTTTAATAAAACAAGATTTATTTTTTGTGTGCATAGATTGCATTAACTTGACCTAGCAGAATTCAAATAAGTTTTTTAATACGTTTTATGTGAAAAGGTGCATGGATTTTATTTGTTCATAAAAAGGTTAGTATTGGATTTTTTGTATCTTTTCATGTAGAAAAACGAAATATGTGAATAAAAGAGGTTTAATTTGCACCATCATAAAAACTTCATCATTTTTTAAAGCTATCGCGTTCAACATCTCTTCTGGGGGAGTGACAAAAATGCTCGGCAGATCTGAAATATTCAAAATAAACACTGTTATCATGGCAAAGAAAAACATCTATAGTAAATTATTACCTTCAAACAATTCAGTGCCTTCCACTGGCAATCCAAGTACCTCAACCACCACACGGTAAACTTCACTTGGCTTCTCCAATTTGCAGTTTTTTTTCTTCTTCTAGAACGACAAAGCAGCTGATTGTTTTTCGCGCATGGTTATTTATTTCGGTTTAAGTGCGAATATGAGTAGAATATGGCAAAGTGAAAACACACTTGAATGACATTTCTCGCCCCATTGAAAATTATATGCGGACCATATCAGTCTCACTGGAAACGAACCTGTGTATTAAGTGATGGGTGTTAAAAATTATGTGCGGCAAATGAAAATCTTACTGGCTCACATGATTTCAATTCGAAGCAAAAATTGACCAATTTTAATAATAAAAATTATATATTTTTTTCACTGCAGAGTATTTACCATATTCGCAAATGGAAATGTTTTTTTAACTGTGTACCTGCAGCCTGGTTTGCATCACAGCCCTATCATGTTTCTATTCGTTTCCAACACTCCCGCTTCATTGTAACCAGAGTCTGAGTAGAATTGTATTCCTGTCTCTTTTTCTCACACGGAAATCTTACTCAATTTTCCTAAACAGTAGATCTACTCAAAAATTGAGTTGATCCACTTTAAACGAAAATTAAGTAACTTTTCCGTGAGAAAAAAAGAGACAGTAATTACGGATGAAGGAGAGAGGGTGTTTTGAGCGAGAATGCCGTCAACCGACATGCTTGGTCTGATTGCAGAGCTGCCATATATGCAGATTTATCTGTATTGTTCAGATTATAGTGACTACAAGCCGTAGCACTCGCATTACGAAAATCAATTTTCTCTTTATTCTAAACTGTATATCGAATGTAACATATATTATCACACTTTATGTTATTGTTATCAAATAGTTTAATCTCGTTTCCACCATATAACCTTTTCATTATCATATGGATCATATGTCTACACTCTTATAGATTTTATTAAAACACTAATGGCAACCCTGTCCTGTTGGGATGCAAACAAAAACAAAATAGTCGCTCACCTGTAATGGCTGCTTAAATTTTTCAGACGTAAATTTGAAAATTCTCCAGTTTATAAGCCAGTTAACATAGAAGTTTTGACAAAACATTATCTAAAATGACGTCTGCTCTATATCTGGAGCACTATCTAGATGGTAAGTAACAAAATCATAATAGAAAATCTGGTATTTCGTTTCTACTTTGGGCTTGTCAACAGGATTGGAACATCTGCCGAATGAACTGAAGCGAAATTTCACGCTGATGCGGGATTTGGACTCCCGTGCACAGGTACTGATGAAATCTATCGATGAAAAGGCAAACGAATTTATGAAGCAACTGGTCAACTCAAAAGAAAACTTCCCCGATGATGTGAAGAAGGAAAAGTTGCGAGCAATCCAGGAATTGTTCAACAAAGCCAAGGAGTATGGAGATGACAAAGTACAGCTTGCCATTCAAACATACGAACTTGTGGACAAGCACATCCGACGATTGGATTCAGATCTGGCCCGATTCGAAGGTGAAATTCAGGACAAGACATTGAATGCGCGTGAGAAATCCGAAGAAACGGTAACAAAGAAGGGTGGTCGCAAGAAGGTTAAAGATGCTAAGAATTCCGCCAAGAAAAAGCGTGCCCATTCATCGGAGGATGAAGGAAAGGCTGCTGGAGCTAGTAGCGCCGGTGCAAGTGGAAATACCGGCGGCACCGCTAGCGCAAATGGTAAAGGCAAAAACACCAAGAAGCAGAAGGTAAATCAAGAAAAAGAGGGCCGCAAAGGTCATAAGGTAGGATCATCGTTTCATCTTTCATTTCATACAGTTTTACCGCGTTTGATAATTCGGTGTTAGGTAGTTGTTGGTTGCCATTCTTTTAGTTTTTACTTCCTATGTATATCTTTATTAGCTCTCTAATGAACTAGATTCCTACAATGTTACTTTTTCTGGCTGAAACATTGTAGTGAAATAAAAACTCATCAACGTTTTCTCTCAAATGAAAAATTCACGCACAAAGATCTTTTCTACTAAATCTATTCTAAATACTAGTAAGTCTCCTGTTCAATTGGCAATTACAAGGTTCAGGCCATCAATCTGAGTTTTCAAGTCATATCCCTGGGATTCTCGCTACCTTCAACTGAAATTTTGCAGAAAGACAATATTTCTTATAATAGAACGATATAAATAACCTTAGAAATGTCATTCAGCTTCATAATTGTATGCATTACTGAAATTTCAGAGGTAGGAATACTGCTGCCCTTTTTAAAAAATCTCAATCCATTTGTATAATAGAGAAATATTTTTCACTGCAGTGGACAGAAACCTATTGTGCCAGTTACTTTACAGCAATAACAAAGACGGAAAATGCATCAGACATTTTTGTTAAACGAATGCTGTGCATTTTTCAACCCCTGTTAAATAGATAAAATTCCGAGAAAATTCCGATATAGGTGAATCTGCTTTTGTTAGCAAAAATTTCAATTGACGTTTTTTAGCGAATAAAAGCTCGATTTGAAAAATAAAGCCCACAATCGGTTGGTAGAAGCTTTCTTTTACTCGATTGTGGTCTTAGTTTAAGAAATTGAGCTTTTATTCGTAAGAAATCATCAATTAAATGTTTATTTACAAAAGCAGATTCGTCAATTTCGCAAATTTCTCCGCGAATATAAAATGTTGGCCAATTGATGCATGATGATACATTCAATTACTAGAATTACCTACCTATGGAGAGCATTAAATAAAAATGTTGTAAAATCGTTTTCCTATTAAAATTCTGCGAAGTACGTTGGATGGAAAATGAACAAGTTTCTAGAAGAGCTCTACAAATGTTGCCCCATTTGAGAAGGTTTGGGGACGAAGTCAGGAAGCTCGAAGAAAGAAAGCTGAAGGAAAGTCATCCGAATTTCAAACGGAACTTTTCGTCGGTATTCCGATCAAAAGTTTTCGCTGTTGTGGATGATGCGGTAGACATAAGAAGCTGGGACCAAAGTTGAATTTTGTCATCATGTCTGCAGCAATGGTCGAGTGGTTTCCCAAACCGAATCTCCTATGGCATCGTTTCTGTTTGACGATTTGAAAATTTTATTAAGCCCGAGCGTCACAGCAAAACCATTAATTGAAAGAGAATTGATGGAGTGCGGATTTTCTGCCAGCTCTTAATATGGAAATCGGGTGTGCCTCTAAATCGGCATTAAAGAAAGCGAGATAATTTACAAACATTCCCGTCAAATACTGTCGCTCTATTTACTGTGGTTTTCTGAAGTAGCTACTTAACAAATCTCCATTAACATACCTTTTAAGGTGAAACGGGGGGCAGTCGTTCTCCATATGAAAACTTCACGTTTTTGTGACGCAAAATCACAAACAAAACAAAACAAACAACGCTCAAATGGCTAACCAATAGATGCTCTAATGGAGCAAACGATTCTTGAAAATTTAACGCCTGAAATCCTAAACGTATTTGAAATTTGTACTCAGAAAACTTCGAAGTGATAGGGACTTGATCCCGTATCTTCTTAACGCGTTACATCATCTATAATAACCCTGATGTTATACACTTTGATTGTTATTTTTTGTATTCTCCCGTGCGCGGATTAACGATCTTTGATGAAGTTTGTCAGAAGCAGATAATTTCTCATCTCCATGCGAAGCTCTAGGAGTGGACGGAAATTTATTGCTAGAACGAATAGAAATGAGGAGAAAGTGTGTTGATAGTTCCGTATAGGGCAACGGCAGGCTTTGAAATTGAAAGATACAAAGTTTGAAAACGGGCGGAGGGCATTAACGGTAGTATCGGAATCAGGCACATAACCCTTTACCATACTACCCAATGCAGGGTAGGCAAGGGGGAGGATATCCCCTTGACTGGTAAAAGGTTATGCAATCGATTGGGCTCTTATACTACCTATTGCTTTTATCTGGTTCTAGCGATTTGTCCCTCTCCCAATACTGCCTTACACGGAGAAATTATCTCCTGCTGTTGGGTTTATTTTTAGCATGTACCGATGTTCTAACTCGCATCAAGCGCGTAGCTAAAAAGCGTCCGGAGCTGTGTAGATAAAGACTATCTCAGCGCTGCAGTTGCTCATAAACTGAAAGAACTGGATAGTCAGTCCAAGAAGGATCTGCCAAATTTGACAACATTTGTTGGAAAAATGCTAATCCTGTCGCACAAAAACGCAACGATGAAGCGAGGATTTTCAATAAATGAAAAGTGTCTACGAACACGTTGGAATCAAGAAATACTAAATCATGTTGTAGTTGTTCTTTGATGTTCATGCTTCTAGCAACTTGAAAGATCAGTGCCTTATATACACAGAAAAAAGTCTGAGTTGTCATTGTGGTGTAAATATCCGAGCATGTAAAATTGTATTTTCTTCCTCACGAAGCAGCAGCTTGCATGAAATAGTTGTAATAAAAACGATCTTTTGTATACAGCATTATCCTCATGAATCGAATGTCCCGGAACTTTACACGTTTTATAATGTTAATTTGTAAATTTTGTGACGCTCCATTTATGGGCATGATATTGAACAGAAATTCACACTAATTTTTCGACCTGTGTACAGCAATCTTTGCTCTCGTTTCGAGAGACCAAAGCAGGTGAGGCAATACGCAAGAAGCTCGATTTACGGCTGTTACCTGTCATTTTGCCTAAATGAAACAAATCAGAACATTAAATTGATCTCTTTCCTCGAAAACTTCAAAAATATCTATTAATCCAAATAGGCAAAAATGCGGGAAAAATGCGGGAATTTTAAAATTAAGATTGTGTGGCCACCCTGGAGCTGACTCTTTTACCTTAAGGTAGCAAAATTTATAAGGAATCCCAACTTGTTTTCATGTAAAATCGATTTTTGTGGCAAGACTGCTCACTTGTTTCACTAGTCACATGACACAAAGAATATTCGGCGGTTCTATCACAGAGAACAGACATCCAGGCTCGAAATTTTTTCCTCAATTTACTGTGTAAACTTTTAAAAGCAAATCGTTTGAAAAACAACGCCACCTAGTCTAGGTTTCACCAAACTAAAATTGACAGACTATCAAATCTCAAGGCGGGCAAGTGGCGCCATCAACATGCGATTCACCAAAACTAACGGAAACGAGCTGTAATTTTAAAATGGCAGTTTCAGAAATTTACACACTGTGAACACTCCAGCTTGGATGTCTGTTCTCTGTGGTTCTATTCCAACACCAGCATGAATGTATTAGGTGGGGGAACTAAATGTTGATACTTCTCAAGTGGAGAATTTTGTTTTTGTGTAAGTACCTATTAATACTAATTTATCATCACCATTTCCTCATCAATCCATACATAGACTATAGGAAATATCTATTGTTTTATGAAAAAGTTGGTTGGTGAGAATTTGATCTTCTCTGATGCCATCCAAAAGGCACTTATCCAGCTTCCCAAGTTCTGATTTTTGTTTTCGGAGGTTTCAGTTGCGAACATCGCTTGCATGAGTCATTTGAAATTTCAATTGCATTCTACTTCGAAAAGCATATTTAAAGGTTTTTTTTTCCAATGTTTGTAGAAAAACGCAGAGCTGGATGACAGTGCCCAAGATGGAGGCCATGGAACTCCTCATCCGAGCGATGTTCTGGACATGCCGGTCGATCCGAACGAACCCACCTACTGCCTGTGTCACCAGGTATCTTACGGCGAGATGATTGGTTGCGATAATCCGGACGTGAGTATTTGATTAGCTGCATAACTTTCAAGAACTTTTTTTTTGATGATTTCTGTTTACATTCTTAGTGCCCTATCGAGTGGTTCCACTTTGCTTGTGTCGGACTTACCATCAAGCCGAAAGGTAAGTGGTTCTGTCCGAAATGTTCGCAGGATCGGAAGAAGAAATAAAGATGAATACCTGCGTCTCGCTGCGAAGAGCAATCTGCGAACATGTACGAATTTGTCTGCTGTTTCCTGAGACAAGCTACCACTGAGTATTGTATGAAGAGGCAGTTTTCGTGACAAAGTTTTATTTTAATAAGTATGACTGTTTCGGATTTGAATGTACGAGAAAAATATTGATGATGTATTTGAATTAAAAAAAACATTCTCTATTCCTAACTTCTAATCTTTATTTTGTGAAACCTCCTTTAGATTTGGAAATACCATAACAGCTGACTTTTATATAAGGTTTATTAAAATAAATAGTACGTGAATCTTGAATAAATATTCACAGCATGCATTGCTATTGTTAGCATAGAAAATTTGTTTATCATGCTTGATCCGGTGGCTTGAATTGACACTTTTTCGCGTGAGTTCTCATGTTGCTAGACTGTGTAAAAGTTTGACCGCAACTGGGATGTGGGCACTTGTATGGTTTGTAACCGGTGTGATAGTTCAGATGAGTCTTCAGATGATGTTTTTTGGTGAATGCCTTCGGGCAGATTGGGCAGGCAAATGGTTTGATTCCGGAGTGCAATCGATGATGTAGTGTCATATTGCTACGATCAGCAAAGCTTTTTCCGCATACTGAACACTGTAATAGAGATGACTTTTAGTGATATTTTTGAAAGGAAAAGCAGTACTATTTACTAGTACCTGATAAGGCTTCTCTCCTGAGTGCGTGCGCAGGTGTTGCTTCAAGAGCATTTTTCTTGAAAATCTTTTGCCACACTCAATACACTTGTGGGGTTTTACACCTGTGGATAAGAAAAATCAATAGAAGTTAATTAAACTTTCGTCATGCCATTACCGCTAGGATTCGCACTCGTACCAGTATGAATCCGAACGTGCATGTTGAATGCAACTCGCTGATTGAAAGACTTTGGGCAATGAGGGCAAGAGTATTCCTTTTTGTTGCGATGGATCTTCAAATGGCTGCTGAGATATCCTTTGTCGTTGAATACCTTTCCGCATTCCGGACATTTGGCGGCAAATTCTTTTGTCCCCCGGTGAACCGAAATGTGATACTTGTAGTTGCGTAGCTGGGAAAAACCTTTTCCACATTCCTCACATTCAAAGCGGGGTGATTTGTGCGTTTTCTCGTGCGTCTGAAAATATAGAAACACGTGTAAAATTATTTATGTGATGCTATTCAGCGATTCTACATCTACATCTAGATTCAACGAGGCATTGTCCAGAAGTGTTTGCGTGTTACCCTAAATCTCCTCTTATTCCGATTACCATATCTTAGAAAACGCAGAATTGCGACATACAATCATACAATTCCAAGAAAAAGAGCACTTTTTCTTCTTCATTAGCATTTCAAGCTTATTGCTTTCACAATTAGCTTACTGCTTGCTCTCAACTTAGTGTTCTAAATGCACTTCCACAGTTATTAATTGAGCGCTGTCGATGCCAGTTACCATTTTTGCATTAGTGTGATTCTGTGTACAATCATACGCTATGCCCAGGGAGTCGAGAAGTTTTCCTTAACGAAAAATTCCTAGACCAGACCGGGAATCGAACCCAGCCACCTCCAACATGGTGTTGCTTTGTAGCTGCGCCTTTACCAACTGAGCTAAGGGAGGACCCACTATGCAGAAAAAGAGCACTATGCATACTAAAAAGTCAAAAATAATATTTTAAAGCAAAAAAGACCCCTGTAGCTTCCCCGAGGCAGTTGGTAGTTGGGTCATATGTCACGGCTGTAAATTGTTTCACAAGAAATACCCAATACCCAATTCTAGAGAAATTTATTTCTATGTTCCTAAATGTTGGAAAATATTTTGGTGGAAATCGACTAGTATGTGATTGAAATTTTTTTCAAATAGCTTATCTAAACTGCATTTTGATTATAGAATATTTTAAGCAGGGGAAGTGCCCTGCGAGCTGGTCTGAGCCAATTGCCAATTGAATGTACATTCAATGATTACTCTTAGTTGTGACATTAAAGATTTAACAATTGTTTACTGTCCAAAAAAATGTGATAGAGTAACATGATATATTTTTTAAGGTAAACACAATGTTGATATCAATTTATGCGTAGGGAAATTTCTTAAATAAAATATTGATTGCTTCATGCCCGTTATTTTATTTTTCTCTTTTTCTAAGTTTTGTGACATTAATCCAATGTCGTACCGAGTATCCATTCCGGGTATCACGCGTTCCTGATCTTTCTTAGCTTAGCGAAATGTAAATCTAATCAATAGATATAACCCGAATTAATCCACCGATGGTGAGACTGAACCCTTCTTATAATCAACATATATTTCATATATTCAGTCTATAGAATAAGCTAGAAAATCCTAACCAATTTTGATTATCAATATGGATTTAAGATGCTAAATAGGTACATGTTCGTTTGAAATCATGGAGTTATAGTAAATGGATACTTCGCACGGTGTCGCATCTAGTTTGCTGTATAGCTTTACTTGTTGTTTGAACACTCGTTGCAGTTTCAAAACCGGACAAGACCACTCGTGCCAATCGATCCTGCTCTAATTTCTGTAGTCTATAGTGTCGCATTTAATGCGCTGAATGGTGTATCTGATGCGATACACAACGCACCAGATGTAACACTATAGATCCTATTGAATTAACGTTTGCATTAGAAAAAATGAACAAAAATAGCCGCTTTTTCATAGGTTCACGTTCACCTGCACTGTCGAAACTCATCATGCAGCAGCAATCATAGTAACCCATGGGTCAGCAGACAAAAGTCTATCAGTCGAACTCTAACCGTGATGGCAGAAACAGTAAAGCAACTCCGTTCAGAAGTGTGCGCGTTCAAAGAACGGCACGCCGCCGCTTCGAAAACGGACATCGTGCGGCACTTTGTGGACGCCGTATACACCCGTTCCAGCATCTACAACATCTTGGCACTATTAGACAACAATCAGAGCATCGAAAGAAAGCCCGGTTCCGGACGGCCGACGACCCTGAGCGACAAGAAGAAGGATGCTGAAGAGGAAGATCGAGGGAAACGTGACTACATCGCTGCGTGCGCTTGGCCGGGAGGTCGGTTCAACCGGCCAAACAGTGAAAAATTACGTGGCGAACATAAACATACATGTCAGGAAGCGGAAGTCGCGTCCACTGTTTTCGGAGCTGCAGGCAATGACGTAGCGTTAGCGGCTGAATAAGATGGTCAACTCGATTTTCCCGGCGAATCGCAACGTGGCGGTGCTGATGGATGACGAGACCTATCTCACCCTGGATGACAATGACTGACAGGGCATTTCGTATTTTACTTCCCACATGAAGGAAGTTAGATCAGAGGTGAAGTTTATTTCACACACCAAGTTCTCCAAGAAGGTGCTGCTGTGGCTGACAATCAGCGAGAAGGGGATGTCAAAGCCGCTCTTCTTTCGCTCCGGACTGGCCGTGAACGGGGAAATTTATAGTACGAAATGCCTGCCGGAAGTTGCGTCGTTCATCAAGAAATACCATAAGAGCAAAGATGCAATGTTCTGGCCGGATCTGGCTTCGTCCCACTACTCGAAGTGATTGTTGGGGGAGATGTAGCGACTGAATATCGATGGCGTACCCAAGTCGGTGAACCCGCCCAACGTCCCCCAGCCGCGTCCCATCGAGAATTTCTGGGCCAACCTGAAGCGTAAGATCTACTCCAACAATTTTGTCGCGAAAACTGAAGAGAATTGATCAATAAAACGAAGAAAGAACTCAAAAACATGCCTTCACGCATGTTTTCGTCCACCATGGCGAATGTTCCGGTTAACTGCCGAAAGGCCGCTCGCAAGGACGTGGAATTTATTTGCAAGTAAGCTTAAATAATTACCTTCCATGGAAAATTTTTCAAAAGCAATTATCTGTCATAGCTGTTTTTTTATCATCATCCGAAAAAAGTCCATTTTTTTAAATGCAAACGTTAGAGCAGGATCGATTGGCGCGAGTGGTCCTGTACGGGTTTGAACTGCAACGATTAATTTTCATCTCACATTTTATGTGCTCTCAGGTATTGTTTTGGTCATATCTTCATGAGGAATTCCAATCATGACGAAACTTTGACAGTTTTTCCAAGGATTTTGTTACTTTGATTTTACATCAGCAGAGCTTAAATTGGTTCATAAATAACTGAGTATGTAATCAGAGACTGAACTGTTTGGTTACTATAACAATACGCCGTAAAATACTGTTTCGAAGTAGTTCGCCTCCTCGCGGTGCACCCTGGATACGTGAAGCTCCCCTTAACGACTAAACGAACTACAGCGGAGGAAGCGCTATACGGCGCGGGATACGGCAGGAAGTCGTAAGCGGTTGTGACATGGAGAACAGGGGCGACCCAAGGGTACCCACTACATTAGACATTCCAACTCCGGTCCTAGCCCTGGCTTTCTTGATTGGAGGAAGGACCATAAGACGCGAGGTTCGGCAGATACCGTAAGTGGTCGCGTAAGGAGATTCCGGATGATCTGGCTTGCGACGGACGTCCCGAACCCTGCATGGATCCAGGAGCATCGTGATCGAATAAAGACCTAGTAGTTAGACATAGTGGGTGCATAATGCCCATCAGCCCTCTCCCGGAAGTAATAACGAAAGGTGGTTCCGATGTGTCGAATGTGTTCTTGGACACTTGATATGTCACAGTGTTGGGGAAACAGGATCTTGTATTTCAGAACGGCATCAATCATTTATCAGCTGCAACGCATCGTCCATGTGCTGAAAATAGCCACAATATTTTTGCTTCTAAAATCAAATGCGGACATCTTGAAAACCAAAATGATGTCGGATATCGGTAATAAGCATTTTCACAACACCGATGGTGACCATCTTGGATCGAAAATAGCCATATTGTGTAATATTTGACACACTGCTTAGAACCAATGGTGGCCATTCTGAAAACCAAAATGGCGTTGGACATCCTTTATTGGCAATTGTACACCATCTCCATGCTGAAAATAAAGGGTGTACGGAATCATCGGCAAAATTCGCCCGTTCTACCAATCATCTTCAAACTTTCAGGAAGTAAAATAAAACATGTTATGAATATTTTCCCGTGTTTGTTTTATTCAATTTCAATTCCATATCCAAATGCACGAGCCATCTTCTTTACAATACTCATAAGGTCCTGTACAACATTTGGACCAACTTTTTTTTGGGTGGCAATCCATTTTTCTTCATATTTTCCTCCGATTTCACTTCCTTAGGATGCTTTCAAAGTGCGTGCTTCATGATGGCCCAGTACTTTTTAATTGGCCGCAGTTCCGGTGCGTTCGGGGATTGAGATGCTTCGGTACGAAATTGACCTCCATAGCCTTGTATCACTCCAAAACCTCTTTCGAGTAATGCCACGAGGCTAAATCCGGCCAGAAAATCGTAGGATTTCGGAAAAGGAAGTAGATGCTTTTGGAGGCATTCTTTTAGGTACTCCTGCCCATTGACCGTTCCAGTTGTCACGAATGGGGTGCTCCGCTTTCCACACGAGCAAATTGCTTAACAAATAATTTTTTTTTTGGCAAACTTTGACATCTTCTGCTTTCTAACGTCCTCGGCAGTGATAAACTGGAGCCCCGGAAGCTGCCGGAAGTCTGTTTTTACACACGTCTCATCATCCAGATGAGGCAATGTGGTTTCGTGAACATCTGGGTGTAGAGTTTCCGTGCACGTGTTTACCTACCGTATTCTGCCGTTCATCGCGATTAGGCGCCTTTTGGACTTTGCACGTGTGTAGTCCTTCACGTTTTTTCGCATCTTGCACGAATGTTAGATTCAGTTTCTTCGCCACATCTCGAACTGAACTGTAGGGATTTCTTTTGAAAGCTTGAACTACCCTGTGATCGCTAACACTATACGGAGATCCATTTTTGCCACTTTTTTCTTTCCGATCCATGGTCAAATGTTTGTGGTACCGATTTAAAACACGAGACACCGTAGAATGTAGCTTCCTGCTGATGGCACGATGAGAAAGATCCGGATTTTCGAGGTACGTGTGCAAAATTTATTTGCTGCGCTGCTGTTCTTCCAACTCCATCTTCGCAACGATTGCACATCTGGTAGTGAAACTTACACAGCGTAAACAAATACACATTGAACTAATTCCACCCACAATTTCAATAGAAAAGACCCAACGGGTAAGAAGCCATTTAAAAGTGGTGCAATTTGATTCCGTACATCCTTTACCCAAGGCTTCACAATAGAGCACCTATTGGTTTTAGGCTGAGTTTGAAATGAGAAGATAAATTATAACGCAACTAGTAAATTTTGATTTTAGTTATAATTTTAATTTTAACAATTATAATTACATAAGGTCTATCAGTATTACATACAGAGTTTGAATTATTATTGCATATTTTAATACTTCAATGAGAGAATGCTTTGTCAAGAATTTTAGAACAATCCCACTACGCTTTCTTTGAAAGAAATCCTGATTATCATGCTAACTAATAAAAACAATGATAAACCTGCTTTCTAATAATTCTACGTCAACACTTCGTGCAACTCGATCGTGCTTCCCTTGTAGCCTATGGAACATCCAATTACGTCACAGTTCAAATGAAAAAGTAACCGGAGGTTAAAGGTAGCTAACAATTACAACACTACAGTATACATATTTGAATTCCCCTGAAATATGATACGATACTATAATTGTTATGTGTTTATTCTCTGTGCGTGGAGTATCGATTATGATGTAGAAGTAGATGTTCGCTCATCACCATAAAGCCCCAAGAAATGCTAGAAATGAAAGATATGAAGAGAAAGTGTTGATAGTCCCGTCAGTGTACGGCAGGTTGTGAAAATTGAATAGAATTATTGAAAATTGAGCGAAGGGCTTGGATAAAGTGGTACTCGAACCAAGCATGCTTTCTTTTGTCTTACATCTTCAATGCGGGGTAGGTCAATACGATTTTCACTTAAACTATTAACGATTAAACGATTACATTAAAAAAAGGACCAATATTGCCGATTTTTCATGGGTTTACCTTCACCCGCACTGACGAAACTACCCATGCAGCATCAATCATAGTAACCCATGAGTCAGGAGACAAAATTTTACAGCTCTATCAGTCGAAGTCTAACCGTGATGGCAGAAACAATGGAACAACTCCGTTCAGAAGTGTGCGCGTTCAAAGAACGGTACCTCGCCATGTCCAAAAAGGGACATCGTGCGGCACATTGTGGACGCCGGATACACCAGTTCAGGCATCTACAACATCTTGGCACTATTAGACAACAATCAGAGCATCGAAAGAAAGCCCGATTCTGGACGGGAAGAAGTGGCTACATCGCTGCTCGCGCTTGGCCGGGAGGGCGGTTCAACCGGCCAAACAGTGAAAAATTACCTGGCGAACATGAACATACATGTCAGGAAGCGAAAGTCGCCTCCACTGGTTTCGAAGCTGCAGGAAATGACGCAGCGGCGACGCTCGATTTTCCCGGCGAATCGCGACGTGGCGGTGGTGATGAACGACGAGACCTATCTCACCCTGGATGACAACGACTCACAGGGCACTTCGTATTTTACTTCCCCCATGGAGGAAGTGAGATCCGAGGTGAAGTTCATTTCACACACCAAGTTCCCCAAGAAGGTGCTGCTGTGGCTAACAATCAGCGAAAAGGGGATGTCAAAGCCGCTCTTCCTTCGCTCCGGACTAGCCGTGAACGGGGAAATTTATAGTACGAAATTCCTCCCAGAAGTTGCGTCGTTCATCAAGAAATACCATAACTGCAAAGACGCGGTGTTCTGGCCGGATCTGGCGTCGGCCCACTACTTGAAGCGATCGTTGGTGGAGATGGAGCGGCTGAATGTCGATGTGGTACCCAAGATGGCGAACCCGCCCAACGTCCCCCAGCCGCGTCCCATCGAGAATTTCTGTGCCAACCTGAAGCGTAAGATCTACTCCAACAGCTTTGTAACGAAAACTTAGGAGGAATTGTTAAATAAAACGAAGAAAGAACTCAAAAACATGCCTACATGCATGTTTTCGTCCGCCATGGCGAATGTTCCGGTTAACAACAGTTTTTTTTGCAAATAAGCACAAATAATTACCTTCCATGGGAAATTTATCAAAAGCAATTATCTGTCTTAGCTTTTTTTATCATCATGTTGTTGACGGAGGGAACATGGTTCGCGATCGAAATTTTCTTCTCAGTCTTCTTGAACAGCAGAACGGTCTGGATGTTTGGCAGGAACCATCATGTGCAAGGGTCACACCGGGGAGAAGTTTTTTCAGCTCATCGTCGTTGCGGATGGTCAGTTGCCGAAGACGTGGGATGATTTTGGTTTTCTTGTTGTCACGGGCGGTATTTACTGCCAACTCGAGGACTTCAGCGGCCAGTCATTCCATTACTACAGCAGGGGTCACACGCGCTCGGCGTAATTGCCCTTCCGGAACAGACGATGAGTACGACCGACTGGGAACTGCAATTCGACGCTTTCCTCCTTTGCAACGGCCAGACTACTAGGTAGAGTAGGGCAGGTAAAACAGTGTGCTAGACAATTTGAAGATGCGTAGTCCAATTTGACGATGTTTAGTCAGAATTTGATTTGAGAATGATGGTTGGTCGGACGTCACCACATGTTTTATAATCGCTGGCACGGCGAACCAATCATAGTGTGGCACAAATATGATGCCATTTTTGACCAATAGCTATGTGCATTTAGACATTTTTTTTTCTTTTAACTACTTTTTAATTAGCCAATGAATTAAGCTAGCAACAGGGATTCATCGTACATGTTGTACCTTTCGAATGAAATGCTTATAGTAAAATTTCTGTGGGCCAGAAAGGAGATATTATCGTTCATAATCTCCAATCGAACGTAACGCGGTCGATTTGAGAAATTTTAGAACGGCGCCCCTATTCAGTATAGAATAAAGAGACGTAAGCCCTAGGTCAAACTACAAGGTAATAGCATAGACTAACTCTAAGACCAGTAAGTCCCGAAAAAATACGTTTTTTTTTCTTGGCTCAGTCAGTACTAGCACATCGGTCCCAAGCTTAAAAATGCGCCCCTAAGACTGCAACTCACACCAATACAACCTCAACTATTCTGTCAAAATAACACAGCGAATCAAAACTAAAACAAGGATACTGGTACCAAAAGGTAAAGAAAAGCGCAAGAATGCAAGGCAAGGTGTACTTCGAAACTAGGGGTTCTCCAACAGTGAACCAATTTCGAACACATCGATTGTTGGTAATAGAGATTTGGTTTGTTCGAAACGATAACGTAGCACAGTGATCGGAAAAGCCTTTTTTACGGCGAAATTAATAACTCTTAAGGGTTACGTTTACGAATCATATTGTTTTTTTTTACCAAGTTGTACCTAAACAAGTTTTCCATTTTGTGGTGATAATTTTGTAGTTCAAAACTTTATCGCTAGGGCGGCGCTGTGCTAACTTTTGAAAAAAAAACACAATAGAAGGGTGATGATAAAGGCAAGTTTTAAGAGAATATAATTTTAACAAATTGAGCGAACATTTTTTTTTAGCTCTTCATCTAAAGTGATCTTCGAACAAAATATAGAAAACGTTAAATTGTAAATTTTTGCTTAACAATGTTTCTAATACAACTTATCGTTCAAAAGTTACGGGTAATTTTAACTCAAAACATGCGTTTTTGATTTTCGACCTTATGATTGTTTAGGCGAGAATTGGCCGGAAAATCATCAAATTAATGTTTTAATTAGTATCCAGGAACAAATTGCTGTATAAATGAGCCTCCTAGGGCACACTGCTTAAAACCGGACACGTTTTTCGTTAAAACTACCCCTAGCTTTTGAACAATATATTATACCCAAACACTTCAACAAAAACACGCATCATATTTTTCTCTAAACTTCGTTTGTAGATTATTTTTTCCTAACAATTGAAACTAAAAAGTTAGAATGAAAAAACTGAATTTTTAGCGACACCCTAATCTACACCAGCAAAATAGCTCTGAACTAAAGCCGTGTACAAGCGCCAGACGCTCCTGTCGTGAATGAACAGCCTGTAGCGGCTTTATTTGCATAACTGTAGAAAACACCATGATTCGAAAACGTAACCCTTAGGAGTTATTAATTTCGCCGTGAAAAAAGGCATTTCCGATCACTGTGCCGACGACAACGCCACTAAATGTAAGCCATTTCCGTTGTACAATGCAATATTCTTTAATTTAATATACTTTTTAAGACAAGGCTTAACATTTATAAATTTTTCAATTCTAATAAAAAACATCGCTACAATTCATACACTATCTATGTATTGGTGTAATCTTACACTGTTTTTACACAAACCATTGAAAGTTCTGTTCGATTATTTCCATTCTGTGTCCATCTTTTATAAACGATGAAAAAATTTCGTGCGGTGGTGATTAAACAGTTTTTGGAAGGAGAGCGCCCTGGTGCTACCCAGTAAACACCAAGTCGCATATGATATTGCATATGAGTACAACGTGGAGGCGATATACGTACGTGCGTCCATTTAGCTCTATGTTAAATGTGCGTATATCGTCTCCACTTTGTACTCTTATCCACTATCATATGCGATGTTGTGTTTACTGGGTATTTTCGAGAATTTGAAGAACCCGGGAGTAAAGTGTGATTTTAGTTAAGCGTGGCAATTAGAAGGAACCGTTAGACTTCCTCGGTGGAAGACCGGACAAGATCCGATCGAAAACATTCAGCTAGGACTGACCGCGTGATTAAGACCGTCAGGGAACGAATTCGAAGAAACTTACAACGCTCTGTACGTAAAATGGCCGCAAATCTTAATGTCTCGAAATCGATCATGCACAATGTACTTAAACAGGAACTGGGATGCCAAGCTTTTAAGAAACGTAAAGTTCACGGAGTTAGGGAATCTTCCATAACGAAAAGGCTTGAAAGGGCAATTATCCTTTATCGCGACACGCTGGACGAGACTTAGTCTTTCCAATACGACAGGTTGTGGATCGGCAGATCTAATGACATTCCACGGTTTCAAAGCGCCGCTTCCGTGATGGGTTGGGGGGTATTTGCAAGGGCGGCAAGCTACTGTTTGTTATTATAAAACGGAAGTTTTGCAAAATGTCGTGAAGCCGATTACGTGGCCAACTCATACAGCAAATTTGTTCCAAAACTCGTGTCGGGCAAATTTGACCGACTTTTTAGCTAAGGATGAATGGCCTCCCAGTTGTTCCCGAGATCTAAATCCCTAGGATTATAAAGGGCGAACACGAAATTATTGCGACACATTCAACAGGGCATAACTTTTTTACCATTGGGTAAAAATCAACCAAATTTTGCACACTTTCTCATTGATGTGTATTGTTTACATGCTGTCAAACTCGAAGTCGTGTTTTCCGATTCAACGAAAATGGAAGTGAACCAACGCGAGTCGAGAGAACAAATTCTTTCCAAACACCTGGAATTTCCTGACCTGTCGCACCGGCAGTTGGGAAAAATGTTGAACATTCACCATTCAACCGTCTCCAGAGTGTTGAAGCGGTTCCAGGAACGGTTGACGTTGGACCACGGCAAAAGAGCTGGAAGAAAACCGGGACCGGAGAACAAAAAGACGGAGGGAAAGGTGAAGCAGATGATTAAAGCAAATCCCAACGTCTCAAGCCGTGATTTGGCTAAAAAGGATGTCGCAGAGCTACGTCCAGAATGCAAAGAAGAGAGCTGGACTACATACATACAAGGTACAGAACTTCCCATACCGTGATGAGCGGCAACAATCGACGGCTAAAACTCGGGCACGGAAGCTCTACGAGAAGATGCTGACAAAATATGGCTGCTGTGTGATGGACGACGAAACGTATATAAAAGCCAATTTTAAGCAAATTCCGGGGTTGGAGTTTTTCACCGGCAAGAGCAAGTTCTATGTGGACGACAAATTTAAGAAGAAGAAAATGTCGAGGTTCGCCTCCAAATATCTCATTTGGCAGGCCATGTGCTCTTGCGGACTGAGGAGTGAGCCTTTCGTGATAAAGGGCACAGTAAATGGCGAGATCTACAAATCTGAGTGCCTCAAGAAGCGCCTTTTGCCGTTCTTGCAGCAGCACGACGAAGCATCACTATTTTGGCCAGATTTGGCTTCATGCTACTATTCTAAAAGTGTCCTGGAGTGGTATGAGGCCAATTCGGTCCATTTTGTTCCAAAGGACATGAATCCGCCAAACTGTCCGGAGCTGCGCCCGGTGGAGCAGTACTGGGCAATGATGAAGCGGGAACTTCGGAAGAGCAAGAAGACAGTCAAAGACGAGAAGGACATGTTAAGAAAATGGAAAAACAACTGAGAAACTGGTACCGGATGACACTGTAAAGACTTTGATGGAGGGCATCAAGCGAAAATGCGTTCAATTTTACACTCAAGGCTCCATCGATTAACTTTTCTTTTGATTTTTGAAGTAAATATATGTATAAAACTACCCTAAAATTTTGGTTTGATTCTTAACATTATAAGAAAATTGGCATGACATTTTCGGTGTCGCAATAATTTCGTGTTCGCCCTTTATAGTGTGGCCATACATGCAAATAAACCAGCAAAAGGTGTCTACTTTGGCCTAGTTCAAAGTCGTGATTCTTTGAATTCGGGCTGAAATGCCGATGGAAACCCAAATAGCACAATACAATTATAATTAGTTGTAGTAACTTGAGTATGACTTAGCAAGTCATATTTATGTTATCTCAACTGAATTGCAACAAGTGTGCTACT
Organism: Aedes japonicus; assembly: GCA_034211315.2. NCBI lineage: Eukaryota > Metazoa > Arthropoda > Insecta > Diptera > Culicidae > Aedes > Aedes japonicus. The sequence goes on from JASCZW010005584.1 coordinate 99,397, forward strand.
AGGGAATCGTGCGTGACACCTGCGATGGGTTTGAAAGCAGGTCAATAAAAACCAACAAATTACCAATAAAATCCTCTGATAAATCACTCTGATAATTCCTTACATACATTTAAAAAAAAAATAAACAGAACAGTTTTTTCATTGGTCTCACCCTAAGAGGCTATAAGAAATTAGATTGAAATTCACTAAAATGATGAACGGTGTCACACTGAATCAAACTAATCTAATAAATCAAATTTTGTTTTTGGAACAAATATGTTTTTAACCAGTTTTATTTTTAACTAAGAAGATTGTAAAAGTGCTTTCGCAGTTATTCCAACAGTATTTTGAAATTTGCTGTGGATATTTTTCTTAATAAAAAAAAACAGGTAGTCTACCGAAGGAAGGTGGGGGGGGAGGAGTCTACTGCCCAGAAACACGATTAGCTGTTACGTGGGTGTAGAGGGACGGTTGAAAATTGAGGAAGTAACAAACCACATGGTTTCTGGATGGTCTCAATAGAATGGATGCATGGATGGAATTTAGAAACCGCGAGTCGTTAATATTCTATGGGGCAAAACAATGAGTTACAACAGTATTTTGAATGTGCTTGCAAAATAATTTCTAAAAGTTTTACGATTTAGTTTGTACATATTTCTACTTATGTTATATTGTTTTACATTTTTATGTGCAATTTTGCAGGCAATCCGGCAAGTTACTCACCATCAGCGTATCCTGACTGCCGAATATCTTATCACAGATTTGACACTGAAACGAATATTCCGAAAAGCCGAGCGCAAAAGTGCCGACGGGTGATACCTCTCTGGGTGCTATGCTGTATCCAAGAATATCTGCATTATCCATACCGAAGAAAGTATGCATATCACTACTGTTGCTATTAGTGCACAAATTGCCAGAACTAGAGGCACTGAAAATACTGTTTTGGTTTTCATCACTCTTCTCGATTTGGTACAAGCTGTTCAGTACCGTCGGGACTGTGACACTTTGCTGCTGTGGCTGATGTTGACGATGATGATGGACAGCTATCGAAGCTGCAGCAGCATAGGTATTGAAAAACCCGACCGGATAAGGATAATTGATAGATAATCTGTTTCGTTCAATTACACTGCTATTAGCATATGTGCTCAGCATCACTTTTCTCTCGACTTCCGTTTTTATCAATGGTATCAATGGACTACTACTGGTGGAAGGCGATATCGACGTTACCGTAGATGCTGCCGTTACTGCGACGGTGGACTCGATGCTCGTCACTGGTTTCGCACTAACGATGATCTTTGGGTCAAACATTAACGATCCCCGGGAGCACCAGGGATTGGCTAGAACACGGTTCAGGGGACGTTGATTGGATGATTGCGATGACGATGACGACGAGGCCGGTGACGGCGACAATATCGAGCTGGATATTTTGAGGTCATCCTTTTCGTATTTGATGCACGTCTTCACCGTCAGATCCACTTTCTGTTCTAACTCAGGTGTCCTAGACGTAGCGGCTGTGTTTCTCAGCAGTATATTTTCAATGCTAAAGTTGGTGTGCTTTTTGGGCAGAAAGTTCAAATCACTCATTTTGTTATCACCAAATCCCATAGTACACAAGATCATCTGATCTGGTTCCAAAACGTAGAATAATCTCAATCACATGTACACAAATTCAAACTGTATCAACCGAAAAAAAAAAACACGCTTTCTTACACAGTAGCTTTTGCAAAACGCGCGCTTGTGTTACCATTAACGTCTGTTTACTTAGATAAACTGTTTGATTACGATTAAGCCGACCATCTGAGAAGCCTCCGTCTCCATCGTTGACGAGATCGCGACACTCTCCCAGCATCATTGAGACACGCATCTCTCACGAGGATGCTGCATCAACAGTGCACAGTGCCGATGCGAGATGGGTGACAGATACTAAAAGATTAACTCTGAATAATTTGTATCTCACTTCTTCCCACATGGTTCTTCATTCGACTGTCGTTGGGATGCTGCTTCTGTAGCTATCTTGTTTTCTTCTCACTTCCACGTACGTTATTATACCCCTGTCTTCGTTATTAATGAGGATGGTACTAGGAACAGTGGGCAAGGAAACAGTATATCATTATGTTATTTAAAACTCTTTTAGTTACAACTAATTTCATTAAACCAATGCACATTCTGTAATCATAAGACTTGAGATCCAAAAACCTGTCTTTATTAAGTTATGAATATTTAAATATATTTATAAGTGATCAAAAATTTGCTTGAATAATTGGAAATTACATGGATTGCCTTCTCGCAGTCGGTGAATTCATTGCGTTAAAGCAACACCACGCTGGTGCTAACAGGGTATGCTTCCCGGCAAAGGACTACGAATTTTTGTGTTAGGATATTTCTACACATATCTGGAAATGTTATTGAATTGCAACTGTCAAATAACTATGCCAAGATGACAAAAACATTGAACAGTACAACTCTCCTTATTTTTAACTATTGAAAAGAATAGAAGGTGTAAGCGACCATTCTCACTGTACACGTTTCAGTGAGTCAATTTCTTAAATAATCAATAACGGCGCCGGCCACGTCCTTGCAATCAGGTGGGAATAGGGAAGGAAAGTTAGTGCGACCTTTGCTGTTCAGGGACCGTGTTCACCTCTGCATCCCCACAAAAGTCACAGGAAGGAGGGTTTTCTATGTAACTAGGGTAGGATTTAATAGATCAGGATTCGCCTTTATAAGTGGTGTGATCATCTATATAATTCATAATTAAATTACATTATATTTGATGTAGGTCCAAAATAAAGTGATATAGGGACAGAATTGATAAAAATTACCTATTTTGCTTCGTGTTTTTGAGAGCCTTGCCACCTCTCAATTGTCTGAAAATCCTTTGCGGGGTCTGACTGGTTAGAGTTCCAATAATCATCCAAGGTTTCATTTCCATCCGTGCAGCTGTGTTGTTACACAAAACACGTAGCAGTAGATACAAGTTATTAGAAACTTTCTATACCAACCAACATACAAGAACATAGTTCATGAAAACCACAAAAAATGCATCGAAAATGTACATCTACTGCTGAAGGTAAAAAAATCTTCTTTTTTTATATCTCCTGATATAGAATCTAAACTTTGATCGCCGATTTGGTAGTAGCCGGTAGTAGCGCTTGCATAGCAAAATTAGATAGTCTCTCAAGGTACACACTGCGAGAATTCGAATCAGTATCCGTAACCTTTTCACACTTCCGATGAGCACTATTCACTTGCTAGCAACTGATTTTTTTCCACAAAAAATGTTCATTCACTGGCGTGCTCGTGAAACTCCTATCACATTCAAAAACGTCCCGGAAAGATCTTAACGTCGAAGAAAAATCATAAAACATAAAAATCACAACCAAAAACGCACAAGGGAAAAAAACGTGACAGCTCACGAAAGCCCAACCGTTCGTGGGCAGAGGTTGCTTCGATCGATCGTTAATAATCAAAACAAGGATACAAGTTTTTTCGAGCTTTTAAAACGATCTGCAAGTCTATACCATAGTTAGCATTCTCTCTTGGCGTTTCAAGCTTATTATTTCTTTCGCAATTATGGCTTGCTCTCGACGTAGTGTTCTAAATGCACTTCCACAGTTATTAATTGAGAACTTTCGATGCCAGGTACCATTTTTGCATTAGCATGATTGTGTGACAAATACAATCATACACTCAAAAAAATCGGCACGTTGTTTTCACGTGAAATTTCACTTCCACCTGAACACGTAACCAAATTTTCTTGATATAATCAGGTAAACATTACATGCCAGTGAATTGTACGTGAAAAATCACGTAACATTTATGTGATTTTTACGTAGAATGTGAACTTACGTGGAAATCACGTAGCTCTTACGTGAATTACACGTGTTTATTACTGGCAGTGGACGAAAATTACGTGCGTTTCAACAGGCGTGCAAAGTTTCCCCACGTTTATTTCCAAGCCAAAGGAAGCGCAAACAACGAAATTGTTTGCAATCTTTCATGCGACGTACAACAATGTTTGCAATCATTCATACAACAGGCTAGTTGCAGACGTTATCAGGCTTAAATTTACATAAAATGCCGTAATGGAATGTGCTGTTGTCGAAGCCTCCGAACCTTTAATTAACCTCGACGCCGATCATCCTGCGCTGGAGATTACTATCAATCTATCAGTACCTATTACCTTCGATAACATCGTTGATCCACATGGCCTGAATTTCCGTAGAACTGATTTTGGTGCTATGAGCCAATCTTTATCTCAAGTCAATTGGCAATTCCTTGACTCGTGCTACACTATCGATGAAGCGGTTGATTTTTTTGATGAGGTAGTATCTCGGGCTATATCAGATTTTGTTCCGCTGAGGAGACCTGCTCGTAAATCTCCTTGGTCTAATGCTCATTTACGGCACCTAAAACGTGTGAGATCGAAGGCTCTTCGTAAGTACTGCAGAACTCGAAATCAATTTACCAAGCGAATTTTCTCGACAGCTAGTGCCCATTACCGAATATACAATCGTCTTCTTTACAACAATTATTCAAAACGAATCCAATCTAACCTTCGACGCAACCCAAAGTTGTTCTGGTCATTTGTGAACACAAAAAGGAATGTTAATGGGCTACCGGTGGAAATTCATCTTGGCGACAGAATCGCCAGCACACCAGTGGACAAATGTGATCTACTTTCTGAGCACTTCAAAAGTGCATTCCATAACACCATGCCAGCATTGGAACAAGTCAGCGAAGCACTCAGAGATACTCCCAGAGACGCGTTCGACTTCAATATTCCTACGATTAAATTGGACCTCGTTGAATCCGCAATCCGGAAGCTTAAACTTTCCCCAAGCAGGAGCTGATGGAATTCCTTCATGTGTACACACTACCAAAATGCCATGTAAATGTCTGTCCCCTGAGACCGACACATGCAAGAGTCCTTTAGCACATAAGAATGAGTTCAAAGAGATGAAAAAATACGTTCAATCAAACACATCTTTCGTCGAATTGCGTATGTGTCAGTTTCAGAAGACATAATTTTACAAGAAATCTTCGTTTACGTTCCCCTATATTTTACAAACAGGGATTACGTCTCGTGTAAAATTCATAATTTCTAAGTGTGTACTAAAGAATTGTTCTACAGTGTTTACGATTCCTCTTTTGAAGATTTTCGATATCTTGTTACGTCAGGGAAAATATCCAACACGTTGGATATCTTCGTTCATGTTCCCGATTTTCAAGAAAGGAGATAAAAATGCCAAAAATTATCGAGGGATCACATCGCTCTGAGCCTGCTCAAAAGTCTTCGAGATCATCGTCAACAACTTGTTTTTTGCTAGTTGCAGACACTACATCTCTCCTGAGCAACATGGATTTCACCCCAGAAGATCGATTTCAAACAACCTTGCACCTTTCTTTTGCTCGTGTCTCCGGAATAGCTCAAGGCTGTTTTTGACCGGGTCGACCATGCTATTATACTTTTGGCAAAGTTAGAAAAACTGTCAAATAACTTACTTCGTTGGTTAAATCTTATCTAACGGACAGGATACTCTGTGTGAAGATCGGCTCAGCTCAATTGAGCTACTTTACTAATATGTCGGGCGTACCTCAAGACAGCAACTTGGGACCACTGCTGTTCTCAATTTTCATCAACGAGGTTGGACTGATACTCCCACCCAACAGCAGGTCGTTCTATGCAGACGATGTGAAAATTTATGTAGCTGTGCGATGCTTCGCTGATTGCTTACGACTACAGCACTTGGTTAGAAGCTTTGAAGAGTGGTGTTCTAGAAATTTCCTTACTCTGAGTGTTAGCAAATGCTTCATTATCACATTCCATCGAAAATTGAACCCAATTGTATTTGATTACATGATAAACAATCAACCTCTGCAGAAATTTGATACTGTTCGTGACCTTGGAATCACGCTTGACTCCGGTTTGAATTTAGACAACACTACATGGATATGATTACTAAAGCCAACAGACAGCTCGGTTTCATGTTTAAGATCTCCGACGAGTTTCGTGATCCCACCTGTCTGAAAGCATTGTACTGCTCTCTCGTGCGTTGATTTATGTAGTGTACGATTTAGAAATAAGGGGTTTTTACGACACATGGCTTTTCCCCATTCCAATAAGATGTTAAGTCAGTTGGAATTATATCAATAAATAAATAATTATACGTATTTTTTCCTACAAAATTTATTTTTATGTGCATTAGATAACGCAGAAAATTAAATGTTTCTTATATCTGGGCATTTTTTATGTATTATTATTATTACTGTTACTATGGATTAATATTAACAACATTTTTTTTCTTTATTTTTGCACAATAATGGCAGCACAATTGTTATCTAGTTGAAACTTATGAATAGCTTCCTACTACTGGTTGACTCGTTCTCATGCGTTATAAATGGATTACGAATGACTTCAACTTGATAGGTGACGAACCTTGAACCTAATTGTGACTATTGATCGACATGATTTTTTTTATTAGAGCGAGCCAAAGCTGTAAATTATACTCGAAGAGATCCTTGTATTGTGTCGAATTTGTGTGAAAGTAATATTTTTGAACATCTGATCGATAATTTATTTTTTGTGGTATAAATGATGCTAAGAAATTGTCAAATGATTTCTGTTGTTGAGCAATATTCAATCCAGTAAATATTAGTCCTACTACGGTCATCGTAGAAATCCAACTATAACTACATTGTCCATCATTATGTCCACCCCAGCGCATATGCTCGTCCAGTGTGCTGATAACACTCGGATATGAAAGCGCCGTCGAAAGAACGTGGCTGCTACTTTTGTCGCGTGCGTTTTATGATGGTCTCGGTTCAGTCGACCACCACCGGGAGAACCCCCGAATGCCTGTACCCGATTATGTGCCAAAGAGACAATAATATGTGATGGGTGAGATCTTGGCTCTTGGAGATTCAGCTTCTTGGTGGCGAGCGATAAAGTTGAGAGGGGAGAGCTCGTTGAATCGTTGATCTTGGTACGGAGAAGGAGAGCCGACATAGCAAGAAGATGAGTTTGACGCTAGTTCGAGGATGACGAGATCAGTTCAGCATTTATCTGCCCGAGCCGGTGATGGTGTGTCTCTGAGAGGTATGATATATTTTACGTTTGATGATGATACGTGGGCTTTGATGGCTTGATTCCTTTGTCAAGCGGCTTGCCATCTCGATGGGAAGCACGGCGACAAGGCGAAACAAAAATCGAAAATATGTAACATCTCGGGCATTGCCATATCAACTAATCATACTGGCACTCCCAGCCGCCGATGACCGACCACCATGAGCAACGCAGGTTTGAAGATGTGATTCTTAATGGACAAATTGATGTTTTACGGTGTTTGTATCTTAATTACTTTGATAGATGAATTGGTGATCAATTTGAAAATATGGGTTGTATAATATTAAGGTTGTAAATAAAAATGAACAGTGATGCAGTAAAGAGAAAATACTGTTCGTATTTTTCCCATCTGTGCTTATAATGTCGTTCTCAAATGAACTGATTAGTTTAATTCGATTTTGGCATTTTCTATCAAATTAGGATATTGTCATTGTGCTTTTTCTTTAACAAATCACGTTTCTCAAGCTATTTCAATTAGTTATCATTTTAACAAAGCTGTTAGATTGAAAAGCTGTGGGCCTTGACATAAAAGTGACATGTTTTGTTTTTACTGATGGTAAATTTGTCGCGATATTTGATGGAAACTAAATAATTGATCTGAGCAAAGGATAAAGAAAATGCATTTAAAACAGTGCAATTTGGACGCATACAATGCGATAACTCTATGTGGGTTTCTTCGGGTGAAAAAAAAACTATATGAATTTTATGATAGTTAGTACCTATACTGTATCGGGTGGGATGTTTCGTGAAACCAAGCCAGTGAGAATTGGAATATATTCCTGAATTAGAAAATAATTGCCCAACTAACATTCTTTGTCTAATTATAGTCTACTAGTGGTTCTAAAGATCAATTTTATAACACTGGGAATTAAACTGAAAATTTCACCACAACATGTTGATAACGTTTTTCACTAAAGGAACCAGCGAACTAAGCGAGTTTAAGGAGGGTTTTAATGTGATTTTGAGAATAACCATTAAGTTACTTTAAAGGGTGTATTCGATAAAAATGGCACACACATATATACCACAGGACTGAACCGGCTGTCATCCACGAACAATAATCGTGAAGCCGAAAACTTGGTGCTGCGTGTGGTGCTGATTTGACAGCTCGATTTTCTTGAAGGCTATATGCAGCAAACACAATAGTCGCGGCAGAAGTGGTCGTGTTTTGTCGTTAATTTGATTCGAGAAAAAAGAAATTCCGTGTTGTACTTAATGCAGTGTTTATTAAAAAGACAATATCGATTGTTTATCAGCCAGGTATTATAATGTTTTACCTTAATTACTGTTACTAGTAGTTTGGTAGAAGAAATATTGTAATGAAATATAAACCATTGTGAACCAAGCTTAAAATGTTCAAATCGTCACTAGCGCCACACCAAAAGTAGCTGGCTTCAAGAACTATCGCTCTCTTCAGTCCTCTGATATATACTCATCAAAATTAAACTCATTATCGGATTTTCTTGAAATTTTCAGGGAATGAAGAACTACTAATGAGTTTTGATTTACAACATTTGTTTCATTCAATTTCGTCTCCCATCCCGAATGCCCGCACCTTCCTTTTCACTCCACCCATCAAATTTAGTACAACCGATTTTCCCAGTGTTTTTGTTGTTTTTACCCAAATTTTCTTCAATTCTAGCTCTGTTTTTTTTAGTTTTGGGATGTTTGCGAAGTTCCGTTTTCATAATTGCCCAGAATTTTTCAATTGGACGAAGTTCCGGTGAATTTGGTGGGTTCATATCCTTTGGCACAAAATTGACTCCGTTGGCTCGGTACCACTCCAATATGTTTCGAGCGTAGTGGCAGTATGCTAGATCAGGCCAAAACAGAGTTGATCCTTTGTGCTTCGTAATGAATGGCAAGAGACGCTTCTTAAGGCACTCTTCCGTGTAAATCGCACCGTTTATTGTTCCGGAAGTGATGAAGGGAGCACTTATTTTACCACATCCGCAAATCGCCTGCCAGATCAGAAACTTCTTTGCAAATTTCGATAGTTTCTTCTTTCGAACATCCTCCGGAACATCGAACGTCGACTTGGCAACGAAATATTCTTGCCCAGGAAGTTGACGGAAGTCGGCCTTGACGTATGTTTCGTCATCCATCACGATGCAACCGGATTTGGTGAGCAGCTTCGTGTAAAGTTTCCGGGCGCGGGTTTTCGCAGTGATGTTTTGTTTTTCATTCCGGTTTGGGGCTTTTTGCACTTTGTAAACATGTAACCCAGCACGCTTCATGGTTTTCTGCACAAAACCGACTGACACCTTAGACTTTTTAGCGACATCTCGAATTGACATGTTTGGACGGTTCTTGAATTGTTGTACGACTTTCCTGGCCATTTTACTGTCCATCGGACCACTTTTACGACCACTCCCTTCCTTCCTTTGGACACTCAGACGCTCCTTGAAGGTTCTTATTACACGAGACACAGTTGTATTTGCAATTCCAAGCCTTTTAGCAATCCACCGGTGGGACGCCCCTGGATTTTGATTGTGAGTGCACAAAATTTTCTCACGGACAATTTCTTGTTTCGACGACATGACTGGAACTACTGAATGTATAACTATGAAACTTTCCAGATGAAAATAATACACTATGGATAAGATCTACTCAAATTTCTAGGTTTTTTACTCATACGGTTCAAAAGTTACAGAAGATTTTCTGTGTGCCATTTTTATCGAATACACCCTTTAGTACTCTATAGATGCAGTCTCAATTCTCTACGAAAGATTCTGATAACCTCTGTAAGAATAACCTAACTACACTCAAGTGGTTTCATACCTTAGACTATATTATTGATGTTTCTATTAAATAGATGATTATTAAAAAGATTATGGTACCAAGATAAGCCAATAGGTTTCATATTTTAGTCAGGTGTATGAGAACGTACACAGCTTGTGTACAACGATCTTTAAGCCTTGTTTTCTCAAATTCCTTTTACTCCTATCAAAGGTTTTATTATGACTTCATGAACTCGTAAAATGCTGTTTTGAAATGCGATTGAAATTAGGATTCATTCATATTATCTTTTTATGGTCAGTTGAAAAGGCATTTTAGAATCATTTTGCCTCCAGTAAATGCATTAAACAGCAAATTGGCATTGAAGGATATCATCAAATGACCAAATAGTTTTATAGTAGTCATTGCGAAGATTAGTTGGCTTTTTGGCGAAACTGTGCTACAAGAAATACTAGTGAAATACAAGCAATAATTTAAATGTGGAAAAATAAATGCACCCCAATTTCAAATGTAATGCAATTGAATTGTAGATCGTAGACCGGTTTTGGCATTCTTTAAGAATCCCTTATTGAATTCCATCAATTTTCAGGAAATTTATGATCAATTTATCGCACATACTTGTTTTAATTTTGTTTTCGTTGTTGTAAACTCGAATAATTTCCGGGGCGTCTTATACAGGTTTTATTAATTTGGTTTTCACAACCGTCTATAGAGTGGGCTACTTTGTACTCATTTCGGCTTTAAAGATGCATAGAAGAGGTGTTGGTGAACAAAACAGTTTTGAATGTAGTTTTATCAACAAAGCCGGGGTGTTCTATACGGCTGGAATAAAACTAAAACTGTTACTTTGGGTGGCCATTTGTCGGTTGGCTGGTTTGCATGGCAGCCGATAGGTTTTGTAATGGTTCTCAAGTGGTCATAACATCTTTCATTAAAACATTTTCAAAATTTCTTTGGTTTTGCAAAGGTTTTATAAACTTGTTTTCACAACCGTCTATAGAGTGGGAAGCTTTGTACATATTTCGGCTTTAAAGAAGCACAGAGGAGGTGTTAGTAGACAAAACAGTTTTGAATGTAGCTTTATCAACACAGCCAGGAGAAGTGGTATACGGCAGGAATAAAACTAAAATTGTTACTTGGGATTTTAATTGTACACGTTTCAGTTAATAATCAATAACGGTGCCGGCCACGTCCTTGCAAACAGGTGCTTTGATCTTTGCTGTTTAGGGACCGTGTTCTGCATCCCCACAAAGGTCACAAGCAGAAAGGGTTTTCTATGTTAGCAGAGTAGGGCTCAATGGCTCGGGATTCACCTTGATAAGTGATGTGATCATATGTATAATTCTTAATAAGGTTAAATAACATTTAATGCAGGTTCAAAATAAAGTGATATAGGGACAAAATGGATAACAATTACCCGTTTCGCTCCACGTTTTTGAGAGCACTTTCCACCTCTCAATTGTCCGAAAATTCGTTGCAGGGTCCGTCCGGTTATTCTGCTTCCTCCAAGGTATCCGGGTTATCTAAATACCCATCCAGACCCGCCATGCTTGCCCCATATGGCATTGCTCGCGGCCATTGGATAGGGAAGTGTACAAAAGAACATGAAAGAAAAGAAAAGAGAGAAGACATTAGTAATCCGCAACATGCGACTAGCATATAAGATATTCATGATGATATCCTCATTGCGGCCGTTCAAAATAGTTCGACGGACGCATATGAGAGATCATTACCGATGTAACGTAATCCCATCACATTTTAACGGGTGGCAACTAAAATTTTGGAATTTCTTTCTCAAGCTGTCAAAAAAAGACAAACATAGTTGAAGAAGATCTGATTTATTCAAATAAAAGATACATTGTCCATTGTTGAAAAAAAATTACTGAACATTTGAAAACGGTCCGTAATCGGATGTTCGACGAAGCTTCCGTTTGATGTCGGAACAGGAGCGTTGTACGGCCTCCATGTCAACTTTGCGAATGCATCTCTTGATTCTACCAATCAACTGTTTGCAATTCGTGGCTCTCCAGTTATTTTTGTACACCAAGGAACTCAAAACCCCGAAAAAATCTTCGATTGGGCGACACTGAGCCAGATTTATGTTTTTGGGTACAAATGGGATCGTGGTTTTTGGGTACAAGTGGGATCGAATGGGTATTCAGGAAAGATTGTGTTTTTATGGCGTAAGCGATGACACTTTATCCGGCCAAAACACGTATTGTCCATCAACATGATGTTTTTGTAGAAACGGGATCAAAATTTTCTTCAAACATTCGTTCTGGTACACATCTTGATTGATTGCCAAACCAGAGGGCTTGAACCATGGCTTAGAAATGCCTTTCTCGGAAATGGCAATGTACAGCATCACTTTCTGTTCAAACTTATGTTTAAACTTATATTTTATGTTCGGAGGTGTAGTAGAACTATCCGTTGAATAGTATCGATCGTTTCCGGGAATCTGCGTCTTCGAAAGAGGGAAGTAGCTTTCGTCGTCCAAAACAAAACTTTTTCCGGAATAATTTTTAATCAACCAACGGCATTGGGATTTCAGCGTTGAAATCTGTGCATCAGTATATTCCGGGGCTCGTGTCTTCTTTCGGCACTTTATTCCGACTCTTTTCAATGTTTTGCAGATGTACTGGTGAGAACAGTTGAACTTTTTTGCGGCATCCCGTTGGCTCAGTGAATCCTTGTTGTTGAAGGCACGAGAAAGAGAACGAAGTCCTTTTGCGTCCATAATTTCGGCTGGTCTTCCACTACCTTGCTTGCGAGCAGTTGTTGGGGATCTTAGGATATGGTAAACAGTCGAAGTCGCAACATTTTCGCTTTTAAAATGTTGTACCGTATACGTTTTGCCGAGATTTCTGTGCAGTTCGTAGAACTGTACAACGCGCTCGCGAAATCCTTCTTGTTTCGACGGCATTTTGAGCAAAACTGAGCAAGCATAAACAAAACAGAAAATACTTACAGAAACAGGAGAGAAAGAGCTAACGCATACACACTCTTATTTCTCTCTGAGCTCGTTTGTTGTTGAGCATAGAGGCCTCGAAAAAATTCCAAAATTTTAATTGCCACCCGTTATTATAGAAGCCAAGCATTATTTGACTCCGTGCAACATTTGGAAATATCAGGGCCACCCTCCTTCCAGTTTGGGATCTATTTAAAAAAAATGCGATTTATCACTGGAACTGGAAATCCGTTAAATTTTTTCAGGATCAGGCTCAGGATCAACATAAGATTATTGTTTATTTCCAGCTAAAGGCTATAAACTACCAGTCAAGCCATCAGACCTAACAAAATCTGAAATTTGGTGACCGTATTTTTTGTATGGAGCACCCCAGGGACATCAAATGAAAACAATGGTTGTGTTCAGGGTCACAATATACCAACCGGACCTTTTCAGTGCCCTAAATCGTTGAAAAGAGTGTGATTTTATGTGTGAGTCGATTGTACAATCACATATACAATTCATACACTGATATCAAAATGTTTCTTTATTAATACACTCATACACAGAATATCATAAGCTCCAACTCATAAACGTTGCTTTGGAGTTTCGTAAGCCTGACTTGTGAATGGATTTTGTTTTACATGACGTTGTTTGTGTACACCTTTAAGCTTTCCTTTTTGCAAGTGTTGATTTATACTAGTGGCCAAGTCACTGGACCTGTAACCTCAACGTTCCAGGTTTCGAACCCAGGTTGCTCCATATTTTTATTCTCTGAACATCATTATATTACATGATGCAAATTAATAAAATTCATACTGATTTCTTGTGGCAAACTATTAATGCAAGCTTATGAATGTCGAAAGTTTATTTCGCTGAGTGTATGTATATATTAGATGATACCGGTCCTACGGGAACCTCGCGGTTATGTTTCTGATATAACCCATCGTTAATTTTGTTTTAATAAAAAATAGCATTTTATGATAAATTGTTTGAATGTTCATGTCAAGATGATTCAATCGACAATCAGCCATATCTTCGTTCACAGAGCCGTGCGGTAAATGAAACAACTTATTCTATTCGATTCTCCAGGAAATTTTACATAGGACTTGTCTAAAGAGCGAACACGAAATTATTGCGACACATTCAACAGGGCATAACTTTTTTACCATTGGGTAAAAATCAACCAAATTTTGCACACTTTCTCATTGATGTGTATTGTTTACATGGTGTCAAACTCGAAGTCGTGTTTTTCGATTCAACGAAAATGGAGGTGAACCAACGCGAGTCGAGAGAACAAATTCTTTCCATCCTGGAATTTCCTGACCTGTCGCACCGGCAGTTGGGAAAAATGTTGAACATTCACCATTCAACCGTCTCCAGAGTGTTGAAGCGGTTCCAGGAGCGGTTGACGTTGGACCACGGCAAAGGAGCTGGAAGAAAACCGAGACCGGAGAACAAAAAGATGGAGGGAAAGGTGAAACGGATGATTAAAGCAAATCCCAACGTCTCAAGCCGTGATTTGGCTAAAAAGATCGGCATGTCGCAGAGCTACGTCCAGAATACAAAGAAGAGAGCTGGACTACATACATACAAGGTACAGAACTTCCCAAGCCGCGATGAGCGGCAACAATCGACGGCTAAAACTCGGGCACGGAAGCTCTACGAGAAGATGCTGACAAAATATGGCTGCTGTGTGATGGACGACGAAACGTATATAAAAGCCGATTTTAAGCAAATTCCGGGGTTGGAGTTTTTCACCGGCAAGAGCAAGTTCTATGTGGACGACAAATTTAAGAAGAAGAAAATGTCGAATTTCGCCTCCAAATATCTCATTTGGCAGGCCATCTGCTCATGCGGACTGAGGAGTGAGCCTTTCGTGACAAAGGGCACAGTAAATGGCGAGATCTACAAATCTGAGTGCCTTGAGAATCGCCTTTTGCCGTTCTTGCAGCAGCACGACGAAGCTCCGCTATTTTGGCCAGATTTGGCATCATGCCACTATTCTAAAAGTGTTCTGGAGTGGTATGAGGCCAATTCGGTCCATTTTGTTCCAAAGGACATGAATCCGCCAAACTGTCCGGACTGCGCCCGGTGGAGCAGTACTGGGCAATGATGAAGCGGGAACTTCGGAAGAGCAAGAAGGCAGTCAAAGACGAGAAAGACATGTTAGGAAAATGGAAAAAAAAAACTTGATAAACTGGTACCGGATGACACTGTAAAAAATTTGATGGAGGGCATCAAGCGAAAATGCGTTCAATTTTACACTCAAGGCTCCATCGATTAACTTTTCTTTTGATTTTTGAAGTAAATATATGTATAAAACTACCCTAAAATTTTGGTTTGATTCTAAACATTATAAGAAAATTGGCATGACATTTTCGGTGTCGCAATAATTTCGTGTTCGCCCTTTATTTGGTTAATCTTGAGCCACTCCGAGTTAAGATATCTGTAAACTATTCAAGAATACAAGCGGAAGTGGGGTAAAACCAGCCATATCTACGTTCACAGAGCCGTGCGGTAGTTGAAACAGCTTTTATTCGATTTCCAGGAAATTTCACATGGGACTAGCACTATTTTGTTGATCTTGAGCCTCTCCTTGCAAAGATGTCTATAAATTATTCCAGAATATAAGGGGAAGTGGGGTAAAATAAGCTCTATAACTCCATAACAAAATCTATGCGGTAATTGAAACCAGTTCCATTCGATTCCCCGGACAATTTCCAAGCGGCAATGACCTTGTTTATAAGCTGCGCTTAAAAGCAACATAAGTTACAGATATTTTCCTTAGTTTTCATCAGTTCTTGCCCACTGTGCAGTGCTGGATTATTATATTTCCGAACCATGGGGAGCAGACACCGCTTCAAGCATTCCCGAACGTAAACAACAAACGGATTTGAAAGCATTCCACACTGCACAAAACCATTGCTTTTTTACCGAATTTTTCGGTGAAAATTGACATACCGGCATTGTCAATAGTTTGACTAGCACGGACCGTGTAGACCTGATCACCCGGAAGCGTATTTTTTAATCAAATTTTACGCAGGAGGCATCATCCATAATTACTCATGCCGTTTTTCCGCACAGCAGTTTATCTTATAATTTACGGGCCCTTGGTTTGACAGATACTGCCTGTTTTTCACTTCGTCTTGGCTACTTCTGCTTCTTGAAAGTCCTTAGTCCATTCCGTGTTTTTGTTGGATCGACGTTACTCTTCGAAGTTCCCAGATTTTTGGCCACATGTCAAATGGAAGTACTCTTTATACGGGCGAAAGCTTGCGTGATTTTCCAGTCCAGTTTATGGTCCACAGGGTCCGGTTTACGTCCATATTTTTTTGTCCTGAAAAGAAGTGTCACGAACTGTTCCGATGCTCACACCTTCCATTTTCGTCAACTAAAGTGCATTTGTGCACGATCGGTTGGCGTTTTTTGAGGAATTGCTTCGCATTTTTATGAAAAGTAAATGCACCGGCACTTGAGATGCACAGAAATATAGATTGAAGTGTAAGCAATGGTACACAGTAGTGATCAGCTCTTTAATCTGGAAGCAACAGTGGCGCATCAGAATCGGGCTTAGACTTTCTGGGACACCCTATATAATCCATCTTCATGTATATTTCGTCGTTCATGAGGATGCATCCTTCGTATTTCGTAAGAACCTCGTTGTACAACTCCCGGGTACATATTTTGACCACTAGATTCTGATTCAGCGTCCTGTTTGGTTGCTTACTGGCCCGGAAAAGATTGAAATCTTTCTCGTAGATAAATCCTGCTGCCATTGATTTGGCTGACATTGAATTTCATCGAAAAAAAAACATCGAATTCTAATGCAAAAATAAGATCGACCTCGAAAGCTCTTAATGAGCAACTGTGGAAGAGCATTTATAAGCATTAATTGATAGCAGGCAATAAATTGATTGTGCACGGCAATAAGCGAGAAATGCTAAGAGTGGAGAAAGAAAAATATGCTTGTTGCTATTTGCTGCATATTTCGGACTCATAAATCATCATAAATCCTAATATTTCGGCACAAACTTCGATATTTGGGTTGGCTATGAAACTGATGGAGGTTGAATCTTTAGATGTAGACGCAAAGCTCTTCTCATGAAATCAAAAATAAACAATGGCTTCGATTCTTTTGAGAATGATCATTAAACAATTAGTGGAGACCTACTATGGGTAATGCCATTATCTAAGATAAATTTACGGAACTACTTTATAAAACAAAGATTCTATTGTTATAAATCGTTTTGCAATTGACAGCTAATGAAGAAGTGCTACTGATGAGTTAAAGGTTGCTTTCACTTTTATCAAATCCTTTACATTTTTTTCAATTTGTCTAAGCTCGAACTAGCGAGTGGTTTCCATTCATGCCTACCGGACAAGGTATCTTCATTTCCATATTTTATGTGCGGGTGGCAGCGTGACGAAACGGAACACTCACCAAAAATAAAAACAACCGTCAGCACGACCATACGTTACGCGATCTCGCACCGATATAGTCTGAGCACAATTATTATCATTGTTGTCCATCCAACGCAACTAGCCGACCCAGAGGCATTCGAAATCATTATTTAGAATTATGCAAATGTAACTCGATGCTGACGACCGTGTTACAAATTGTTATTAGGGTGGTCTTGATTTTATTGCTTCCAACAAGACATTTTTTTGATAATTTCGCGCAAAACAGCGTTGCCGTTAGCTACAGTTGGCATCCATTCAGTGCTGTAGAAACTGTTTTCTTTGCCTTGTAAATTTGTGAGCATCAAGAATAATCAAGGGAACATGCGGTAGAATGTTACAAATGAATTAATGAAATGAAAATATAAATAATAAAAATAATTAAAAAAAAAGGATGCAAATATGAGTTCGTTATAATAAATGTTGCTGGGCGTGAAGTAATAACATAAAGATTTTGATGATTGTCAATCAGTAATTGTCATATGGCTTCAATAATCAATGTTTATTGTCCTAACTCTGAATAAATTTTAACTCCAAATATTGACTGGTTGTTAATATAATTATCTTTCAATTTCTGAACCACCCTAAGAGACAATAGCCTGGCTATTCCGGTAATATTTTACACGCATAAAATTTATCACTTAGATTCCACCTTTAAACATCTACAAATTTTATCAATCTTGTCTTAAAATGTAAATATTATCGAAAAAATAATGTACTGGATTGTATAATGGGTATGCAGTAATAATTCAAAATCTTAATAAAATGCAATCTAAATGGAAAGGTGTTTGCTCTATGTATTATTAACTTGATTCTATGTTATTCGCTAGGTAAATATTACTCCAATTGCATTAACATTTTTGTTAGTAGTATGTTTAGTTAGTTATTGTCTTTTTTAACATAATTTAATTTTTTTTTTTGAAAATTATATAAAAGGTGGCTAAGTTCAACTCCCGGTCTGGTCTAGGAATTTTTTGTTAAGACAAATTTGTCGACTCCTTGGGCATAGGGTATGATTGTACTTGCCACACAATCATACTAATGCAAAAATGGTACCTGACATCGGAAGCTCTTAATTAATAACTGTGGAAGTGCATCTAGAACACCCTAGTTTCAAATAAAATTGCGTAGTTTTTATTACATTTTGTAATAAATGCGATCAACGCCATGTACTGTAGATTGTTATGTATATTATATGGTTATGTATTTTTTTTCCATTGAAATCTATGAGACGACTTTTTTGAGTGTACCACAAATCCAAATCCGTACTAACAGTATCTTCCAGTCTGTGCAAAATAGCACCCGTTTCGAAATGATACCGTATGACACATGTTTCCTTGCATTGTGTTAGTCTTGTTTCGAACCGTCATTTTTTTCACATAGGACCACGTGAATCTTGAATCATCGAAAACTTTCTGTCTCTTTGCAGCTTTGATTTATCCCCCGAGCGCCTTTTTCGGTGTCAGAAAACCATCATCTCAATGGCAGTATCTCCATTGACTAAAGGACTGTTTCTATTAGATTATGCAAATATACTTACGCAGGTCCGGTGGGCATCATCCGAATGTGTGCTGGAGTTGTCATACGGCAACTTTATTTATTTCACGGCTCGATTCATAATGATCATATTTTACGATGATGTTAATAATTTTGAGCTTTTCTAAGTCATTTCAATCAATTCGTCCAACAACACCGCGAGTTGAAGCTGAGAACTGCACGATGCGGAAGAAGTCTGTCTGCCACACACCGTTCGGGCGGAACGATCTTGACGGTATCCCGGTGCGAATGCGGCAGCAGTGC
This sequence comes from Aedes japonicus, assembly GCA_034211315.2. Taxonomy (NCBI): domain Eukaryota; kingdom Metazoa; phylum Arthropoda; class Insecta; order Diptera; family Culicidae; genus Aedes; species Aedes japonicus. Next base: position 118,449 of record JASCZW010005584.1, read on the forward strand.
AGATCAATCCTCTGCATGCGTATTTCGGAACATTAGTTTTGATTTCCCACAGCAGAACCGATAGGAGGCGACCGTGTCATATGTAAGACGAGCAATGTGCCGGACGGTAAACGATATAATATTAAATTATAAATATGATACTACTGTCGCGCAGCAGGATTTTACGACTCCTTTCTTATTATCGATCAATGAAATTATGTTGATTTTATTGGAAAGGAGAGGCACTTCCATCTGTGGTAGAGGCTTTCCAGTTTCATACTTGTGGGCACCATTCAAACGATTATCGCCATTATCTATTTGGGCGATCCGTTGTTGGTGGCATCTGTCGTCAAACGTTGGATGGACGTGTCACCTAAATTGGAACGTGCGCTAGTTCGGGTGAGATTAGCTGTTTTTTTTATTTTTATTTTTAGCAATGGGACTATGACAATCACTTATCATCTAAATTTTTTTTTTGAATTTTTTTTAAATATCAAGGGTAAGTTTTTACAATTATTACAATTATTTCAAGAGCTCACTTTTTCGATCCTTTCAAAAACTTTGCTTCACCGGACATAAAAGCACATATGACCTCAAATGCAATAACTTCTATTCTACCTGTAAAAACCACAACATTCTTGATATTGTTACATTGTCAGTGTAATTTGGTTTATATAAGGGTAATAAATCGATCACAGTCGAACTTCATCGGTTAATTAAGCTGTTATACTTAGACTTTCTTTTCAATCAGCGTAATTGTAAGCAATATGACGACGCAGAGAACTATTGGAACAGTTAGGCATTTTTCACAGCAGTTTTGTTTTATTTGTTTATGAACACGAAAAACATGTCTATTGCAACCAGGGCATGTTCATAAACCACGAAAACTCATTTTTTTAAATCACAGACCCCTCCCTCTCCCCTCGTAAACTTTTTGAAATTTTGTATGGAGCGTAGACTTTGGTTAACCCCTCCCGTCCCCCCAGAAAAGTTTACGTGGTTTATGAAAAGTTCCTCATGAAGAAGTCCGGGCTGAGCAGAATATATTTGAAAACAACTTTGAGAAACAAAATTTGGAACTTTTACTCCAAACAATTCTCGAGTACTTTTTCAAATGGACGTAAGTAACATTTGGACAAAAATGAGAAAATCAGTATTGAACTTTTTTGAGTTAATTTTTATTCCTATTTGAAAACCAGACATGTTTATCCCAATTAAATTCCACTGAATGACACATTGGTCAAAGATATTACATCATTGTGCATATTTTTTACACCAGGAGTGAAAATTCAAGTTTCATTTAGTAAAATGTTTCTTACAACGTGCGTCAAAATGATACGTCAGTCTGCGAATGACGATGTTGATGCATCGAAATGTTAGGTCAAGTTGTCATATTTCACACAGATACGTTGAACTTGAATCCTAGAGGGTTTGAGCTGTTTAGTGGAATACCTGTAACTAGAAATTAGAAGAATAATTAGTATTTCCAAGCCGAGTTAGTTGGAATTAAATGGAAAATACTGATTATTCTTCTAATGTCTAGTTACGTCGAACTTATCAAAACGACGTATTA
>JASCZW010005584.1:122500-164647 GCA_034211315.2 Aedes japonicus
ACAGAGGTCACCAGTGCCGAATTTGGAGGCCACTGCAAGTACCAGCAGTAGCAAGTCACAGGGGTTCCTGACCCAGCTGTTCACCCCGCAACGCAACAGTTGCACAACTCGAGGGGATAGTGTTGGGAAGAGAGACGCGATGGAGGTAGTCAGAAACCGGATCGACGAACTATATGTCTATGTAAAGGAAAACGTACACAAGGAAATAAAAGAGATGGTGACTCGTGTCAAATCGGCCTTGATTGCAGCCGAACGCGAACAAGACGCACTAAGGATGAGAGCAGAGACTGCCAAAAAGGTTCTGCAGGACGGCCTAAAGGCAACGGAGAAGGCAACGGTTCATGAACTGCAGCCGCCAAATGAACCCAAGAATCCACGCTCGGAGAAAAGCAAAAAAGACACACCAGAAGACAAGGAGGAGCCGAAAAAAGCTAAAAAATGACGAGGAATGGCAAAGGCAGTGAATGGCGCACTGTTGGCAACCAGAAAGACAAAAAGAAGAGAAATAACCAGCAAGTAGTCTGGAGAGAAGAAAAAAAGATGCCTAGGCCTCGTCGGGAGCGAAGTAAAGGCAACGCTCTAATTGTTGAGGTAAAATGGGGAACGACGTACGCTGAACTCCTCCGAAAAGTGAGTGCTGATGCGAAGTTGAAGGAACTAGGAGAGAAAGTGGTGAAAAAAGTGAGATGCTCTTCGAGCTGAAGAAGGATCCTGCCATCACGAGCACAGCCTTCAAGACGCTTGTCTAAAAGTCTCTTGGTAGAGCTCTCTCACAGGAGACTGTGATCGAGTGCAAAGATCTTGACGAGATCACAACAGAAACAGGCTGCGAAGGGCGCTGAAGCGGCATTGCGATCTTGGAGATGCACCAATGACAATCCGGTTGAGGAAGGCGTACGGTAGCACGCAGACGGCGATACGTATTGCATAGTGATCGTTGGCTTTGCAGATGACATCGTATTATCAGTGAAAGGCAAAACACTGGAAGAAGTGGAAATGCTGGTGACCGAAGCAATCGGCATAATTGGAAACTTGATGCAGGGGTCGAAGCTGAAGATAGCCCACCACAAAACGGAGGTACTAATGGATAGCAACTACGAAGCGGTACAGCGAGCAGAAAACGTCATCGGAGGGCTTGCCATAGCCTCGAAGCGTGTGCTGAAGTATCTGGGTGTGATGATCGACGACCGGCTAAATTCCAACAGCCACGTAGAATATGCCTGTGGGAAGGCGACGAAGGCCATTAATGCGGTACCCAGAATCATGCCAAACAGCTACGAACCTAGCAGGAACAAGCGGCGTCTACTGGCTAATTGTATCATCATCAATATTGAGATACGGATGTCGAGCCTGGGTCGCAGCGCTGGAAACCTAGCAAAATCGGGTAAAGTTGAACAGTCCGTTCAGGCTCATGGGCATGCAAGTCGTGAGTGCGTACCGAACTATTTCATCGGAGGCAGTATTCGCCATTGCTGGATTGATCCCGATTGGCATCACTATTACGGGGGACAGTGAATGTTATCAACGGAGAAAAATTAGAGTAGTTTGAAAGCTGTTGAGAGCGGAGTCGATGGCCGAATGGCAACGAGATTGGGACACTGGGGACGATGGATGACCTGCTCATACCAGATTTGGATGAAGAGGAAGCACGGAGAGGTAAAGCTGTACCTTACGCAGTTTCAGCCAGGCAATGCTTGCATTGATTCGAACACGCAGCGTCACCCTTTTGTGGAGTGCGGAGTGCGCAGGCGTCCAAGAAACACCGATTAACGTCGACTATAGAATGTGTCGTGATGAAAGTGCTTGGAATGCGGTCAACGGAGCCACTACGCAAATCAAGTTGGCTCTACAGCGAAAATGTCGGGAGAATCAAGAAGTGAAGTGTTGAGTGGAGTAGCGGGTTGTCGTTCCCCGGTGATGTTCCAATTTCATTGTATGGTAGGTCCGCAGTCGGGGAGAACTCGAGTTGATTGCGTCAGTATGTGGGAGCTAAATGGCTCACCGTCGTTCGCTTTCGGGATCCTCAGACAGGTAATCCTTCGTCGAAAAAGGATAGATCCACGGTCAGGAACTACTCATCTCAATAACGTTGAGGATGGGAGCTGAATGGCTGAACCAAGTGAGGTGAGAGCAAAATAACTGTGACAAGGAGTCGGAGCTAAATGGTTCTATTGTAGCCAAATGGCCAATACCCTGCACGAAGTAATATCATAGGACAGTCCCGTGCGTGGGTTCCTTATGTGCAACAATGAACCAGGTTTGAGTGGGATCAGAAGTCGGCCTTTTCTCAAAGGTCTACCCTGACCATACTCTGACACAGTGCACGATGACCAAGTTCAGGCCTCTGTGTTAGGTCAGTTCATAAGGATTTCCCGAGCCTCGTAAATAAAAATAGATAGATAGAATAGATATATTCATAGATGTAACGTGCAAATCAGCAAACAAAGATAATACCTAAATCCACACTCGTGTTTACACATATTTCGGTATTAATTTGATCTTTTGCTGTACTTAGATATTACAGCTTTTTTTGGCTACACGTTTTTTGGCTTACAGTTCTTAACAAGTGAAAGATGAAACAAATGTTTGAGGAAGAGCGAAATATGAAATTGGAAATCTAAGTTATTTTTAATGTAGACTCGGTCGTTATGGTGGCCCTTTTCTGCACGCGTGAATCTGTGGATTTTTTACAATTAGCAAGAACTTGTTGCAGGAATTTGCAGCATAGTTAACAAAGTTTATTTTTTCTTATTCCTAGGCAACTTGTATTATTGGTCAAGGAGTAACAGTTATATCAAGTTCTTATTCACTTGTACACAGGTGTGATCCATCCTTCAAATATACTTCATGTTAAGCTACACACAAAACATTTTATAATAAATCCTAGAGGGTTTGAGCTGTTTAGTGGAATACTTGTAACTATAATTTAGAAGAAAAAATTAGTAATCTCCATTTAATTCCAACTACCTTTGCTTATCTTCGACAGATACGCGTATTTCGTCTACAATGTGCAGACTTCTTCAGTGTCTCGTACTAATAACGTCGACGTTATTAGTACGAGACACTGAAGAAGTCTGCACATTGTAGACGAAATACGCGTATCTGTCGAAGATAAGCAAAAGTAGTTGGAATTAAATGGAGATTACTAATTTTTTCTTCGAAATTATAGTATTTTATAATAGTTGAGCGATTCCACGAACAAATGGGAAATTTTTCCAGTTTTTATTTTTTGTATTTTTTGATTTGCATGAAACCTTGCATACAAGTTTTTGGGGAAGAAAAACGCCGTTTTGCATACTTGGATCGCCATTTTGAATCTAGCCTTACTTATGAGAAGGGCCTATGAAAAATGCACATGATATCTTCAAAAAATTGTATCTCGGAAACGGTTTGTCCGATTGGTTTGGTGTCTTTGGCGAAGTTTTGGACAATTGTTGGTGCTATATGGAGAAAATATGCACGGTAAAAAAAAGTTTGGTTTTTGTGTTTTGAACTAAAATATAGATTTTCCCTTAAAAGTGACCTGTCAATAATTTTTTAATTATTCTTATGTTATAGCTGACTTAAAATGCTATCTAGTGCACAGTGAGTTGTTCTGGAGAAAAATAGGTTACAATGAAAAAAAAAAAAATTAAAAAAATTACAATTTTCAAAAAAGCTATTAAGAAAAGTCAAAAAAATTTGTCACCCTAATTTTATGAAAGTACAGATGCACCGTTTAGAAGATATTACTGATTTAATATTGATTTTTTTGATAACTTAATAAGTTTTGGCCCTTTTCGGATGTATCCCGTGTTTTTTCAGTTTCAAAAGTATTTTTTTCGGAAAGATTGGAAAATTTTGAGTTAAAATGACACTGACAGCTTAAAGATTCGAGTGAAATTCTCTGCCTTAAAAGTATTTTGAAAAACAAGTTACAAAATCCCACTATCAGAAACAATGATTTCTTCAAGTGATTTTTGGTGCGTTGTGCTGAAAACGTGCTAACAAGTATTAGATACAGGTAATTAGATACCAGTTAGCTGTACTACGTACAGTTGGTGATTGTAAACATGGTCTTTGTTGGAACTAGTCCACCATGGCCACGCTGGCCATAACGAGGCTAGCTCCGTCGATGACCGTTTCTTAATAATAAACTAGACGGCTGCCGACTGATACCTCAATCAACAACCGCCGCACTCTTTATTCATTCCAGGTATATACAATTTACAATCTTCTTCAATAACAATATACCTATGCCAGCAAATCTACCTCGCTCCAACTCTCCAAACTCGTACCTGAAGGTTCGACGATACCTGAGCGTTCAACTCCACCTATCTTCCAACAGTCTTTACCCAGTATTCTATGATTTCTACCCGTGAGCTGTATAATAATGTCTGACTCGATTCTGAATTAATCCAGTATCTACCAAACAGTAAATGCAGAAAGGTTGCTAGTAGCATAGTGATTATAGTAATTTCAGCTCATAATCCTGTGTTTTTGAACGAGATCTAGTGTTGTTTGATAACATAATAATTGTAAAGGAAAGTGTAACACGTTTTGGTGCAAAGGTAAGTTTTAAATACACATTTTAATTATATGTTTTGTGATATTTTCGTACAAAACTAACAATTGGAAAATATTGTCTATGTTACAGATTACAAAATGAGTAAAATAAAATGTATTCGCCCATTCAAAGACATTCAGTGTTCGAAAGAGCTGCGATATCTCACGGATGGTATCATCCAAAAACTAAAATCAATTGGATTTTCCAAGGTATCCACACTCAACACCAAGGATTTTCGTATTTGTTCGTCTTGCCGTCTACATATTGATTCAAGAGCTCACCTCACCCAAAACGAAGAACAAAGCGTAGTCGGCGGCTCAAGGATGCCAACTGTTCAGACCATACCTGATGTACCTGATTCGCAAAGCTATGAAAGTTTGGTCACGATACCATCAGCGTCAACGCTAAGCACAATTCAATCAAATGAAGACTTCACGATGCCTGTAGACGTCGAAATATTCAACCGAGGAATAGCAGCTATTCGTGTTTCGCCTATAGATTTAGGTAAGGTTAAAAATGTTCACTATCCTGAAAAAAGTGCGCTGGAAATCGTCGAAGGTGTACGAAGAAATCTTTTTAAATTAGACGCTAAAACAGAAAAAGCAAACGAGTTTGATGAAGTCATAGAAAATATGAAAATGAAATTTTTAAGTTCAGCCACAAGGCAAGAAAAACTTTTAATTTTATCATTGTTACCAAAATCATGGTCAGTACAAAAAATTGTAGACGAATTTGAAACGAGTAGAAATATGGCATCAGATGCAAGAAAGGAAAGAGATAATGTATTTGATTCATCTCAAGGTTCAAGCTCTGGAAAAGCTTTGAGTAATGAAACAAAAGAACTGGTTTTGAATTTTTTGAGGACGATGATATAAGCCGTGCAATGCCAGGCCAAAGAGATTTTGTTAGCGTAAAGACAGGAAATAAGAGATTAGCTGTTCAGAAAAGATTGTTAATGATGACATTGAGAGAAGCTTTTAATCGCTTTAATGAAATGTACGTCAATGTAAAAATAGGGTTTTCATCATTTGCAAGCCTCCGGCCAAGGCAATATAAACTATTGACTATCACAGGAACACATAATGTTTGCGTTTGCACTACGCATGAAAATGTCAATTTAATTCTACATAGCTTGAAAAAATACAATGTCTTGAATGATCTAAAAACATTAACGAATAGATTACTTTGCGAAAATAAGACAACTCATTGCCATCTACGAAGATGTAAAAACTGCCCAGATACCTCAGTTTTAGAAGACAGTTTATTGAAACAACTGGAAGAAAACTTTGTTGAAAAGCTTTCATTCGAACAATGGGTTACCACTGACAGATGTGATTTAGAAACTATTGTAAAGCAAACCGATGAGTTTGTTTCATTTTTCAGCTCAAAATTAGAAAGTTCGATTCCGCATGATTTTGTAAAAACCGAACAATCCAATTTTTTGAAAACTACAAAACAAAACTTGCAAGATGGTGAATTTTTAGCTATTTGTGACTTTTCTGAAAATTACAGCTTCATTTTGCAGGATGAAGTTCAATCACACCATTGGAACGTGCAACAGGCCACAATCTATCCTTTCGTAATATATTATACTGAAAATATGCAAATTAAACATTTTAGCTTCATTATAATTTCTGAAGAACTAAGACATGATTCAGTCGCTGTTAATTTGTTTATTGATAAAATGATAAACTTTTACAAATTGATCAAAATAAAAACATAAAAAAAATTATTTTATGTCAGATGGTGCTGCTTCACAGTATAAAAACCGAAAAAACTTTTCTAGCCTTTGTAAATTTAAGTCAAAGTATGGTATTGACGCTGAATGGCATTTCTTCGCAACATCGCACGGAAAAGGTCCATGCGATGCTATTGGAGAGTACGATAAAACGCATGGCTACCAGAGCAAGTTTAGCCAAAGAACGCGAACACCCGATAAAGACTGCAAGAGAGTTATTTAATTGGGCAAACAAACGAAAAGAAGAAGCACTTACAAAGTTGTCATTTTGTTATTCTACTACAGAAGAATACGAAAATATGTCTTTGCAGCTAAATAATCAATATAATAATGCAAAAACAATTCAAGGAACTCAAAAATTCCACTCATTTCTTCCTCTATCAGAAAATACAATAAAGGCAAAGCTTTATTCAAACTGTCCTGACAATGATGCCAAAATATTCGATATTGTTAAGAAAGTTGTGTAAACAATAATTTTATAAAAATACAGGAATAAAAATAAACTGATGATATCCAACATATAATGTTATTTTTTATTGCGCACAATAACCATCCCTGAAAAATAAGCTTAATTCGCTCTTTTGAATCTTGCTAATTGAGGAGCTTGCATTTGCAGTTCTCAAAAAGGTGTATCTCGAAATCGAGTTGTCTCATCGGTTTGATGTCTGGGGCAATGTCCGACAATAGAGAGAAAATATGCACAGTATAAACACATCCAGTTTAAATGGATTAAACTGTTAGGCGATATGCAAGAGTTGAATGCACATTTCAACACAATACACCAAAAATCACTGGAAGAAATCATTGTTCCTGATAGTGGGATTTTGTAACTTGTTTTTCAAAATACTTTTAAGGCAGAGAATTTCACTCGAATCTTTAAGCTGTCAGTGTCATTTTAACTCAAAATTTTCCAATCTTTCCGCTAAACAGCAAAAATACTTTTGAAACTGAAAAAACACGGAATACATCCGAAAAGGGCCAAAACTTATTAGGTTATCAAAAAATCAATATTGAATCAGTAATATCTTCTAAACGGTGCATCTTAGAAAAATGTTACCGAAGTACTTTTTGCTTGCAAATTTGATGTACTTTCATAAAATTAGGGTGACAAATTTTTTTGACTTTTCTTAATAGCTTTTTTGAAAATTGTAATTTTTTAAAAATTTTTTTTTTTCATTGTAACCTATTTTTCTCCAGAACAACTCACTGTGCACTAGATAGCATTTTAAGTCAGCTATAACATAAGAATAATTAAAAAATTATTGACAGGTCACTTTTAAGGGAAAATCTATATTTTAGTTCAAAACACAAAAACCAAACTTTTTTTTACCGTGCATATTTTTTCCATATAGCACCAACAATTGTCTAAAACTTCGCTCAAGACACCAAACCAATCGGACATGTGCATTTTTCATAGGCCCTTCTCATAAGTGAGGCTAGATTCAAAATGGCAAACCAAGTATGCAAAACGGCGTTTTTCTTCCCCAAAAACGTGTATGCAAGGTTTCATGCAAATCAAAATATATGAAAATTACTCGTTGCTGAAATGATATGGAACCGCTCTGTTGTATTAGAAATGTATTGCATGCATGTTTTGCAACACATTTGGAGGTTTGGATCGCTCGTATTTTATATCTTCTTCCATTGCTGCAAGTGATTTATTCTTTATTGTTATTCTTCAAAACATTGTTTCATACATTCATAAAACATCAACAGGACAACATGTTATAGATAGTTTTAAACACTGTTGATATTACATTACAAAGGATTGTGGTTTCAATGCCAACGAGAAGCAAATCATAGAAAAACCGCGATTCGAAGTAAATCTGGACTCACGGTTTAATACACCACCGCGTTCCTGGTGGTTGAAACAAACACCGTTTGACAGGTATTTGTTGATATTTCATTGACGAAGAAATTGGCGAAAATTGATCGATTGTTCGACGCATCTCGAAATTACGGATCATGGAACTTGAGAAAAGACAATTAATTGTGCACAAACTATTAAGGAGAGATAATACGCAGAAGAATGTACAACGTCCTTCTAGTTCGATCGTATATTTGACAAGACAGTACCATGACAAGATTCAGAACAGAGAGTACACTCATATAGAAGGTTAACATAAACAGGGTAATAATCATTTAGTTCGCACAGATAAAATACAGATAAAGCACAGCTTAACATATCATACTCCTACACTCCCCCTTAAGCTGATGTATTTATCCCCATAGCAGCTCGATTACGTTCCAGTTTAATCCGTTCAAGCGACTTTGTCAAGCCATCCGCAATTTGCTGTTCGGTGCTCACGTAATTCAGCTCAACGATGTTCTGCTCCAAAGCGTCCCGGATAAAATGATGACGGATGTCGATATGCTTTGTTCGCGGTGTGTATCCTCCATTCTTAGCAATGCATATAGCACTCTGGTTATCGCAGCGTAGTTCGATGGGTTCTTTCAAGCCGAATTGCGACATCAAACTACGCCACCACATGGCCTCCTGAACAGTGGCGGACAAGGCCATATACTCAGCCTCGCATGTAGAGAGAGCGACCGTCGGTTGCCTTTTGCAGCACCAAGATACTGCAGCGCCCTGTAGCATAAATATATAGCCACTAGTAGACTTCCTGTTGTCCAAATCAGAAGCCCAATTAGCGTCAGAATAGCCGGTCAACTCGGAATCACCTTGCTTTGTATACCGTAATTTGAGCTTCGACGTACTTCGCAGATATCGAAGCAAATGCTTTACTGCGTCCCAGTGTTTAATTCCAGGATTCGTATTGAAACGACTCAGTTGGTTGATAGCAAATAGAACATCGGGTCTGGTACATTGGGCAAGGTACATAATACTGCCCACAGCTTCCTGGTAAGGTACCCTTTTCATCCTTTCAACCTCATCCACGGTTTGCGGAGCCATGTCCTTGGTCAGCTTCAGGCTTGGATTCATCGGTGTAGATGCAGCTTTTGCAGTTTGCATACTGAACCGCAACAGCATGGATTCAATATACGCCTCCTGATCTAATGACACGGTGTCCCTTCCACGTGTGATCCGAATTCCGAGGCAGTTGCTTGCTTTTCCCAAGTCTTTCATGCGGAACATGTTGCTTAATTTTGTCTTGATTTCTTTTGTCAGCGTAACGTCGTTGGAGAAAATAATCACGTCGTCAACGTAGATAGCAATGAACAGGGTTCGATTGCCTTCGATTCGATAGTACAGGCATGGATCGTACTTCGAGGGGTCATTCCGAAACTTCGAAGTGCCGTGTCAAGCTTTGCATTCCAGACACGACTGGACTGTTTCAGCCCATAGAGGCTTTATTCAAGCGACATACCAGCTTTCGTTGATCCGGTTGTTCCGAAACATGGAGGTTGATCCATATAAATCTCCTCCGACAATTCTCCTTGGAGGAATGCTGTGGTCGCGTCCATCTGATCAATGTAGAGTCCGTGTTTGGCAGACAAGGCGAAAAGGTATCGCAGTGAACTATGACGAACGACTGGCGAATAGGTTTCATCATAGTCCACCCCCTTTCGCTGCGAATAGCCTTTCACGACCAAACGTGCCTTGTGCCGATCCACGTTACCGTTCGCATCGTGTTTGATCTTAAAGACCCATTTACACTTAATCGGCTTCCGACCAGCTGGCAGCTCGGTCAAGGTCCAGGTATTGTTTTCCATTAGTGCCGTGAATTCTTCACACATCGCTTGCTTTCAGACTTCAGCATCTTCCCGGGACAGGGCTTCCTGATGGGTCTCAGGTTCACCGTCAGCTAGTAGGCTCCTAGCTACGGCCATGTCGATCGCGGTTGCGACTCCACTGAATTCCTCCGGTGTCTCGGGATGCATTGACGCCTTTTCCTGGCCACGACCATCACTCTCGGCCGGTTCAGCTACCTGTAAAGTTTTCAAATGCGGCAGACCTTTGATCGAAACTTCAAATTCATTTAACTTACCTGGAAGTTTGTGCTCCCGACCGCTTCGCCTCAACACCTGTGACCGAGGTGGATATGAAGATTTGCGCAGTGGGAGCACAGGGGTCATGTTGATCACCGTTTCTTGCGACAAGTCGAAACCGTTGAAATCACCTACGTCGTCAATGCTATCGTTGTCGCAGTCTGTGTAGAACTCATCTTCATCATCGTCGACACCGTGTTCCTCGTCTTCCTTAGCCGGAGAGATTACAGCTGGTGACATGGAAACAAACTCGAAATCCAACTGAACCTCGTTTCTTTGTTGCGTATCATCCGGTGAGCTTGGCATACCTTCGTCGATGAAACTGACTTCACGGCTGGTAAACACCTTACGCGATTGCGGATCGTATAGTCGATATCCCTTCGTATTATCATCGTATCCAACGAAGACACACTCCCGAGATTTGGGATCCAACTTTTGACGCCGTTGTTTTGGTATCTGCACCATAACCTTGGTACCGAAGATTATCAGGTGAGCCAAATTCGGTTTTGCTACTCCAAATCTGCTCTGGTGTGGAATCATGGCCTTGCGTGGGAGATCGATTGAGCAGATAGACGGAAGTGTGCACGGCTTCAGCCCAGAAAGTTTTCGCCATACCTGCTTCAAACAACAAGCACCATGCGCGCTCCACTATTGAACGGTTGGCGCGCTCTGCCATGCCGTTCTGTTCCGGAGTATAAGCTGTTGTTTTCTGATGCTGGATGCCGCTTTGCCTCAGGTAGCTCTCGAATCCCTTGTTTACATATTCCTTCCCATTATCACTGCGAAGCAGCTTCGAGGCTTCCGTTCGGACTGACGCTCAACTATCGTGTGAAATTCCTTGAAGGTTCTCAAGACTTCTGCCTCCGATTTCGTCTTAAGAAAGTATGTCCACATTTTTCGGGATTTATCATCAACGAAGACGATGTAGTATCTGCTGCCGCCGAGTGAATTCACTTCCATGGGCCCACAGATATCTGTGTGCACAACATCGAGTACCTCCGCAGCACGTGAGCCTTTCTTGCTAAAGGGATGCTGGCAATGTTTCCCTAATGCGCACACCGTACAATCCCTCGCTTTCGCATCGACGAACTTGATTCCATCCACCAATCCGTTGGCCAGCTTACGAATACTTTTGAAGTTCAAATGGCCGAGTCTCTGGTGCCATATCTTCATGTTAATAGCAGATCAGCAAGCCAAGCCGCTACTTGTATCCTGCTGCCGCTGCTGTTTGAGCTGGAACAAATCGTTTTCGTGCTTACCCGTAGCCACAGTGTCACCGATTCTGTTGATCACCTTGCATCCGTCGTTTGTAAACACGACCGTGTATCCCTTCTTTACTATCTGGTTGACGGAGAGTAGGTTCACTGAAAGATTCGGAACCAGCTGAACTTCGTACACTGGAATGCTATCCTCCTGACATACTGGCCTCAAGATAGTCGAACCAGTTCCAATCACGTTCATGTTATTTCCGTTAGCAGCAACAACGGTTCCAGTCGAAGGTTTCACATTGTCCAGTAACTCTCGGTGGCTGGTCATGTGCACGCTAGTACCGGAATCGACGAACCAGCCTGTTCCTTTCGTCGACGAAAACGTTGACAGCACCGCACAGAATGCTTCTTCCTTTCTCGTACTCCTACAGTCGCGTGCTATGTGGCCAAACTTATGGCACTTTCGACATTTTGGCCCTTTCGGGGATCACTCCTCGGCTCATTCTTCGGTTTGTGTTTACCACTACCACCAGCCGCTCTTGCACTTCGATTTGCAGCAAACGCCGTGTCCTCCGCAGAGAATTTCACCTCCTGCAACAGTTTTGTTTTTATTGCATCACCGGTGATCGCAATTCCCGAATTTTCTAGCGCCATTATCATGGGGCGATATTCTTCCGGGAGGCCAGCCAGCAACAGCGTTCCTACCCAGTCGTCCGATATCGGAAAGTTAATTCCGTTCAGCTGGTGCGCGGCAGGGACAATCCGGTTCACATAATCGTCCATCGACGTACAGGCAGAGAGCTCCGTTTTCACGAGTTTGTGTAAAAGTCCGACTCTTCGTGTTAATCCTGTGTCTTCGAATGCGCTCTCCAACTTTGCCCAAACATCTTTCGCCGTTTGTGCCTCCTTTACGTGCACATAATTCGTGGGGTCCAGAAGCAATATAATTTTCGCTCTCGCTCGACGATCCACGGCAGCATCAATCGCTTTGTAGGTTCCGTCCGCATTCCTTTCCGGCTTCACCGCACACCACAGGTCTTCCAACTCTAACAAGGTTTGCACCGCAAATTTCCACGTTGGCCAGTTTTCACGACCGATTAGCCGCGCTATTCCCGGAAGGCTCGAAAAATTGTGGACTATCCCACCGCTACCAGTTGCACTACCGCTTGCATTACCGTCCGTCATAATTGCTACGCAAATTCCGCGAAAAACGACCGCAGAAAAGTTTTTTTTTACTTCGAAAAAACGTTCGGTTCTGGGCCCATAACCTATTAAGGAGAGATAATACGCAGAAGAATGTACAACGTCCTTCTAGTTCGATCGTATATTTGACAAGACAATACCATGACAAGATTCAGAACAGAGAGTACACTCATATAGAAGGTTAACATAAACAGGGTAATAATCATTCAGTTCGCACAGATAAAATACAGATAAAGCACAGCTTAACATATCATACTCCTACACAAACATCTAGAGAATCCTTCGTGGTCTGCCTTAAAAATAGCAAAAGTGTTGAAATTCCCAAAGTCAACGGTCTTGTAATCAAACGATACAACGCTACTATGAGTGTGGATTGAGTACAGCGCATCTAACGGGTGTCCACTAAAAAATGAGAATGATTTCAATACTTTTCCATCAGAACAAAAACGGCCGCATAGAAATGTCACTTTAGATGAATGAATCGTTGCACTCTCCAGAAAATTTTCATACACTCTTATTTCACTCTAACATGTTCAGTCGTGTTCAGCATGCCGTCGAAACAGGAAGAACTGCGCGCGCGCGTTGTACAATTCTTTCAAGCGAACGAAGATCGTGGAAAAAAATACACGGTGGACCATTTTTGTCGTGAAAAAGTTCCGGTATCCACCGTATACCGTATCCTGGCATGCATGAGAGTAACCCGGAAGAAAGGTTGCGGCCGTCCAGCGAAAATAATGAATGAGAAAACGCTCCGCTCGCTGCGCAGCATGTTCAACAACAAGGATTCGGTAAGTCAACGGGAAGCAGCCCGAAAGTTCCATTGTTCGAAGTCACTCATCTGCAAGACGCTAAAAGAAAGAACGAATAGTGTGTAGAAAGAAAACCAGATCCCCAGAGTACACAGATGAGCAGATTCAAACCGTGAAATCCCAATGCCGCTGGATGACTCAGAATTACGGCGGAAAATCTTTCGTTCTGGACGACGAAAGCTACTTTCCTCTTTCGAAGTCTCAGATACCGGAAACGACCGATTCTACACTAAGGACAAATCTACTACTCCTCCAAAAGTAATGTATAAGTTCAAGCACAAATTTGAATCGAAGGTTATGTTATACATCGTAATATCCGATAAGGGTATTTCGAAGCCGTGGTTCAAACCAAGCGGTTTGGCCATCAACCAGGAGGTGTACCAAAGAGAGTGTTTGCAGAAAATACTCATCCCATTTCTTAAACAACATCACTCGGATGGCAAATACGTGTTTTGGCCGGACAAGGCATCATCGCACTACGCAAAAAAAACGCTAACGTTTTTGGAGAGCCAAAATATACCATATGTCCCAAAGACCGGAATCCGACAAATTTGCCACAGTGCCGTCCTATCGAGGATTTCTTCGGTCTTTTGAGCTCCATGGTATACAAGGATAATTGGAAGGCCAAGAACACCAAGCAACTTACCAACAGGATCAAAAGCTGCATCCGAAAAATCGATGTGGCTGCCGTCCAACGGTCATGTTCCAGCATAACGACTAAGCTGCGCCACTGGCGGACCACGGACCATATGACAATATTCACTAAACTTAGTTTGAAGATTTAAGTTGACCCTTTTAATAAAATAAATCAGTTTGAACAAAACTTCACTGGTATTTTTTTCCTGACCCATTCTTTTCGTTCTCATTATTTAGTGGACACCCGTTATCATAAAAGTGGCACTAGGAACAAAGAGCTGAGGAGAAAGGTGTTGAGGTACGTGAAAGGCAACCCAGGTGTCTCCATACGTGATGAGTTGATGACTTTTTCACCGTGCATAACATTCTTTCTAGACAAAATAGTCAAAAGGTCGAAAGTAACATTTGTAAACAATGACTTCTAGCGTACTTTTCTGTGATCTGCTTGGTTCTACAAACCAAAAAGCACCAGAAACAGATACAGGGAGTTATGACCTTCCCGTCAGTAGTGGATGTAGATGTTAGTAGCCTTTAATTTCCAGGAAATTTACGTTTTAAGTCATAGTTTACAATTGTTACTTTCGACCTTTTGACGATTTTGTCTAGCTTTCAAGAGAAGTATATTCGTCTTTTTGTGCCAGTAACCATCCGAATCGTTCCCTGAAACGAAATTTAGTGGCCAAAAAGCGAGCACGATTACTATACGATAGAGTTTTAAAGAAATTCGATGGCTGTATTTTAAAGGATGATGAAAGACATGTCAACACATGAAGGAATCTGCAGTTGTGGCCTTAAATTGTTTAGTTACAAAAGTTAAGTTAGAATAAGTACAGTCTGTACGATCTTGCGGTGACTGCTAACTAATACCGTGATAAACGGTGATAATAAATAAATTAAACCAAGGTTTTCATCACATCTCACACAATGACGTCGAAGGTTTACATTAAAGAGATTGTCTGAAAAAGCTTATTTTACCCTTTATTCGGCAACACAAGACCAACGTTATGTTTAGGCTGGATCTAGCCAGCTGTCACTACTCTAAGGAGGTACTAGAATGGTATGCTGTAAACAGTGTTAATTTCGTCGCCAAAGAATTGCCCTGAGTTCAGACCGATCGAAAAATATTGGGCAATTGTCAAGCGAAAACTTCGAGGATGCTGTAAAAAAGTGACAGATACACAACAAATGCGTTTAAAGTGGAATAAGTTCGCCGGTACTGTGTCACCAGCGACTGAGCAGATCATGATGGTACCAACCACAATTAACGTGCGACAGTTCGTTCGAAACGGTAAAATGTAGTAACTTGTTTAAAAGCTGAATAAATACCCTTTTGTTTGACGTTTTGATCAACCATGTATGTTGTTTTATTCTTGAGTTATGGTCACTTGAATGCGTTCAAATTGGCTTTACTAAGAATTGAATTTTCATGAATAAGAGCTACCGTAGCGATTGCTGTTATTCAGGAAACCACAAATCAAGATAGTAATGGAACGAAAACGTGTTTAAGCGTGAACCACAGAACTCTACACTTTAACGCTTTACAACATTGATTGCATTTCAGGATCAACCTATCGATCCACCCAACCCCCTTTTGGACCTTCATACAACGGCATGATTAGGATAATCAGTGATTATTAAAGCTTGATCAAGTCTAACAGTGAGGAGAGTCCATTGCTGTTGGGCTTAGCTTCCGTGCTACAATGGGTGGTAGTACCTATCATTCATCATACAGAGCTGGCGTAGCAAAGAAGCAATAAACCAATCATGCCTTTACGTTCGAATCCCATGCTTGGAGGTCATATATTTGTGCTTTTAATGTAATTTTAAAGTATGAACTGAAGTACTATAAACTTATATGAATACTTATATTAGTCATTGGACAGTAGTTTCAACTTGTTTATAACGTTTATGGGTTCCCAACGTACCCAGAATAAGTTATAATACCGCCACGTTTTAGAATAATATCTAGCAGTTCACTGTGATCTTATTCTAGTAAGTTTATTGATAATGTAAGGCGTGTCAATCAAGTTATCAGTTTACAGCCGCTACTTGTGCAAGCTCACTAAGTAATGGCGCAGCAAGATAGCCCAGTTGCCCTAATTCATTGTATCCAAGTTCACCTCCATCCATCCTGATGATTTAATTACGGTCCCCAGCTGATATCGGTGAGCATTAATTCCATCATCGCGATCATCATTCTCCGGTATACCTGGCGTCATAAGAAGCAGACAATGATGATGTGACAAGTTACTACCAGATCTCAACAGTGCCAGGTTTCTGCAAGCTACCGCTAGCAATCCGCGTGGCGTTAATAGCACGTGATGATATAAATTATTGTAAGAGATCCCACAGCAATTACCGACCACTTGCTTCATTCATGCTTTTTCCGATATCTCAGTCAATCTCTCCCCTGTGGCGTGCTAGCCGCTTGTGCCAGTGTATTCAAAACAGAAGCGCCCATTGATGCCATCACCGGACGGCGATGGATTGATTATCATCAACCCGAGCTGTGTTTACCGGTTTCCTTTAAAACAAGTTACCTTTTCATTTGAATATCTATATTGCTGTACATGTTTAGACGGTGATGAACGTCGCTTGGTCCTGCACCAAGAAAGAAAACCGCTGAAGACAAGACTGTTGACGGCACTTCATCATTGTCGCGCCTACTTTTGATTGATGATTAATTTGTTCTGGTGATCGATAGTGATAAAATAAGGACAGCATACAATGACACTGGATGATTGATGGAACTTCGCTGTACACGCACAAAATATTAAGCGCAATTCAATCCTTTTTGGCTTTATTAGAACGGGATGTTACTCTGGCGCTCAACTTAGTTTCCTGTGATCCCTTCAACATTCGATAATTGCACGCTTTCTATGAACGTTGTTTCAGATGGTACGTTCCCGTGGTTATAGAAAATCTGTCCAATCTTTATATCTTCGACCCGGCATAAAATGCAGGTATATGAAAGTAATGTGTTTAGAAAGAGCATAGCAATAGAAGTTTTGCTGTCCGAACATAGTGAAATCGAAACCTATCAATGACACTTGACAAAGTCCTTTTTTTGATATTTTGTGTACATATGAATACCTAATTTTGATCTTGATAACTGGCCTTGGTATTAAAGAGCTCTGATTATGAGGTATAATACCTAAGCAAAATACCTAAGATTTGCAAGCAAAATATCTCTCGAATATCAAAACCTGTTATTTTGGATACCTCGGAATACCTAAATGGTATTATTTTGGTATTGTCTTACCTCAATTAGGTACTCGCATAACATTGTGGGAACAATTTTATGGTATTATCCTCAGGTATTTTACCTCTTAATCTGAGCTCCTTAACACCAAGGCCAGTTATCAAGTTATTCCGTCCTGCTCGGGATGACATTGTTTACTTGATTTATGGGATGGCGCTATTATTAATAAACTTACCAACGCGTTTTAGTTTAAATTCAAGGCGATTACTAATGAATTGAAATACACATTTTCACTCAGCACAATTGAATGTTTGTTGTTGTTAGTACATTTTATTTAGGACAAAGACTTAGATTTTTATCCAGAGTTTAGTTCATCTCTAGGTCCAGAAATAAGTCGCAGAAGAAAAGTTCTCTACTACCTGGCAGGAATATGTTTGTACTCTATACACAATCACTTAAGCAAAAATCGGACCGATAACTAAAGCTCTCAGCTAATAACTGTGCCTTTAAAACACCAAGTTGAGAGCAGGCATCAAACGATAAGCATGAAATGTCAAAAAAGGAAATAATGTATTCAAATTAAGTCCTGTACCTTAAAAATATATCACGAAACTCTTAACACCCCTTCGTAAATGAGCACCATCATCATTTTGGGAAATATTATCCTTTGGATTTTTGAGGCTAGTTTGCATGGAAGTGTTTCGACAAATTTACGTTTGCATGTTTGTTTCCAAAATCAAGTACGTCGTTTTTATTAAGTTGTCGAGGGGTGGTTGCAATACCATATCGTATATCTTCGCCATGGTAGGACGGTCAAGAATCCATAGCTTTTTTATTTCAATGTATAAGCATGGAGTACCACCGATTATAACACGTAAAATTAAGTCCATCTTCAAGTGTTAGTATGTATAAAAAATCCCTTTAAATCTGTATATATTGATATAAGCGGAAAAGATACGCATACGTATCTATTTTATATGATATTCAGTTGGTCCCTAAAACGATATGCTGCTTCTGATCCTGTCCGTATGCTGTTTCTGATCCTGTTGATGAGTTGCTTCGTGTCCTTGGCCTCCCGATTACCCTTGTATATAGTGGAGCTCAATAGACCAACACAATCCTCAATAGGACGACGCTGCGACAAGTTAGTCGGATTCCGGACTTTTGCCACAAATGGTATATTTTGGATCTCCACGAACGTTAGCGTTCTTTGCGTAGTGTGATGATGCCTTCCCGAGCAGGAGACAACAACATATCAATACCTAATTTTGGTCTGATAACTGGCCTTGGTATAAAAGAAGTAAGAATTGCAAGCAAAATATCTCTCGAATACCAAAACTTGTTATTTTGCATACCTGGGAATATTTGAGAGGTACTATTTTGGTATTGTTTTACCTAAATTTGGTATTCGCATAACATTGTGGGAACAATTTTATGGTAGTATCCTCTGGTATTTTACCTTTTAATCTGAGCTCATAAATACCAAGCCGAGCTATCAAATTGCGACACACACAAATATTCGGCAAAATTCGCCTGTTCAACCAACCATCTCCAAACTTTCAGGAATTAAACATAACATGTTATGATTTTTTTTCTTGTTTGTTTTATTCAATTCCATATCCAAATACACGAACCTTCTTCTTTATACTACTCATAAGGTCCCGTACAACATTCGGACCAACTTTTTTTTTGCGTGGCAATCCATTTTTTCTACATATCTTCCTCAGATTTCAATCCGTTAGGATGCTTCCGAAGTGCCTGCTTCATGATGGCCCAGTAGTTCTCAATTGGCCACAGTTCCGGTGCGTTCGGGGAGTTGAGATGCTTCGGCACGAAATTGACCTCCTTAGCCTTGTACTACTCCAAAACTCTCCAAACTCTGTACTACTCCAAACAAATCATATATTTTTTGGCAAACTTTGACATCTTCTGCTTTCTAACGTTCTCAGGGACATCGAATTTATGATAAGCAGTGAAAAACTGGAGCCCCGGAAGCTGCCGGAAGTCTACTTATACATACGTCTCATCATCCATAACGAGGCAACATGGTTTCGTCAACATCTGGGTGTAGAGCTTCCGTGCACGTGTTCTACCTGCCGTATTCTGCCGTTCATCGCGGTTAGCCGCCCTTTGAACTTTGAACGTGTGTTGTCCTTCACGTTTTTTTTGCATCTTGCACGAAAGTTTTGGTTAGATTCAGTTTCTTCGCCACATCTCGAACTGAACTGCTGGGATTCCGCTTGAAAGTTTGAACTACCCGCTTGTGATCCTTAACACTATACGGAGATCCATTTTTGCCAATTTTTTCTTTCCGATCGATGATCAAACGTTCGTGGTTTCGATTTAAAACACGAGACACCGTAGAATGTTCCATTCCCAGCTTCCTACTGATGGCACGATGAGAAAGATTCGGATTTTCGAGGTACGTGCGCAAAATTTGTTTGCGCCGCTGCTATTCTTCCGACTCCATCTTCGCAACGATTGCACATCTGCTAGTGAAACTTTCACAGCGTAAACCAATACACACTAATTCCACCCAAGATTACAATAGAAAATACCCAACGGGTAAAAAGTTACAGCCATTTAAAAGTGGTGTAATTTGATTCCGTACAACCATTCAGGGTTGCGGCTTATCATTTTTGACTCAGGCATATTCATTTGCCAATATCTCCTTTCAGAGGGTCGATTTGATAATATAATGTATGATGGACTTGCTGAGTGCATGACTAGACCTACAACTTTGTCTAACAGTACATTGCTCTAACTCCTATATCTTCGACATGCGAGCGTATATTCACAGTGATCTTCACGATGATAATCGCGTGATCTTCACCGCGAATATCATCGCGAAGATCACTACTGGATCATACGCTCTTATTCCTCAGATATAAGAGATAGAGCTATGTATTGTTGGACCAAGTTGTAGGTCTACTCAAGCGCCATAAGTTCATCATACATTATATTTTTGAAATTGAGCTTCTGAGAAGAACTATCGGGAAATGAATATGGATAAGTCAAAATGATAAGCCACAACCTCCTAACCATTAATGCTGTTGTTGATTTCTACAATTGGTTTGTCATTTTCGAGAAATCGTTATTAGAAGAGCTAAATTTTGTACATATAATCGAGGTTTTACCTGTAGTTGGATCTTTATATCTTAATAATGATATACAATAAACATGTAATTTTCAGAGAGTCGTATTTCAGTATCGTAACAACGGTAACACACACGTATATATGATAATAGACCTAATAAAAATAATAACGAATCCAAGATATAATCGACTTATCCAAATAAAGTTGGTGAAACGACTAAGAGTCAGTTCAGTCACAATTGTAGACTGAACTCATTAGCTCGCGTTTTTAAAGCCACAAATCATAACGAATAGTTCTTTCTCTAAGCTTATTGCAGCTCAGAAAACTATTGTTTGTTGCTTTCGTAGCACCTATACACGTTATATTTCGGACACTTTTTCTTCAGTGTAGTTTCTTTATTATTCAACAGATCGCTGCAATGTTTCAATTATATGATATTTGAATCTCTTTATTTAATTTTGTGGTACAATATTTATACATTCTTGCTGTATTTGGTAAAATGGCATCGAATCAAGTGGAGGTTCGCAAACGCATTTTGTATGAACAACAGCAAAATCCGACATCCGAAGGAACTAAAACTACCAAAAAGTACCGTGTTTAGTGTCTACAAATTGTTTGACCAGTGCTTGACTCTTGATCGGAAAGTTAGAAACGGAACAAACCGAAAAGTATGCTCCCGCCAAATAGACAGAATGGTGGTAGCCATTTTTGAAAAAAAATCCCAACATTTCTTTGCAAAATGTGGTTCGCAAAGTTAAAAAATCAAAATGATATGTCCAATTTTAAAAGCAGAGGCATGAAATGAAGGCGTACAAATTGAAGTGCCCAATCATGATAACAATCAAAATTTCACTGCAAAAAGTCGTGCTAAAGAGATATACACTAAGCTTTAGCAAAAAAAAAAAAATCTTGTTCCACAATGGACTACGAAACATATGTGCTCGAAGATTTTCAACGGCCTCCGGGTCTGTCATTTATACCGTAACGCAAAGAAACGCCGTTGCTGAGTATTTCCCTACAAAAAATGAATCTAAACTCCTTAAGAAAATCCAAAAGTATCGTCTCTATCGGCACTATCGACAACGATGTGTCCGAGAAATAATGTCTACAAAGAATTTTCTACCATTTATAAGAAATCATGACTCTCCAAGTCTGTTTTGGCCTGATTTGGCATCTTTTCACTGAACAAAATCCGTCCTGGAATGGTATAAGGCAAAAGAGCTCAAAAACATGCCCGAAATAGTCAATCCGTCTAACTGGCCAGAGCTTCTCCCGATAGAAAAATACTGGGCTCTGGACCAGCGGAACCTTGCATTTGCCACCTTTGCCACGGCCTTACTACGTCGCTACTATTTTAGCATTTTTAGTATAATTATTTAGCACGTTCAATCATAATGTGTGCCTTGACACTCGATAAAATTCCTTTATGAAACATCACTAGATTAAATAGATTAAATTTTAAACAGTTACCTCCATCGCTGATCTTACTGTGGAGCTGTGTTTTTACCGATTGAGCTGTGGAAGAAGCCATTGTGAGTCACCATTATGAGTCAGAATAAACGGAAACGATTGAATTCGAAATGTTTTCAAAACTCTTGGTGACACCAAAACTCAGTCAGCATATGATTTGGTTCAGAAACAGTTGTATTTTTATTCGAATAATATTATAAATAAATCACCTGATAGAATCAGTTTTTTATGCGACTGTCTTTGAGATATTTCATCATCAAAAACAAAACAAACCTACTGATCTGCGTACATATTTTCTACAAAAATCACCGAATGAGAATTAGTATAAATCACATTGAGGGTGATATCAAGTACCCAGAACTGTATTGGACTCATCAGGGTAGTAACTGGTTTTGAGGGCCAACGTATGTTGTACTATACAGGAAATCAATTCGCAAGAATAGTGGTATCTCTTTATAGACGAATAAATTAGGGTTTCTTTCCAGAAATGTGCCATTAACACAACTAAATAATGTTGGATACGTGGGTTGACAGTCAACACCAAAGCCAATGAATAACGTATACCTATTGAAACGTGATTCGGTCTATCATCACCACTAACAGACAAGGTGTCAACAAAATATCACTCAAGATGTTGCGTCCGGGTTGTTTCAGTTTTCGTTATGTGTATAAATCTCTAAATTTATTGTTCAATCTCTCTCGAAGCACCCCTGAATGGTTGTTCCAATTCCTTGCATCTCTAATCTGTGTTATAGTCCATTTACCTACCGCGTATCGAAATGATCACAACTCAATCCAGCATATGCGTTCCCTCGGCTGGAAACGATTTGCTTATTTGAATAATTTTCTATCAGATTGTTAGGGTTTGTATAAGAAACTTACCAGTTTCCCAAGAAGTAGTATTCTTAATAATCAGAAAATTTAATTCAGTACTAAATACTTACTTACTAAATACTTACCAACGCTATAAGTAGACTCACTCCTCATCATCGTCGCGTTATTTACTGACCGGTAATTAATCATAGGCAATTACGGTAGACACGAACATGTCATGCAGCACTGGAGATGAATAGCCTTGCCTTGAAGCTCATGAACACACAAGAGCTCTTTTCAAAATTTTATGTCGGGCTGTCATGGTAGCATTAAGTGTGAGGAAAACATTTTCTTGGTGTAGTTATTTTGTAGGAATTTGACAACAATAAAACTGTCAGTGGGCAAAGTACAAGACACTGATTAAAACAATAAATTTCCACGAAATGCGACCAAACATGAGTGCTGGTATGAGGAGGAGAAACAGGGGTGGTTCAAACATGCTTTCCACCCAACTCGACAATGGGTGCTGAAAAAGCGCAACAATTAACAAGCACTTGTAAGGTGTCACTGGTTGTTAAAAATCTGATGTTGCTTGTATTTCACTTTATTTTGTATAGTCAGTGACGTCACTTGAACCATTCGGTCTACGGTTTACGAACCTTCAGCTGGAAAAGCAACTGTAAATCGGACCAGAGAATACAACCAGAAGACAAGAGAAGGGGAACAGGATATCATTAGGCTATAATTAAATTAACGACAGATATGCTAATTACCTACACTATTGATATGGCTGTACGTAAATCATTTGTTTACATACAATTTTTCAAGTCTAGTGTGCCGGGTTCGATAAATAGATCGATGAATCTTCTTCTGGTCAGTCCGGAATGAATGACACCAGCGATTATTATCATGGTGCACCGACGCTTTGCTCAGGAGCTCGTCGCGATGGCGACATTTTTCTTACCCGCGATTTTGATCAGTGCATACTTTGTGCCTTAGTATTATCATCACTGACATCATTAGCATAACCATAGGAAGCTTGATCAATTGCTAGGGAAGTTTTGTAGGGCGGCTGATAAAGTCAGCTTCTGTGGTGTCGGAAAAAATATGATGGGAACGTGTACTCGTGCGGCTTCTCGACCAATAGCACCGGATGATTGATGGAAGGTTCGGGTGGATTTATTTTGAGTAAAAAAACGACTCAATTTGATTGGTTGGGGGTTGCTAGACTCCAGCTCCCCGAGTGCCTCACACGAGCTTCGGCTCATATTTCTATGCCCGGAATCCAACATGTGTTATTGGACACCAAAACTGCATACGCACAGTGGGGAATCGCTGGTCATTAAGCCAAAATACGAAATTCACGTTGACGTCTTTTTTATATTTTTCCTGTAATAATACACTATTGAAATTTTTAAATCCAAATTCTGGAAGTGATTGGACAGAATTTGAGATCTGTGCGATTTTTTAAAGTATGTCACCTATGTGTTTTTTGCGATTTTTTGAATAAAATTATAAAAATTATATAATTCGCTAGAGCTCTACCATTGACTTGAATCAAAATGGTGTTAAAGAGAAAGTTCTTTGAAATGGAGTACAAAACAAATTTGCATCATTATTTTTTTTGAATACTACACAAGTTTTGTAAAATTTGAATTTAAACGAAAAAGGTGTGATTTTTTTGTGAAAACCATGCTACAAAACTTTGAAGCCCGGGTTCGCCCGGGTTGGGGTTAGTTGTAAATATTAGTTTAAAATGTTAGCTTTTAAATGGACATAGCCTTATGTAGCGCAGAGTTGCGCAGAGTATTGATATTTTCTAAAGAAAAAATAGGGTTTTTGGCCATTTGCCCCTTTTTTGAATATTTGGCAAGATTTATCTCTTCTGCGAGCGCTTCAAGCATATCATGTTCAATTGCTTCATCATATAAACAATATGATCATATCAACAATAGCCTATTGTTACTATGCACTACTCTTCAAGCTTGTCAACAAACTGTGGTATGACCGAGAATTTTGTTTTTGTGTGAAGATTGAACAAACTGATCGATATTCCTCGTCATCTCATCTTTTCTCATTCATCTCTGTTCCTTATTACCACAGAAAATAGACATCTAAGCAGGAGTGCCCACCGTGTGTAAATATCTGTAACTGCCATTTTAAAATTACAGCTCGTTTCCGTTAGTTTTGGTGCATCGTATGTTGATGGCGCCACTTGCCCACCTCGAGATTTGATAGCCTGTCAATTTTAGTTTGATGAAACCTAGACTAGGCGGCGCTTTTTTCCAACGGTTTGCTGTCAAAAGTTTACACAGTAAATTGGGGAAAAAAATGTTCGAGCCTGGATGTCTGTTCTCTGTGTTATTACTAAGCAACTGAAAGAGCGTTCTGTTAGCATCAAATCTATATTTTGTATCTGGCTGATACTGGCTATATTCTGAGTCAAACTGTATTATTGAAGTGCTTGCGGTACCCAAAATATTTGTGGATATGGATAGTGAAATTGCAAGTAACTTATTATGGTTATTTCCCCGTAATTGACAGTCGTGGAATATTTTTTTGAAATATATGTTATGGTCTGGCTAAACTATTTCTGATGAACACTGCTTTTTATGATTTTAAAGGAAACGGATTTACATGAATAAAACAGATATATGAAGCGATGAAACCTCAAGGGTCGCTAGAAAAGATGAAGGCAGCAGCAAATAACTGTTTTCCGTTGAAAAAGGAGTTCGATAGTTTTTGGAAATCATTCAATAAGAAATTTCAACACTCGCAAAGTAAGCGTAACCGATTTGTGTTGTTGTTGTGTTGTCTCTTATAAATAACACTTTTTTTTCTTACTGCAAAAAATTGCTAATGATATAGAAATGTATGTTTAATCATGAAAATATGGAAGAAAAAATAATAAGTGAAAAAAAAATTAAATTTTTATTTGTATTTCCGAGTTATATAAAATTAAAAAAAAAAACAAATTCTTCGCACACTATGAAAACATACAGAATATGGTTTTGAAGGAGTTCTTTGATACAAACAACTTTTTTGTATGACCTTTTTGGTGCTCAACATAGTCATGAAACTGTTTAAAAATTACTGATTTTTGTTTTTAATGATAAAATTATACAAATTGCTAATAAGGCAGAAAACAGTTGTTTGGGTCCATTTAAATATTATATAACACCAGAGATGGTGTAAACAAATCTGACATCACCTAACGCGCCATATTTTATGAAAAAATATGGTTTTATCAAAGCGCTTTTAAAAAGCAAAATTTTTGTGTTACGTAATATTTGATCGCGTCCTAATAAAAACGCAACCTCATTTTTGGATTCAGCGACCCAACATTAGTTGAGAAACACGTGTTTTTATTGATTTGGAGACATTTTTATGCTTGACCAGCTTTTGTATGGAGTCGCCCCACTGTGATACGGTGCGTCTGCATTTAAGTCAAGTTGACAGATTTTTTTTATAGAAATTCTGTCAAACAGATCGCAAACAAATTACTTGTGGGCAAGCCGTTGATGGTTATCCCATAGAATGTTAAGGTATGTGTCTCTCGGTTCAGCCTAATATGCAGCGATCGATAACACTTTTTATTGTAACTCATAAATTATTTGAACTATTACCGTCCAAACACAATGATAACGGAAACGGAACGGAAAACGGCAATTTTGACAGTTGCTGCAAATGACTTCGATATGCCCAGGTAGAATCGGCTTGGATCTAGTCTGTTTTCTTTCCAACAAGCAGGCATACTCAGATAGGGCTTTGCCGTTTTCCGTTTCCGTTATCATTGTGTTTGGGCCATTAATGATATTCATGTAGTTATACACTTGCTGAATAAATACTAATAATAGTAACTTGCTTAATAAATAACAATAAAGCGTTTGATAATATGCATCACAAAAAGTGACTAATTTTATAAAGGTTAACACTTTCGAAAGATATGGATGTAATGTCGGTCTATAACCCAAGCAACACAAAACTAACATAGTTGGTTGCAGTGACTTGATTGTGACATAATTGAGTAGCATTGAAGTAACATCAACTGTATTGCAACATGTGTGCTGCTAGGGAAGCATTAAACTGGGTCTATTCATGAATGCAACTTCGTCCCATTCTCTAGATTTACTATTTTATTGATTCTTCATACGGTTGTTTTTTCTGTCTATATTAAAAAAAACGACTTTGAAACTCTTATATGATTTTCACATATGATCGTTTGGTAATCCTTCGATAGTAAAAACATTGTTATACACTCTACACAGATTTCGTCCCTTAGGTTTATGTTTAGATGAGTTATTTGAAAAAAGGCAACTCATACATGTCGATTGAAAAAGTCACCAATACCAAAGTTTTTACCACGCTATTAATACAACAGGCCATAGATAACAAA
Source organism: Aedes japonicus (assembly GCA_034211315.2). Lineage (NCBI taxonomy): Eukaryota > Metazoa > Arthropoda > Insecta > Diptera > Culicidae > Aedes > Aedes japonicus. The sequence continues at coordinate 149,570 of JASCZW010005584.1, forward strand.
GAAACAAATATGCTCTTGAAATTGGGTCTAAAGTTTTCTTGATAAATGTATCCATGTGAACAGTTAGTTTATAACATGAGGCTATTTTTTGTATATCAAAACTGCATTACTTAATCCCTTGCGCGGAACTGACCGGCTTGACGTGCCGCAAGGGCTCAGTAGGGATTGTCTGTCAAGACCCGAAGCTAAGAGTCAGTTCCTTTGTGGATCTATCACACTAACTATTTTTTCTACTGTAGTTTTCTACACATTTTTTCAGCATTTTAGCATGGAAAAGCTGATTGGCGTAGCATGGGTAACGTTGTCAACTTGACAATAGGACAGTGAGTGGCTGCGACTGAAGATTGTGTTCAAGTAGGGTGTATTTTATATTTTCATTTAATTAATAATTTCTGCACGCTTTCCGACATCTTTGCAATAGAATTTCTTTTGCATTTCAGGGCACAGAGCAGCATCACAATTTAATGCTTGTAATACTCAATTGGTTTTTCAGCTTTTCAGCACAATTTTTTCATTAAAATTCTATTTTTGAACTACAACTTCTATTCCATAAAAAACTGGCATGTGATAGTAGCAGTACATGATTGTTTTTAAATATATGTGTTTAGGGATATTACAATATTATATTTATTTCAGAAATCATCGAATCGGGCTCTTCGATCTCTAAAACTGCTTTCTTTGATCTATAAAATAGTATGTTGATTCTCAAAATAATAAAACAAATCAAATATCTTTTCATTGAAATTTTATTTTTGTTGAAAGGACTTATCTACTTTGCTTTTCAACTTTTCCAGGGCTATTCAGATATTAATATATATCCAAATTTTATTTTGCAATAACAATCTAGTGGCTCTCAGTTACATTTTGTAAATACACATATTATATTCTATTACGTACATTATATACATATATTCCAAAGGGTAAGGGGGGAATACAGGGTGCCAGACAAAGTGTAGGCTCGATGAGGAATTCGTGGTTATCTGGCCCAAGTCATGGATGACAATTATGCCTTCCATGATGGAAATCGTCAGATCGAGATCAGCGAATGTCTAATTATCTTCTGACTTGTCTTCTTGTATACAGTGAGTGTGCTAACCCTATTTTTAACAAACCACCAGACGGAAATCTTAACGTGTATTGCACACTCTTCATTTCCTGTATTAAGAGCGTTTCGTTGAAAGGGGATTCTCTATCGTGGGTTTCGTGTAAGTGTTTCTGCTTACGGGTCCACACCCCCGTTTTTGGCCCTTCATACAACGTAATAGTGAGGACTACAGGAATATACAGTTTGATCTTGCCATTAGGAGCAACAGTACGCCATGGCAAGTTCTGCACTGGTGGTGGCTTCCTATCACATCACATCACATCAAAACTACATTACTTAATTTCCCGGTCAATTTAGCCAAAGATCGTGAAGATAATCTTTTCAGCAAAACCGGTGGAAAAATTACCGGCGCCGATTGTATATCGGTAAACGTGACTGCTACTTGGCACCACAGTGGGCCTGGGTTCAATCCCAGTCGAGGTCGGTGGTTTTTTCGAAAAAATCTGGTCAGTGAAAAACGAGAATTACACGAAAGTGAAAACATTTAAATTGATTGATAATGTCTCAGCTGCTCTAGAATGAATCGATCATCATGATAGCGACATGATATTGTCGATTATCATCGAACACATTGGTCGAATAAAGGAGGTAGGCTGACAATATATCCCGTAACCTTAGGGACTGTTCATAAACCACGTAGACCAAAATTTGACACTTTCAAACCCCCCCCCCCCCTCCCCCATCGTAGACATTCGTAGACTTTTTCCAACCCCCCCTTCAAGTCTACGTAGACTTTGACAAATTCATTTTTTTTTAATTTACGGAAAATGTTCTACAATATAGCTGTGGCGGTTTAAGGAACAGTTTATGAAATAAAACTCAAACAATCAGGTTATTCAGTTATTCATTTTTACTTTGTTGCTTGAAAATACTGCATAAATAAAAAATAACAACAATCAATTATGCAAATGCTAAACATGCCCACACTATGGCTGCTTGAACCAATAATTAAAGTTCATCAGCGGAAGTTTCTGGTGGAATTGTCAAAATCATCGGACTTGACATCCAAGACAGCTTGGATGTCAAGTCCAATGATTTCGACAAAACGTAATTCTATCCATAGAGCTTCCGTAGCTCCGTTCCCGTCGACCTTACAAAGAATTTCTTCCTGGCGTTGCTACAGAATCTTGAAAGGCCTTATTTTCTTCGACGAAATATATGCCTTGTGAATGCTTTTGCGTTGATCTGCGTTCACTTTTGTCGTTAAATGCAGTCCAAAATAAAAGCATATGCGGCTATTTTTGTTTTCACTTTAGATATCATGTTCAGTTTATCTTCTTTGAATGTTTTCCAAAACAAATTGACGTCTTCCCAGACCTCTTAATTTATTTCTACTTTGTCCCACAACCGCTAAAACCCTTTACTAAATGTTTATCGGATGGGAGCAAGTTAACTATCACATATCATCTCATTCACGTACAAATAACAATCCTCAATGCCCTAATAGCACACTTGTTGCAAAAAAGTCAAAGTTACTGCAATGTGACTCAATTAAGTCACAATCAAGTTTCAACAACCAATTATGAAAGAGGTGTGCTTGGGTGGTTGACCTCATAAACTTACTGTTGAGTTGGTACCATGCATTCGATCTATCAATGTTTTAAAAAAACCAATAGAGAAATACAACCAACACGCTCAAATTACTGTCTCTTGTTATCCCTTTTTTCTTCTCGAAAAGATAATTAGAGACAGTAATTTTAGCGTGTAGCATTAAACCCCGTTTACATTGCAACCTACATTACGATCTTGATATCAAATGCAACGCAAATTATTTTTAGAGAAAACTAAAGCCTGTCAACATTTATTTCGGACACTTTTATTTCTGTGTAGATTTTGAATTATTTCACGGATCGTTTCACTCATGTGACAGCTGAAACTCTCCACTTTATTTCGTGGTACAACATGGGTACAAATGGACAAGAAAGTGATAGCCATTATTGAGAAAAAATCAATCTTTCTGTGTGAAATGTGGCGGGGAAGTCAAAATTATATGTACAAAAAGTAAAACAGGGGCAAGGACTGAAGCCGTACAAAGTGAAAAAGGTGTTCAACTGTGATGAAATGCAAAATTTCACTGCAAAATTTCACTGCAAAAGTCGTGCTAAGGTGCATGACACCAATTTTTTGCAAACATTTTCTTGTATCAAAATGGACGACGAAACATACGTACTCGAAGACTTTAAATAGCTTCAGGGTCTAGCGTTTTATACCACAATGCAAAGGAACGCAATGCAAAGTATTTCCAGACAAAGAAGGTGTCCAAATTTTCGAAGAAGTATTTGATTTGGCAGGCCATTTGTAGTTGTGATTGAAAATCTAATAGTTTCGACACTATCAATAAGGATGTGTACCAGAAAGAATGTCTGCAAAAGCGGTTGCTATTGTTTATCAGAAACCACGACTCTCCAGTCTGTTTTGCAACTATGCTAAATCCGTCATGGAAAGCCACGTGCCAAAAACAGCCAATCCACCAAACTGTCCAGAGCTTCACCCAATAGAGAAGTACTGGGCTCTAGTTAAGCAGAAACTCTTCGAAACTAAGAAAAAAGCAAATGACACCAATGATTTCAAGAGAAGATGGAGAATCGTCACGGCGGGCGTTTCCGAGGATACCGTACGGAACCTGATCGCGGGTGTACCACAGGAGGTTCAAGAATTTAACAAAAAGAAGGATGAACATCTCAACCCACTGTTTCTAATGTAGATATAAATCTATTACTGTGAAATAAACAATCGGTATTTTTTAATAATGTGTAAATTTTGTTTTGCTGCTATTAATTTGGTGTCCGAAATTTAACGTAGACAGTCTTTAAATGTATAGATGCTTATATGAAGATAGTTGTGATTTTATTTTACTTAGTTGAGAGACGATGACAAACGAAAGAAAACCAGACTGCTTTGTCGATGATAATTTATTGCCACCGAGAGGCAGCGTGCCAGCTCGGTGGGTACTAGACAGTAGGTAAACGCTACTGAAACACCACTAAAACACCACTAAACTATAAACATCAATGTGTCCCTTTTATAGGGGACACGAAGTACGGATAATTAGTGCCGTGCGCACCGCATCGCTACAATGGCGCATAGATACGGCGCGCCGACAGTGTTGTTCCACGCTGCCCACTTTAGCTAAAATAATAGCATCAGGCTATCATTGCATGCTAGCCGCTCGCAATGGGTGGAAACAATACACGCTCCCGGGGGGACGCGTGTTTGGTGCTACTCAACAACAGCAAGCACGTCGTGTGCCGTTTGGGATCAAACAATAGTCTTTATCACGGAACATAGGTTGTAGTGTGAACGGGATGTTATGCTCCATTATTTAATTTGCTGCCATATTATACTGATTTGATGCATTGCTTCAATTTTTACAAAGTTCAGGGCTCGAAACATTGTGCAGTGCATCTCTAAGCAAACTTCTTGAAACTGGAACATGTTATCATTTAAGCTCAATCCTGGACTAAGATAACCTAGACTTATGGAATAAATAAATTAAATTTAGAACGCAACCAGTAAAATTCGAAATTTGTACGGTTATTCGTATCATTAATATGTTGAAAATAAACACAATATGATTTTAATTTCAAACATCGTAGTCACTTCCCATGTAGGCAGTGACTTGATTATGACTTAGCAAGTCATATTTATGATATCTCAACCGAATGGCAACAATTGTGCTACTAGGGTTGGTTTTAAACATAGAATATATTAGAAAGAAAGCAAGTTTATGTTTGGATTGACCTGGAATATGTTTGTTATGACGATATTTTTCTCTGCGTGGAGGGTATGAATATCCGTTTTGTAGAGAGAAAAAAAAAGTCTACGTAGACTTTTGCTATATCCCCCCCTCCCCCATCGTAGACAAACGTAGACTTTTCCGAAACCCCTCCCCCCCCCCCTTAATTGTTTACGTGGTTTATGAACAGCCCCTTATTGGTTTAGCTTGTAGACGTTTAGTAATTTTATTTGTATTGTATATTCATAAACGACCACTACTCTTTCCAATCCAACAACATTTCACCACCTAATAACAGTTCCTCAATTGAATCCAGCCGATTGTTATTTTTTCTCGAAAAATAAAAACCGTGCAGTAATAAATCATGCAAAATTTTTTTTTATTTATTTTTTACAGGATTAATCAAATCAACTTTCCAAAGCCAAGCTTTCATGTTTATATACATCAGTTATCTTTGAGTTAAAGTTTAGAAGGAGGATTACTCGCGTTCGTCTCGATATTAATTGAAAAAAAATGGTAGAAACTTGAGGTGTGGTTTACATAACACATTTATTTTAAGTTCTGAATCGCCTTACACAAAAAAAATTAATAAATTTTTAGAGGCGCGCAAAATTTAAGTAAAGTGTAAATAACGTAATTCTTTGCCACTTTGACTGGAAAAAATGTACGCGCTTGATTGTGCTCAAATACCGCCAATGGCACCGAATGGTTCTAGCAATGAGAAATCTCAAGCACGATCAAGCGAGTACATAACCCGTAACGCTGATATATCACCTTTTCGTGGTGCGTTACGGGGTATCAGATCTACCACCGAACCCTAGTCCGAATTAATTCAAACTAGGGAACATATTTGTTTTTTGTAATCAAAGTAACGTATAATAGTCCTTATTACATGTTATGTCTTGTGAAAAGTGACAATACTCAGGTTGCGCCACCGAGGATGAGCTTGAAATTAAGAAAACATGGTTAGTCTTCATTTATGTGAATTCTCATTGTCTATTTGATGTTTTATAGTTTGAATTGGTTAAGACTAGGGTTCTGATGCATGGACAGTATCGGAGTTATTGTTTGTTTTGTTTGCAATGCATCCGGTGTTGACTGATAAAGGGGTGCGCCTTTGAAGAGTGCTGTCGCTCACAAAGGGTTTAAACAGCGGAAACTTTCAATTAAACCTGATTCATTGCCAACAAAACAAACAATGACAACTGTAACAACACCGAATACTTCATCATTTCTCAATAGTGATGAAGTAACTTGACATGCACTAAACAAAGGATACGGGATATACTACAATAGATCAAATTACTGGTCACAGTGGTTTATGTCCCGAACAGAGGAAAAAAAAGCGCGTACATTTTTGCCAGTCAAGGTGGCGGATCCTTTTCTGTCTTGGCCTACCTCGCATAGGGATGTATGGTAAAATTGTGTGCGTTTGCTTCAAAATACACTTAGGTTTTTTTTGCACGGTTTTTTTTACACGTGTTGTTTTCGGCGATAACTCCAGAACGGAACAACTTATCAACCTAATTCAAATCACATTTCACGTTTTGGGTCAAAAGTAATCATATGGCAGTTTTTCACAAAAATCACAATTTTTAGTGTAAGTACTCAAAATTTTAAAAACTGTATTTTGACCAAGGCATGGCAAGATAAAGCATTTAAAAAAAATCGAAGCAATATAAAATGTTTAAGCATGTGAATTTATCAACTTTATTTAGTCTTTTTTAACACGGTTCCATACTAAAATTGGAACGTATCTCCCGTGCAAAAAAAAAACCTTTGTGTACTGCCTATCAAAAGCGTTTCGCTCAATTTCAAACTACTTCTATTCAATTTCATAACCTGCATAGCTCTATTGGACCTATCGATATTATTTGGTTACATTTTTGTTTCTAGCAGAAATTGCTGTTCCACTACTGGGGTCCTATGATGTTGGCAAAATATTTCCATTTCAAAACATTATAATTTAAATATGACGCACTGAACGCAACAAAAACATAATAAGTGATACATACAGGTTAAATAAACTGCAATCTAAAACTAATGTTAGTTAAAAACACATAAATGTGTTTCATAAACTTCAGATCACTCAGAGCCAAAATATCGAACTATCGGCGCATGCATCTCCCAAGCCGAGATTTCTTCGACACCTTAGCCATGATAGAATATTGAGAAATCTTAGAAATCTTATGCTGCCAGCTGACGAGTAACTTCATTTCACGAGTGACTTCATTAATGCTACTGTTGATATATGACTGTTGACAAAAAATAGAAAAAATCATGGAAGATGTTTGACGATCATAAATACAGCCTTCCATTGGGCTCATCTTTGCGAGCAACTCCGCTTTTCATTGCCTGGTATCGAGTAAGGAGATACGAGCTACACAAAGGTGATGATTTCATGACAAAAAACGGAGGAGTGCTTTACCGATCTCAAGCATCAAATAGCCTATATAGAACTGATACTATTCGTTAAAATGAAGTATTGATCCAGTGTATAGTAAGTGAGCCAACAGTTTCTAGCATAAAATGTATTGCAACTAACTCAGTGACGCCTGAAGTTTTCAAGTGATGCTAGGAATTTCATTAAGTATTTCAAATGCAGCGGACTTCTTTATCAGTGATCCGTCGGAGAAAAACGATTTGGTGGATACAATATGGCCAAACTTTGCAACCAATATCATCGAAGCAAACATAGAACGATGATGCTCAGGGATTATATGAAAATTATGCTTCATTGATAATTTAAAATGTATCGAATTGCTGAAGCCGGAGAAGCAACTTTGATTGGGACCATTAGGTGAAGGACTGACATCTTGTGTTATGCACAATTGGTACAAAGTCATAAAGCGAGTTTGAGGATTTAACTCAAGTAGCTTCTCAAAGTTCTCGATCACCTGGGGGTTCTTGACTTCATAGCTGCTGAGGAACGGGAGTGATAACGAGTGGCCACCCCATAACGGGAATGACTTCAATACTTTTCTATCAGAATAATATTGCTTTCAGAAAAATATCACCTTATAAGAATGACTCCTAAAAGTACACGGTGCACTATTCTAAGCAGTGGACGCAGTGATTCTACGCCCCAACAAAAAAAATTCTAAGCATGAAAATGTTTAAAAAACCGTCATATACCGTACTTTGATAACCATGGCATTAATCTGGTAGAATGTTAATGGACCTCCAACGATGATTATGGATAAGCTTCGATCGCTGCGCACTATGTTTAACAATAAGGATTCGGTGAGCCAGCAGGGAGCGGCCAGCTTCAATTGTTCGAAATCGTGCTTTGGTAAGACTCTTGAAAAAGAAGAGAATAGTATGTCGAAAGAAAACCAGATCCCTAGAGTACGCGGACGAAAAAATCAAAACTGTGAAATCCCATTGCCGCTAGTGATCCGGAAATACAGTGGCAAGCCTTTAGTTCTGGACGACTGTTTCTACAACATGGACAAATCTTCAACTTCTGTTAAGTACAAAATCAACCACAAGTTGGAACAAAAAATGATATTATGCATCGCAATACCCGATAAGGGGATTTTGAAGCCCAAACCAAGTGGCTTGGTCATCAACCAGCAAGCTTACCAAACAGAGCAGAAAATTCTTGTTAACTTTGTTAATTCCAAACGAAAAAGTGCAATGATTTCAACGAAGGCGCGTGAGCAACAGAGTCAAGTCCTTCAGTCTTCCGAGGTTCTCGCTTGATCGTGGCCCTTTGGGTTTCAAACAGATGGAATTTAGGAGAGTTTGGTAGATTCATGCCGTTCGGTACAAAATCCAGAGAATTAGCCGGAGTGGAGTAGTGGAGTAGTGGAGAATTAGTTTTGAAGTTGTGGCGTGAAGCTACTTGTTGTCACGTTGTCACACCTTAGAGTTTCTACGCAAATGGAGAGAATCCTACCTTACGGACCGTGAGCTGCGTAAGCCTTTTTAACAAGTCCAGTATTCCACAAGGTAGCAATCTCGGACCGCTGTTGTTTATCTTGTTTTTCATTGATGCCGCTTCGATTTTGGGCGAAGGTTTCAGAATGGTCTATGCAGATGATTTAAATTTGTACATCGTGGTGCGCACGCAAGAAGATTGCTTACTTCTGAAAAACTTGTTAAATTCGTTTTCTGAGTGGTGTCAGAGAAATAAACTGGTTCAAAGCGTGGATATCATAAATTTCAGGTAATCTCGTTTCACTGTATTGAGAATCCAATTCTGCTTGACTACAACATTGATGGCAATATTCTTAGTAGAGTTACCAGTGTGACTGATCGACTAAATTCAAAAATGACGTTTGAACTACAACGTTCCGCGATCATATCAAAAGCAACTCGGCAATTAAGATTGTCCGTCCCATTAGGAAAAAAACACGTCTGCGGTATGGCATCCTTACGAGGTCACATGGTGCCTCAGAATCGAACGAGTTCAGATGCGCTTTATTAGTTTGGCTCTGAAAAATTTGCCGTGGCGAGATCCTGACAACTTGCTACCGTATTCTGATCAGTGTTGTAGATAGTCATTTCATGCCATTTGGATAAATTTACCGAGAACCTGGTTCAGAAGCTGTGTGTATGATGCAGGATGAAATTGAAGCTCTTGGCTAGATCTACAACTTTGTCTAACAGTGCATTACCCTAAATGTTATATAGAAAGTATCATATTCAAATGATATACAATGATGAATATCATTCTAATATTCTTATATTGCGCTCTGACGTCTTATGTTTTAAAGTTAGAGCAATACATTTTGAGGCAAACTTACGAAAATAATCAAACACAACACTCTCATCATACGTGATATTTTTGAAAATCAGCTTCTGGATATGAATCGCATTGGATCGAAATGACTATTTACAGCAGTGATCCTGCTAGATACCGGATACCGGAATTGAACACGTAAGAATGACGTTAAAAAATACAACAGTCGTTGCTCATTGCTAAACTGTTCAACTGTGAAGCTGATGCCCCGAACTACTTTCTATGTTGAACTTTCGTGTACCGAACAAAACCTTACAAAACTTAACGTTGTTGCAACAAACTTTTCACCAAACTGTGTTTGGACAATTTCATTTATTTGTGCGTTTACTGTAGTCGAAGAGCTATTTGAATTCAATGAACCATCTGGACGTTTCGCTAATCGAATAAGATCGATGAATTAGTTTTAATAGATAAGTGTTAAATTATTTTATGTTTATTCATTAAGACTACCCATTGTCTGATTAATTATTTAAAATAAAAATACGAAAACAAATACAAATACAAATATAGCGTATAATTTTCCAAAACGTAGCATCCAACTGGCAATCTTACCAACATCCAGTGATTTTTCGTGAAAGTCCTGACCATATAATTTTTCACTAGTGATCTGGCCCTATGACCCCATTTTTTGCCAAAAAATGAAAATGACATGAATAAAATCTCGAATATCTCCTATTTTAATTCGAACAAAGAGAACTAATCTAAACGGTAGAAGGTTAAGCTAAATATTGTTTATTTGTTTAAATTTTCTTCTCAGGTGTTCCAAGATGTTTTTGATGTTAATTTTGATCAACTTTTTCATACCGAAAATTCATAATTGTCTAAAATTTGAATTGTTTTTTTTCTGGAAAAGCAGCGGTCTTCTTTTTGTGCTTTGTTTTCTTAATGTCGGATTCTGTTCTAGAGTCAATCACTGACGAATGGCGACCGAGCATTCAACACAAATGACAGACACCTTCCTTTCTACCCCAGATCCTCTGGGTTGACAAGTGGTGACCTCGCTTCGCCACTACATATTTTTACCCCACTGAGCTGACACCCTGTTATGGTTAAACTCTTATAAAATTTTCAAAAGCTATAAACAAGCCAACAAATCAAATGATCTTGTACAAATTAACTGGCATACGTGTAGCAATTAGTCCTAATTTTCAGAAAACTATACCACAATGAACATTGTCGTTACGATTGAAAGCTGGAAAACTGCACTACTGAAACCATGTACCTATAACGTTTAGAAGGACAGAACGATATTAAAATTGAATGCGTAGTGAGATTATCAAGTTTTCAAACAACTGTGGCAACAATAATGAATCCTAAACTTTTCTCTGTATGTGATGACAAGCCAAATGAGACAAAGATATTCATCTAAGCTTCTCTTTCTCGAAACTTTTATTCTTCCATTTATATTTAAATTAATTGGCTTGCTTCTGTGGTGCGTTCGCCACCACAAAATATATATATGAGCATAAACTGGGATGCGGCGAATGGACCATATCAGAGCTACTACTGCTGTTGTTATTCTGCCCGTCCATTTCTTTCGGTATCATTCACATGGCACCTCCTTGTCACCTAAATGAGGATAGACCGTTGCTGGCCATGTGCTCTACAACAGATTTTATTTTCAACATCACATTAAACGAGCATAAAACGCACAGGTAGTTGCGCTTCATGAGAATTACGATGAGCGCGTTTATAGGATAAAATGTGGAATATGCTCACCTCAACCAAGCAACGTCAGGTGCTGGAACGCTAGGTCAAATGTCACTTGTTTTCATATAAAAGGAGAAGGCAACACGCCACAGTTGTTGCAGGTGAATTAATTAGCAATTAAATTAAAAATAAGAATTAACATTTTTACTTCGTGTAGTGAAATGCCTGCGTGCAGCACCATTAGGATGCTGTGGATGATTTGTGATGAGAATAAAATGTATCACCCAAGCCGTGGTGGGTCACTATGGTTTCTTTTAATACACTAGTTTCAAGGAAATAAGTTGAACCTTCAGTGGGAATCAGAAGTACGAGTTATTTCGTATGTGGGGCATAAACTTTTGGCACAGCACTTGTTGATTTTTCCCCTTTTCTATTTCAATAACGTTTTTGTCGTTTCTTATCCCAAGTATGTATGTTTACCTGTAACTGTTTTTTTATGTATTTAACAGGTGCTTGGTCCTGTATAAATAAAAAACATACGACACAGCTCCACGAAGCTCATACGTAGTAGTAATCGTATCGTAAACATTGCCTTAAATATCATCAGCGACATTGTGCTCCAACTGGCCACCGTGAAGAATTCGATCCCATTCTCCATGTTTTAAAGTCGAATGTCCACACAACACTCATTCATCGATATTTTAATGGAACGAAGAAATTGAAAATAATCCCGCTCGGAACAACATCATATCCACACCATCGGAATCCGAGTCGAGCTTTTGCCAATCAACGGACCAAAATCTGCATAATATTCCTATTTTGAACCACTTGAAATGAGCTGTCGCTTGATCATCAACTTTCTGTGGGGAGATCCTCTCACCGTCGTGTTCAATGTGGCGAAGACGGCATTATCCGCACGCTTTTGGACGAGCTCTGACGAGATCGGTGGTTGAGGTTGAAAATGAAACAAAATTCTGACGCTTATCGAGATATCACAGCATGATCAACCTACCTGTGCGGCAAAAAAAAAACAGTAGGGATGTTCAGTTATCGAAATGAAGGCAGTGGAAGTTATGAAACTAAAAAAAATTGTCATGATGCCAATAATGCAAAGCATCTCACACGGCATTTAAGGTGAAGGTCACCGGATCACAAAAAGGATCTTTCACTTTTATTATTTGTTTGTGTAAGATTAGGGTATCCTAATAAACTTTTCCATGTGAAACCTATGTAGTTTTTATTTGAGACTTCTAAAATTTGAAGTAGCGATGCAACTCGGCCTGATGGCGACCTTTTGAGATCTATTGACTTTTACCTTTAAATTGTTTCATCGAAAGTTGAATTATTTCTGAACACTGGTCCAGAATGCGAATTTTGTTGATAAGATTCATTGTCAACCTGAGCTTAAAACTATTTGAGTCAAGTTGTCACGCAAAAAATTATTCCTTACAATGAAGTCATTATTTTTGATATAAACTAAATTTAAAGTGGTACTTATTTTTACATAAATCAACATCGCAAACATCCTTGAAGCAGAAATACAGTGACCGACAAAAATAAAGATTCAAAATAAAGATTTGAGCAATGTTTTATTGTTAAGGAAAAATGCATATTTTTCAAAGGTAGGGATTCAATACACGAAAAAAACCATGCCCAGATCCGTGAACTGCAGTCATGAATTCAAGAATAAGCAAAAATACACGTCAACTGAGTCACGTAATCAGGAACTAAATTATATTTTTGGTAAAAATTCAAAACTTGAACTAGTGTGAACGGTCCTTTTCCATATTTGGAAAAGCTTTTGTTTCTGTGTACATGTTTCCGAAACTTAACATAGTCGAACAATTTCAGTTAAAAAACGATAACTTGTATTCCTTTCATAAAATAAATAACAAAAGCAATTCAGTTTGGCAAAGTAGAGTTGTGACATGAAAAGATCCCACTTCATGTTTGAATAAAAAAAGAATCAAAAACAGTTGGAGTCAACTCTTCAACAGTCAATATGATCTTCCTTCGCTTCAATTACGTCAACATGACCATGCATCAAGCTGTGGATGCATTCTATAGTATTATATATGACATTTTAGAACATACAGTACCAAAGAAGCAAAAGAAAGAAACTAAATTCCAAGATACCAGCTTGATACAACTAGACAGGTTATTAATCTGAAAAATAGAAAGCAAAAAAGCTCATAAAGCGTTTAAACGGAATGAGAACCAACGAAAATCTGTCAACGTATCTTTCAATATGCGAGACAACTGAACCTAGAAATGAAACATGCATATATGAAGATACAACACTACATGTGAGAAAGCCAACATCAAATCAGATCCTAAATCTTTTTTAAGTTTGCTAAAGAGAAACAAAAAGCTAAAAACTTTCCTTCAACCATGCGTCTAGATAGCTGGGACCGGTAGCACACCAATTGAAAATAGTAATTTATTCGCCGATTTTTTCAAAACGTGTATACATCTCTCATAACGAATCGGAACGAGATTATCAATATTTTTCATACCTTCCTGATCCAATGAAGGACATATCAGTAAACAATGTATCGCTGCTGGACATATTACGAGGTCTACAAAACTTGGATGCTTCAAAGGGGCTGGAGGCCTGATGGCTTGCCACCCATATTTCTCAAATCTCTTTCCAACGAGTTAGTTAAACCGTTGTTTGGCAAAAAACATTTAGTCTAGGACAGAAAACTAATTGAAAGATGCAACCCGGGTGAGAGACTTGGGTGTAATACTCGATTCTAAGCTAACGCGCGGTGAAGTCATTATAATAGCATTATCTACAGATCTAGCAACGTGCTTGGGTTTATCAAAAGATTCAGTTTCCACTTCAACGATCCTTATACGATAAAAACACTCTATGTAACGTTTGTGGAGACCCTACTTGAATACTGTAGTATTGTTTTTGGGCACCATATCCAAGATACGCATAATAATAGGGTTGAATCAGTCCAAAAACAATTTGTCCTATTTGCTCTACGAAAATTAGGTTGGACTACCTTTCCGCTTCCATCCTATGACTCGTGCATGTTCGTTAACATAGAGATTAGAAAAGCGGCTGGCGACAATCGATTTTACTCTCATTCTGTACGTTATACGCCAATGTCGGAAGTAGTGCGCTGTACAGCGCATCTGATGCGCCATACGGCGCACTACTTCCGGCATTAGGTACGTACAATTGAAGTAAAATCGATTGTCACTAGTCGACTAAATTCGGTTTCCAACTGAAACCATAATATTATTCTTTGATATTATGATGCAACATAGAACTGATATGCTTTATGGTATGTTATTTCAATTGTAATTTTTGGTGAGATCCTTCCTCATTTTTATTGCTCACAACTATTTTATTGGGAATATTAAAAATTTGCAAAATATCCAGCACGTTACTGTCAATTGCCAAAACAGAAGATATGTTTTTTTAAATATGTTATTATCTGAATCTATGAAAAAAACAAGGGTAAAGTCACTCGCTCACCATGTATTAACGCTCTCAAAAACACAATCACCACGCTTCAAATTACGTTTGCCACATGAAAGATAAATTCGTTTCTGGCACCCTTTAAATAAATCGATAGTGTGTTTTCTCTACTGTTTTGATACTCTCTCCTTGCTCTGATGTGTTTTTATATGGGTATAGTGAGCGTGTATTAAACGTCAAGAAACGCTATACTTCAATTTAAGGGGCTTATGTTGAATCATTAATGACGGCAATCATTACCTCAACATTTAAATTGATATAACTTAAGTCTGCACTAAATATTGAAGATTTAATCACATCAGTTACTAGCTGTAGCGACAATCTGATATAGTTCGATTCGATGT